>CM038676.1:213719480-214063807 GCA_021605205.1 Aegilops longissima | reverse complement strand
CAATTTACCTCAAAGTTTTGGAATCAGTTGCATGAAACTTTGGAGTGCGAGGCTGGAGTTGATACAGCTTTTCATCCTGAGCACAGATGGACAGACCGAGAGAGTCAACCAGATCACGGAGGACATGTTGAGAGCTTGTGCGCTAGACTATGGGTCTAGCTAGGATGATAATTTGCCATCTGCGGAGTTCTCGTACAATAACAGATTATCGAGACCCGATCGAAGATGGCCCCTTCGAAGCTCTATCACGGAAGGAGGTGCGAACACCATTCTTTGTGGGATGGTGTTGGAGATCAAACTTTTCGGTCCCAATCTTATCGAAGATTCGAAGAAAGTCAAACTGATTGAGATAGACTCAAAGTAGCCCGATCGAGGCGGAAGAGTTATGCCGACGAGAAGCGCAAGGAAGTAACTTACGAAGCGGGAGACCGGGCATATCTTCGTGTGTCCCCGCCGTGGAATCAAGAGATTCGGTGTTAAAGGAAAGTTAGCACCCGGTTCATTGGCCCTACAAAATCCTCGAACGTCGTGGAGAAGTTGCTTACAAGTTGGAATTGCGGAAGGATTGTCGAGTTCATGATGTCTTCCATGTTTCTCGGTGAAGAAATGCCATGCCGACATGGCGATATTCCGTTGAGAGACACGGTGCCCCTAGAGGCCATACAGCTCGACGGTGATCGACTTATGAGGAGAAACCGTCCGAATTCTCGAGACTTGAACAGAGTCACCCGCACCAAGATCATCAAGTTACGCAAGGTCTTTGTGGAGTCATCACTCAGGAGGAAGCCACACAGGGCGAGAAGAAGACCTTGGCCGAGACCACCGCACCTATTTGCTAGCCAACCCGAATCTCGAGGCGAGATTCATCTTAAGAGTGGTAGGTTTGTAACATCCCAAATTTCCCATTTGGAATGTTTTACAATTATAGCTAAGCATCTATGCATATTGTTTGAATTTGAGAGACATTTGAAGTTTCAGAAGATTTTGAGTTGATGGGATTTGAATTTGAATTGGCAATTGAAAACTATTTCAAAACTATGCTGACAAATACTTGAGAAAAGTATGAGAGGAGTAAACATGACACTCCAAATATGTCAAGAAAACATTGCCAAAAGTTTGAATTCAAAATTTGATTTTATTTGGGATTTTAGAAAATGTTTTTTAAAATTTGAGTTTTGCCCTGGAAAATGTTCAAATTATAGGAATATTCCCTGATCATTTTGATATATATATGTCCTATATAAAATATATATATTAAAATATATTTTCTCTCTCACTAATTCAAAAAAATAGAAAAAGAAAACCCAGCGCCCCGGCCAATCAGCCTGCCACGGCCGAGGCAGCCCACCCAGCCAGACCCACCATGGCCAGCAGCCAACCAGCTGTGACCCGGCCAGCGCCGAGCCACCCGACCGAGCCCCTCGCGAAACCCCTTCCTTGACCAACCGACCGCAACCCCCTCCTCCCTCTCCCGGCGACGCCGGACCCACCCCTTCTTCCTCCCCACGCCAAGCACCGACAGCCGCCGGAATCCCGAAGGATCCGGGATCTCTCGCCGATCTGCCCCCTCCTCCAAGCGGTTCCCCCCTATAAATACCCCCCTCGACCCGTTCCCCCTACTTCCCCCTCGCCCGACCCTCTCCCCTCGCCGCAATCCGTCGCCGGAGTCCAAGCCGCCGCCGCGCCATTGTCACCGCCCCGGCCATCCCCGAACCCCCCGAGCTCCACCGAGTCCACCCCCGAGCTCCCCTTGCTCCGCCGCACCCGCCGGAGGCCTCCGCCGTCGTCCCCGACCACCGGAGCCGCCGCGTCGTCGCCGAGCCGCCGTCGCTGTCGACCACATGATGAAATCGCGGAATCTCCCCCACCGTCCGATCTAGGATCAACGCGTTAGATTAGATCCCCGGAGGGGTACGGTTTAATTTAAAACGACCCGGTTTTAGTTCCGGTTTATGCCGGTTTAGTTAGGTTTAGTTTAGACCGGCCCGAAGCGATTTATTTCCTCGGGCGTATTTTAGTTATATTACGCCGATGCGTTAGATAGGCCCAGTTTTCTTTTTAGTTAATTTTTTTCGTTTCTGTTTTTAACAGAATAGTTTCAGTTTTGTAAAATCAATATCTTTTAATCTACTTAATATTTTTAATTGATTCTTTTTTTGTTAGTTTGCAAATTTATTATAGTTTCTGTAGAAAATATGTTTGGCCATGTTTAAATTATTTAAAATTGTTTTATTTTAGTTTTAGACAGATTAGTAATTCTGCTATAAAATGAGTTAGGATTACTTTATTTTAGTGATTCTTTTGTCACTACTTTGTTTTGACCTTGCCTAACCGTAGGAACTTATTTGGGCATTTATATTTAATAAAAAATAGTTTTAAGCAAAATCATGTGATTCCTATTTATTTAACTAGCTACTGTTTTCCTATTGTTTTATTAAGCAAATAATTTTATTTTTCCTATGTGATAGTTTATTTTAGGTTAGTTTCTGTAACTTCAGAACATGGACTTTTATTTACAATAAATAGAATTTTTATTTTATATTTTCTTTCTAGGATTGTTATAGGCATAACAGGAGTTCTATAATATCTTTTGATGTGATTCTTTTTGCTCCTAGTTGCATAATGTTTTCTTTTCTGTTAGTTAGCAAAAACCCATGCTTAGGTTCTGTTAAGAAAAATTTGGTTGAGTAAAACTATTTCTTGGTTGTTGTTTGATGTGGTGAAAACATTGATTTGGATTTCTTCGAACTTTCTTTGGGTTTTGGTCCAATTGTTTTGTGTGTTATGTTAGCATGCTGTTATGTTAAGTGATCATATGTTTGTATGCTTACATGATTGTTGTTTGCCTCGGTAGAATTTCGGTCTGAAGCTTTCTACCACGAGTCCCTAGCTTTTGAAGATCGTCGGACAAGGCAAGTCATTGATCATATTTTCCTTTATTATACCTATGATTTTATTGCATTAGAATTATACCTCCCCACCATGCATGCAGTAGGAGAATTTGAAGTTATGTTCTTGAGTAGTATCATGAGGTAGGATGAACCCAATTCCTTGTTACCATTGCGGGGCTTAAGTAGTTTATTTTGCTATGCTCGTAGGCGGGGTTGGTTGAGTGAATTCATAAGGGAGATGTGAGAGTCAAGATGATGACAACCCCATGACTTCAAGCTCAAGATGGACTTAAAAATTCACTCTTGGGTGGAGGGCGGTTGTGGGCACCTGAGAAAACCAGCGGTTGGCGGGATGCATGGAGAAGCGCCATGACATCTTGAGCTTCACCCAGCCACGAAGAGGCGGATGGATACCCCATTGACGGAAGCTTACTGTGCAGCCGCAAGCCATTATGGGCTCGGCTTGGTCAACCCTAGTTGTGACTCTGGCGGACGGTGCTACTGAGATGTAGAAGAAGCGGTAGGATTGGATGGGTACGGCGGTGGCGGAGGAACTCTTGGAAGACCTGTTTCGTTCGTCCGTCTTCAAACACCGGAAGTGCGAAGACTTAAAGGAGGAGCGAATCTTGCGGGTAAAGTCATAAACCTCTGCAGAGTGAAGATCTAATCGGTTAGCCGTGTCCTCGATTCGGACAATTGGAGCCTCTGGAACTTGGAGTATTTGAAAATCTCAACACTGAAATTAATAAATTAATTGAGGGAATTATTTAATAATTGGGAATGAGACATTGGTTGGTGGAACCATCTCAATAATTACCAACATTTCGTAGTAATTGCAAACAAGTCCTTATTGTAGGGAAAAACGGCTTTTAAAAACAATGAAACTTAGAGCCCCACAGCCAAATTGCATATAGTGTTAGTAATTTTATTATTATTCTCTCTTCATGACTTGCGGCATATTCAAAATGCTGATCTACGGCTGCAACGTCTTATGTTGCGGAGGAGTATTCGATCGGGGAGTGAGGCTACGATCACGCTTGGCGATTGCCCTATGGAGTCGGATGGACTCGCTATTCTTCTACGCCCGCAACTTTATTTAGTTTATTTCTCATGAGTTGGCCTTGGCGAATTTATTCTATTGTAATAAAGACTCGATATGAGAATCGTGTAATAAATTCAGGTGTGATTGAACTTTGATTATTTCATCAATGTACTGTGTGTGCCAGCATAATCTTGGGATGGTACAGCTACACAGAGACTTGACCGATTTTGGGTCGGGTCGCTACAGCGCGCTTCCTCCTCCTCCTTTGTACGGCGTGGACCCCGAGCCAAGACGTGAGGCTCCCCAACGCGACCCATTGTGCAGGGCGCCGACGCACGATGAAGAAAGCTGCCAGGTGGTGCAGCGGCCTGATACGTCTCTGTCGTATCTACTTTTCCAAACACTTTTCCCTTGTTTTGGACTCTAACTTGCATGATTTGAATGGAACTAACCGGATGACGCTTTGTTTTAGAGAACGCCATGGTGTTATTTATGTGCAGAAACAAAAGTTCTCGGAATGACCTGAAACTCCACGGAACTTATTTTTGGAAAATATTAAAAATATTGGCGAAAGAATCAAGGCCAGGGGGCCCACCACTTATCCACGAGGTGGGGGGCGCGCCCCCTGCCTCGTGGGCCCCCTGTTGCTCCACCGACCTCAACTCCAACTCCATATATTCGTGTTCAGGGAAAAAAATCAAAGAGAAGGATTCATCGCATTTTACGATACAGAGCCGCCGCCAAGCCCTAAAACCTCTCGAGAGGGCTGATCTGGAGTCCGTTCGGGGCTCCGGAGAGGGGAATCCGTCACCGTCGTCATCATCAACCTTCCTCCATCACCAATTTCATGATGCTCACCGCCGCGCGTGAGTAATTCCATCGTAGGCTTGCTGGACGGTGATGGGTTGGATGAGATTTATCATGTAATCGAGTTAGTTTTGTTAGGGTTTGATCCCTAGTATGCACTATGTTCTGAGATTGATGTTGCTATGACTTTGCTATGCTTAATGCTTGTCACTAGGGCCTGAGTGCCATGATTTCAGATCTGAACCTATTATGTTTTCATGAATATATATGAGTTCTTGATCCTATCTTGCAAGTCTATAGTCACCTACTATGTGTTATGATCCGGCAACCCCGAAGTGACAATAATCGGGACCACTCCCGGTGATGACCGTAGTTTGAGGAGTTCATGTATTCACTATGTGTTAATGCTTTGGTCGGTACTCTATTAAAGGAGGCCTTAATATCCCTTAGTTTCGCTAGGACCCGCTGCCACGGAGGGTAGGACAAAAGATGTCATGCAAGTTCTTTTCCATAAGCACGTATGACTATATTCGAAATACATGCCTACATTACATTGATGAATTGGAGCTAGTTCTGTGTCACCCTATGTTATGATTGTTACATGATGAACCACATCCGACATAATTCTCCATCACCGATCCAATGCCTATGAGCTTTTCACATATTGTTCTTCGCTTATTTACTTTTCCATTGCTACTATTACAATTACTACAAAACCCAAAAATATTACTTTTGCTACCATTACCGTTACTTCCATACTACTTTGCTACTAAATACTTTGCTGCAGATATTAAGTTATCCAGGTGTGGCTGAATTGACAACTCAGTTGCTAATACTTGAGAATATTCTTTGGCTCCCCTTGTGTCGAATCAATAAATTTGGGTTGTATACTCTACCCTCGAAAATTGTTGCGATCCCCTATACTTGTGGGTTATCAAGACTATTTCCTGGCGCCGTTGTCGGGGAGCATAGCTCTATTCTTTGAGTCACTTGGGATTTATATCTGCTGGTCACTATGAAGAACTTGAAAGGCATAAAAACAACTATTTATCCCTCAACTACGAGGGAGGTAAGGAACGCCATCTAGCTCGCACTTGATTCACCTTCTACATTTTGAGTAAGTTTGCGACACCTAAACCTGCTTACGCTATTCATTATGATATGTCGCATGTTATTGATGATGCCACTTCGCTATGCATGATACTTATGATGAAACTCTTCTATGCTTGATACTCTTGTGCCACTTGGTGAATTTCTTGATGAACAACTTGCTAGGGCTAGAGAATGAAATTATTGAAGCTGATAATATTGAAGATAGTGATGATGAAGACTCTCCCTAATAAATATGAATTACCTATTGTTCACGAGGGTTATGTTATGGATGAAGAAGCTGCTAGAGCTATTTTAGCTTGCAATGATAGATATGATCTTAAGAAGTTATTAGCTAAATGGAAGCAACAATCTCTTAATGCTAGAATGAAACTGACCTGCTTTTGCTACTTCACCTATCGTATTCTTGATAAGGATTATGAATTCTCTGTTGATCTGATATAATTACTTTGGTTGAATCCGATCCTTTTATGGCTATGAATCTGTAACTGTTGTGGCACATCTTACTAAATTAAATGATATAGCCACCCTGTTCACTAATGATGAGAAATCTCGCTACCTTTATATCCTTAAAATATTTCCGTTCTCATTAAAGGGTGATGCTAAGATATGGTTTAATTCTCTTGATCCTGGTTGTGTGCGTAGTCCCGGGATATGATTTATTACTTCTCGCTAAATATTTCCCTGCTCATAAGAAACAAGCTGCTTTAAGGGATATATATAATTTTGTGCAAATTGAAGAAGAGAGTCTCCCACAAGCTTGGGAGGCTTCTCCAATATAATGCTTTGCTGATCATCCTCTTAATAAAAATGAAATACTTGATATCTTTTATAATGGACTAACCGATGCTTCAGAGATTACGGATAGTTGTGCTGGTTACATTTTCGGGGAAAGAACACGGATGACACTGAAATTCTATTGAATAATATGTTGACAAATGAAATAATGGGCACTTCTGAGCCAGCTCTGAGCCAATTCTGAGCCTATTCCTAAACCAACCCGAAGAAGAGGTGTTCTATTTCTCGATCCTGAAGATATGCAGGAGGCAAAGAAATCTATGAAGGAAAAAGGTATAAAAGATGAAGATGTTAAGATTTTACCTCCTATTGAAGAAATACATGGTCTAAATTTACACTTTGTTGAAGAAACATATGATCTTAATCCTTCACCTATTGAATAAACCCATGGTCTTGATAACCCGACACGGTAGTAAAGGTAAATTCTTTCTATAGATTTGATGAAGGTGATATTCCTCGTTATAAGTCGCAAGACAATGCTTAGATGAGTTTGACAATTTTATTGTTAAACAAGAAAACTTCAATTCTTATGTTAGTAGACAATTGAAATACAATTCAAATATGCTTGAACACTTGGGTGATTATATGTCTAGAGTTAAGGTGAACTTAAACTCATTAGTAAACATGCTTCTATGGTTACCACTCAAGTAGAACAAGTACTTAAAGCTCAAAATGATTTGCTCAATGAATTGAATAGTAAGAATAATGACTATGCTATTAGAGTGGTTACTAGAACTGGTAAGATGACTCAGAACCTTTGTATCCTGAAGGCCATCCTAAGAGAATTGAGCAAGATTCTCAGAGAAATAATTTAGATGCACCTAGTCCTTCTAAAAAGAAGAAAAAGAAAACTGATAGGACTGTGCATGCTTCTAGTGAACCTACTACTGAACCACCTGAGAATCCCAATGATATTTCTATTTCTGATGCTGAAGCACAATCTGGTAATGAACATGAAACTAGTGATAATATTAATAATGATGTTCATGATGATGCCCAACCTAGCAATGATAATGATATAGAAATTGAACCTACTGTTGATCTTGATAACCCACAATCAAAGAATCAACGTTATGATAAGAGAGACTTTGTTGCTATGAAACACGGTAAAGAAAGAGAACCTTGGGTTCAGAAACCCATGCCTTTTCCTCCTAAGCCATCCAAGAAAAAGGATGATGAGGATTTTGAGCACTTTGCTGAAATGATTAGACCTACCTTTTTGCGATTGCAATTAACTGATATGCTCAAAATGAATCCTTATGCTAAGTATATGAAAGAAATTGTTACTAATAAAAGAAAGATACCGGAAGCTGAGATTTCCACCATGCTTGCTAATTATACTTTTAAGGGTGGAATACCAAAGAAACTAGGAGATCCAAGAGTACCAACTATACCATGCTCCATTAAAAGAAACTATGTTAAAACTGCTTTATGTGATCTTGGAGCCGGTGTTAGTGTTATGCCTCTCTCTTTATATCGTAGACTTGATTTGAATAAGTTGACATCTCTGAAATATCTTTGCAAATGGCTGATAAATCAACTGCTATACTCGTTGGTATTTGTGAGGATGTGCTGTTGTAGTTGCAAGCGTTACTATTTTAACGGACTTTGTTATTCTTGATATTCGAGGGCGATAGTATGTCTATTATTCTTGGAAGACCCTTTTGAATACTGCAGGGGCTGTTATTGACAGCAACAAAGGCAATGTCACTTTTCATGTTAATGGCAATGAGCATACGGTACACTTTCGAGAAACAACCTCAAGTTCATAGTATCATCTCTATTAGAAAATTCCATCCATTATTTTTGGAGGTTTTGAATTTCCTCTTCCTCTTGTCAAGAAGAAATATGATAGTCTTATTATTGGGGATGTGCATATCCCGTTGAGATAACATAGTGTTATTGAAATTTCTCGGGTCCATGTTATTGGAATGAATTTGTTAACAAGACTTGATCAACCTTGTTAGTGGATTCCTTTTGATGAGCATGAGATGGATGAAACTAGAAGGCACAACCTACATGCCCTCTTTCTACTTTCTGTTATTTAGTTGAAATAAAGTAAAATAGTATTTTTACATGCATTTTCTGAATTATCCGTGCAATATAAAAATACCCGAAAATAAAAGTTCTCCAAATGCCCTGCCAATTTAATATGATTTTTCTGGAATATTTGAGAATATCATGCTTGAGAACCCGGCAGGGGAGCAAGCACTGGCCACGTGGGTCAGGCGCACCCCTGCCTCGTGGGCCCATGGTGGCTCCCTCCACTTATTTCTGCACCCACACACTTCTTCTTCCTCCCAAAAAATCACCATCCAGCTCAAGCACGAGTTCTAGCTCATTTTGCTGCGATTTTGATCTCCTTGCTCAAAGCACCTCTCACAAAACTGCTTGGGGGGATTGTTCCTTGGTATGTGACTCCTCCATTGGTCCAATTAGTTTTTGTTCTAGTGCTTTATTCATTGCAAATTTGTGCTGCCTAGGTGACCATGTTCTTGAGCTTGCATGTCAAATTTATATGGTTCCAAGTAGTTCTAATGCTTGATATAGTCTCTAGGCACTTGTAGGAGTAGTTGCCATCAATTTTGTTGAGCTTAGTTCACTTTTATTTGAAGTTACTAAAATTTTTAGAAATTTTTCAGAGGAAGAAATATTATTAGGAAAATGTACCAAGGTGGTCCTTCAAAGAAGCAAGGACCCGAGGCTTGCTGTCTGCGATCTTGACGATGAACCACCAAGGGGCCTTGAGGCGGCCTTGTGAATGGCCTTCAGAAAACTTTATGGATCGAGCAGAAATCAAGGAAGAATTTGATGCATATTTGCGTAACGCTAATCTTGTGAGATTCGAGGCAGAAAAGTACCGTCAGTACCACTATCTCACTAGTTCCTTTGTGAGGAGGTTTGAATATTCATCTTCACGCAATTCTCAAACTGTCCTGTTTGATCTTTATGAGAATTCTTATACTATAGACTTAGAGGATTTTACCACTGCTTGCAAACTTCCACAATGGGGTAGTCCTTGTGAACCTCGCAAATGTGAATTTAGAGATTTTCTTGCCAGTATAACTGTGGGTGAATCTAGAGACATAACACAAGCTACCATAGGGAGTATTCATTTTCCTGCTATACATTATTTTGCTCTCTTCATAGGTAGGTGTTGGTGAACGTAGCAGAAATTCAAAATTTTCCTACATGTCACCAAGACCTATCTATGGAGAAACCAACAACGAGGGGAAGGAGTGTGCATCTACATACCCTTGTAGATCGCTAAGCGGAAGCGTTCAAGAGAATGGGGTTGAAGGAGTCGTACTCGTCGTGATCCAAATCACCGAAGATCCTAGTGCCGAACGGACGGCACCTCCGCGTTCAACACGTGCAGCCGGTGGCGTCTCCCATGCCTTGATCTAGCAAGGAGAGAGGAGAGGTTGGGAAGACTCCATCCAGCAGCAGCACAGCGGCATGGTGGTGGTGGAGGGCGTGGCAATCTGCGAGGCCGCCAAGCACCACGGGAGAGGAGGAGAAAGAGAGGTAGGGCTGCGCCAGCAGAGAAGAACCGTGTGTTGGGCTGCCCTTTGCCTCCACTATATATAGGGGAGAGGGAGGGCTGCGCCCCACCTAGGGTTCCACCCCTAGGGGCGGCAGCCAGCCCTAGATCCCATCTAGGGGGCGGCCAAGGGGGGGAGGAGTGCCTCCCAAGTCAAGTGGAGGCCCTCCCCCTTAGGGTTTCCCCTCTCCCATGTGCATGGGCCTTGGGGGAGCTGGTGCCCCTGGCCCATTAAGGCTAGGGCGCCCCCTTACAGCCCATGCTGCTGTATTGGACGTGGTGGAACATTTTCCGGACCTCCGGACCCCTCCGGAATCCTCCGGAACCTTCTGGAAACTTCCCGGTACAATACCAGAAAAACCCGAACTTTTCCCGGAACCCGAACAACAACTTTCCATATATAAATCTTTACCTCCGGACCATTCGGAACTCCTCGTGACGTCCGGGATCTCATCCGGACTCGAACAACATTCGGTAACCACATACAAACTTCCTTTATAACCCTAAGCGTCATCGAACCTTAAATGTGTAGACCATACGGGTTCGGGAACCATGCGAACATGACCGAGGCGTTCTCGGTCAATAACCAACAGCGGATCTGGATACCCATGTTGGCTCCCACATGTTCCACGATGATCTCATCGGATGAACCACGATGTCAAGGACTCAATCAATCCCGTATACAATTCCCTTTGTCTAGCGGTATTGTACTTGCGAGATTCGATCGTCGGTATGCGATACCTTATTCAATCTCGTTACGGCAAGTCTCTTTACTTGTTCCGTAACACATCATCCGTGATCAACCCTTGGTCACATTGTGCACATTATGATGATGTCCTACCGAGTGGGCCCAGAGATACCTCTCCGTCACGGGTGACAAATCCGATCTCGATTCGTGCCAACCCCAGACACTTTCGGAGATACTGTAGTGCACCTTTATAGCCACCCGATTACGTTGTGACGTTTGGTACACCCAAAGCATTCCTACGGTATCCGGAGTTGCACAATCTCATGGTCTAAGGAAAAGATACTTGACATTAGAAAAGCTTTAGCATCTGAACTACGATCTTTGTGCTAGGCTTAGGATTGGGTCTTGTCCATCACATCATTCGCTAATGATGTGATCCGTTATCAACGACATCCAATGTCCATGGTCAGAAGCTGTAACCATCTATTGATCAACGAGCTAGTCAACTAGAGGCTTACTAGGGACATGGTGTTGTCTATGTACCCACACATGTATCGAGTTTCCTATCAATACAATTATAGCATGGATAATAAGCGATTATCATGAACAAGGAAATATAATAATAACTAATTTATTATTGCCTCTAGGGCATATTTCCAACAGTCTCCCACTTGCACTAGAGTCAATAATCTAGTTCACATCGCCATGTGATTAACACTCACAGGTCACATCGCCATGTGACCAACATCCAAAGAGTCCTAGAATCAATAATCTAGTTCACATCACTACGTGATTAACACTCAATGAGTTCTGGGTTTGATCATGTTTATGCTTGTGAGAGAGGTTGTAGTCATCGGGTTTGCAAAATTCAGATCCCTATGTATTTACTAAAACTTTATGTCATATCGTAGATCTGCTACCACGTTCCAATTGGAGCTATTCAAATTGTTGCTCCATTATCGTATCCGGTATCTCTACTCGAGCTATCCGGATAGGTGTTAAGCTTGCATCGACGCAACTCTTTACGTCGAACTCTTTATCACCTCCATAACCGAGAAACATATCCTTATTCCTCTAAGGATAAGTTTGACCGCTATCTGGTGATCCACTCCTTGATCACCTTTGTACCCTCTTGCCAGATATGTAGCAAGGCACACATCAGGTGCGGTACACAGCATAGCATACTGTAGAGCCTGCGTCTAAGGCATAGGGGACGACCTTCGTCCTTTCTCTCTTTTCTGCCGTGGTCGAGCTTTAACTCTTAACTTCATACCCTACAACCCAGGCAAGAACTCCTTCTTTGACTGATCCATCTTGAACACCTTCTAGATTATGTCAAGGTATGTGCTCATTTGAAAGTATTATTAAACATTTTGATCTATCTTATAGATCTTGATGCTTATTGTTCAAGTATCCTAATCCAGGTTTTCCATTGAAAAACACTTTTCAAACAACCCTATATGCTTTCCAGAAATTCTACATCATTTCTGATCAACAATATGTCAACAACATATACTCATCAGAAATTCTATAGTGCTCCCACTCACTTCTTTGGAAATACAAGTTTCTCATAAACTTTGTATAAACCTAAAATCTTTGATCATCTCATCAAAGCGCACATTCCAACTCCGAGATGCTTACTCTAGTCCTTAGAAGGATCGCTGGAGCTAGCATACCTTTTAGCATCCTTAGGATCGAAAAAACTTTCGATTGTATCGCATACAATCTTTCCTTCTGAATTGGTAAGGAAACTCGTTTTGACATCCATCTGCAGATTTCATAAATGCAGCTAATGCTAACATGATTCCGACATACTTAAGCATCGCTACGGATGAGAAAATCTCATCGTAGTCAACTCCTTGAACTTGTGAAAAACTCTTCGCCGCAAGTCGAGCTTCATAGACGGTGACATTACCGTCCACGTCCGTCTTCTTCTTAAATATCCATTTATCTCAATGGCTTGCCGATCATCGGGCAAGTCCACCAAAATCCATGCTTTGTTACGATACATGGATCCTATCTCGGATTTTATGGCTTCTAACCATTTGTGAATATGAGCCCACCATCGCTTCCCCATAGCTCGTGGGTTCATTGTTGTCTAGCAACATGACCTTCAAGACATGATTCTTGTACCACTCAAGTAGCACGCATCCTTGTCCCCTACGAGTGCGGTAGTGACTTGATCCAAAACTTCATGATCACTATCATAGCTTCTACTTCAATTGGTGTAGGCGCCACAGGAACAACTTCCGTGCCTGCTACACACTTGTTGAAGTGACGGTTGAATAACCTCATCAAGTCTCCACCATCCTCCCACTCAATTCTTTCGAGAGAAACTTTTCCTCGAGAAAGGACCCGTTCTAGAAACAATCACTATTGCTTCGGATCTGAATTAGGAGGTATACCCAACCATTTTGGGTATCCTATGAAGATGCATTTATCCATTTTTGGTTCGAGCTTATCACGATGAAACTTTTTCACATAAGCGTCGCAGCCCCAAACTTTCAAGAAACGACTTAGGTTTCTCTAAACCATAGTTCTCACGGTGTCATCTCAGCGAATTACGTGGTGCCCTATTAAAGTGAGTGCGGTTGTCTCTAATGCCTAACCCATGAGCGATAGTGGTAATTTGATAAGAGACATTATGGTACGCACCATATCCAATAGGGTGCAACTATGATGTTCGGACACACCATCACACTATGGTGTTCCAGGCAGTTTAATTGTGAAACAATTTCCACAATGTCTTAATTGCGTGCCAAAGCTTGTAACTCAGATACTCATCTCTATGATCATATCATAGGCATTTTATCCTCTTGTCACAATGATCTTCAACTTCACTCTGAAATTACTTGAACCATTCAATAATTCAAACTTGTGTTTCATCAAGTAAATATACTCAACATCTACTCGAATCATCTGTGAAGTAAGAACATAACGATATTCCTTTGCATGCCTCGGCACTCATTGGACTGCACACATCAAAATGTGTTATTTCCAACAAGTTGCTATCTTGTTCCATCTTCTTTGAAAGCGAGGCTTTTCAATCATCTTGCCCATGTGGTATGATTTGCATATCTCAAGTGATTCAAAATCAAGTGAGTCCAACGATCCATCTGCATGGAGTTTCTTCATGCGTATACACCAATAGACATGGTTCACATGTCTCAAACTTTTCAAAAATGAGTGAGTCAAAGATCCATCAACATGGAGCTTCTTGATGCGTTTATACCAATATGACTTACATGGCGGTGCCACAAGTAAGTGGTACCATCATTACTATCTTATATCTTTTGGCATGAAAATGTGTATTACTATGATCGAGATTCAATAAACCATTCCTTTAGGTGCAAGACCATTGAAGGTATCATTCAAATAAACAGAGTAACCATTATTCTCCTTAAATGAATAACCGTATTGAGATAGACATAATCCAATCATGTCTATGCTCAGCGCAAACACCAAATAACAATTATTTAGGTTTAACACCAATCTCGATGGTAGAGGGGCGTGCGATGCTTGATCACATCAACCTTGGAAACACTTCCAACACATATCGTCACTCACCTTTAGCTAGTCTCCGTTTATTCCGTAGCTTTTATTTGAGTTACTAACACTTAGCAACCGAACGGTATCTAATACCCTGGTGCTTCTAGGAGTACTAGTAAAGTACACATTAACATAATGTATATCAATATACTTCATCGACCTTGCCACCTTCTCATCTACCAAGTATCTAGGGTAGTTCGCTTGATGTCCGTTCCCTCATTACAGAAGCACTTAGTCTCGGGTTTGGGTTTAACCTTGGGTTTCTTCACTAGAGCAGCAACTGATTTGCCATTTCATGAAGTATCCCTTCTTGCCCTTGCCCTTCTTGAAACAAGTGGTTTCATTAACCATCAACAATTGATGCTCCTTCTTGACTTCTACTTTCGCGGTGTCAAACATCGCGAATATTTCAAGGATCATCTATCCCTGATATGTTATAGTTCATCACGAAGCTCTAGCAGCTTGGTGGCAATGATTTTGGAGAAACATCACTATCTCATCAGGAAGATCAACTCCCACTCGATTCAAGTGATTGTTGCACTCAGACAATCTGAGCACAAGCTCAACGATTGAGCTTTTCTCCCTTAGTTTGCAGGCTAAGAAAATCATCAGAGGTCTTATACCTCTTGATGTGGGCACGAGCCTGAAATCCCAATTTCAGCCCTCGAAACATCTCATATGTTCATGACGTTCAAAAACGTCTTTGGTGCCTCAACTCTAAACCGTTTAACTGAACTATCACGAGTTATCAAAGCGTGTATGTCCGATGTTCGCAACATCCACAGAGCGGCGTTTGGGGTTTCAAAGACATCGGCGGTGCATTAAGGACATAAGCTTTCTTCTGTCCGTATAATCACTACTGTCAACTTTCAACTATATTTTCTCTATGAACATATCTAAAACAGTGGAACTAAAGTGCGAGCTTATGACATAATTTGCAAAGATCTTTTGACTATGTTCAGGATAATTAAGTTCATCTCATGAACTCCCACTCAGATAGACATCCCTCTAGTCATCTAAGTGATTACATGATCCGAGTCAACTAGGTCGTGTCCGATCATCACGTGAGACGGACTAGTCATCATCGGTGAACATCTTCATGTTGATCGTATCCTCCATACGACTCATGCTCGACCTTTCGGTCTCTTGTGTTCCGAGGCCATGTCTGTACATGCTAGGCTCGTCAAGTTAACCTAAGTGTTTGGCGTGTGTAAATCTGGCTTACACCGTTGTATGTGAGCGTAAGAATCTATCACACCCGATCATCACGTGGTGCTTGAAGCACGAACTTTACATAGCGGTGCACAGTTAGGGGAACACTTTCTTGAAATTTTAATGAGGATCATCTTATTTACTACCGTCGTTCTAAGAAAATAAGATGTATAAACATGATAAACATCACATGCAATCAAATAGTGACATGATATGGCCAATATCATTTTGCTCCTTTGATCTCCATCTTGAGGCTCCATGATCATCATCGTCACGGCATGATACCATGATCTCCATCATCGTGTCTCCATGAAGTTATATCGCCAACTTATTACTTCTACTACTATGGCTACGGTTAGCAATAAAGTAAAGTAATTACATAGCGTTGTTCAATGACACGCAGGTCATACAATAAATTAAGACAACTCCTATGGCTCCTGCGGTTGTCATACTCATCGACATGCAAGTCGTGATTCCTATTACAAGAACATGATCAATCTCATACATCACATATCATTCATCACATTCTTCTTGGCCATATCACATCACATAGCATACCCTGCAAAAACAAGTTAGGCGTCCTCTAATTGTTGTTTGCATGTTTCTGATGGCTGCTATGGGTTTCTAGCAAAACGTTTCTTACCTCGCAAAACCACAACGTGATATGTCAATTGCTATTTACCCTTCATAAGGACCCTTTTCATCGAATCCGATCCGACTAAAGTGGGAGGCGGCACCCGCTAGCCACCTTATGCAACAAGTGCATGTCGATTCGGTGGAACTGTCTCACGTAAGTGTACGTGTAAGGTCGGTCCGGGCGCTTCATCCCACAATACCGTCGAAACAAGATTGGACTAGTAACGGTAAGCATATTGAACAAAATCAACGCCCACAACAACTTGTGTTCTACTCGTGCATAGAATCTACGCAATAGACCTAGCTCATGATGCCACTGTTGGTGAACGTAGCAGAAATTCAAAATTTTCCTACGTGTCACCAAGACCTATCTATGGAGAAACCAACAACGAGGGGAAGGAGTGTGCATCTACATACCCTTGTAGATCGCTAAGCGGAAGCGTTCAAGAGAATGGGGTTGAAGGAGTCGTACTCGTCGTGATCCAAATCACCGAAGATCCTAGTGCCGAACGGACGACACCTCGCGTTCAACACCGTGCAGCCGGTGGCGTCTCCCATGCCTTGATCTAGCAAGGAGAGAGGAGAGGTTGGGAAGACTCCATCCAGCAGCAGCACAACGGCGTGGTGGTGGTGGAGGGCGTGGCAATCCTCAGAGGCCGCCAAGCACCACGGGAGAGGAGGAGAAAGAGAGGTAGGGCTGCGCCAGGAGAAGAACTCGTGTGTTGGGCTGCCCTTTGCCTCCACTATATATAGGGAGAGGGAGGCTGCACCCCACCTAGGGTTCCACCCCTAGGGCGGCAGCCATCCTAGATCCCATCTAGGGGCGGCCAGGGGGGAGGAGTGCCTCCCAAGTCAAGTGGAGGCCCTCCCTTGGGGTTCCCCTCTCCCATGCGCATGGGCCTTGGGGGAGCTGGTGCCCCTGGCCCATTAAGGCTAGGGCGCCCCCTTACAGCCCATGCTGCTGTATTGGACGTGGTGGAACATTTTCCGGACCTCCGGACCCCTCCGGAATCCTCCGGAACCTTCTAGAAACTTCCCGGTACAATACCGGAAAAACCCGAACTTTTCCCGGAACCCGAACAACAACTTTCCATATATAAATCTTTACCTCCGGACCATTCCGGAACTCCTCGTGACGTCCGGGATCTCATCCGGGACTCCGAACAACATTTGGTAACCACATACAAACTTCCTTTATAACCCTAGCGTCATCGAACCTTAAGTGTGTAGACCATACGGGTTCGGGAACCATGCAGACATGACCGAGACTTTCTCCGGTTAATAACCAACAGCGGGATCTGGATACCCATGTTGGCTCCCACATGTTCCACGATGATCTCATCGGATGAACCACGATGTCAAGGACTCAATCAATCCCGTATACAATTCCCTTTGTCTAGCGGTATTGTACTTGCCCGAGATTCGATCGTCGGTATGCCGATACCTTGTTCAATCTCGTTACCGGCAAGTCTCTTTACTTGTTCCGTAACACATCATCCGTGATCAACCCTTGGTCACATTGTGCACATATGATGATGTCCTACCGAGTGGGCCCAGAGATACCTCTCCGTCACGGAGTGACAAATCCGATCTCGATTCGTGCCAACCCATGCAGACACTTTCGGAGATACTGTAGTGCACCTTTATAGCCACCCGATTCGTTGTGACGTTTGGTACACCCAAAGCATTCCTACGGTATCCGGGGTTTCACAATCTCATGGTCTAAGGAAAAGATACTTGACATTAGAAAAGCTTTAGCATCTGAACTACGCGATCTTTGTGCTAGGCTTAGGATTGGGTCTTGTCCATCACATCATTCGCTAATGATGTGATCCGTTATCAACGACATCCAATGTCCATGGTTAGGAAACTGTAACCATCTATTGATCAATGAGCTAGTCAACTAGAGGCTTACTAGGGACATGGTGTTGTCTATGTACCCACACATGTATCTGAGTTTCCTATCAATACAATTATAGCATGGATAATAAACGATTATCATGAACAAGGAAATATAATAATAACTAATTTATTATTGCCTCTAGGGCATATTTCCAACAGTAGGTGCATAAATGGTAAGGATGAATCATCTCACATGTGTGTCCCTGACCTCAGTATTCTTAGGAGTGCTGTGTTAGGAGATAAATCTTATAATTTGGGAGCTATTGTTGCACGTAGGTTGCGTAATAATAAAATTAATGGAAATTTCTTTGGAGGAATTTATGCAACCCGTCTAGCTAATTTTCTTGAGGTACCTATACGTGAGTATGATGTTGAGCTACCTAATGTTTATTTAGATTATAATGCCATGGTTCATCATCATTTTCTTGAGAGGAAGCGAGCAGTCCCTCGATGTCGCTTAATCTTTGTGAGACGTCGTGCTGTCCATATTACTCTCCCTGCTCCTGCCTTCTTTGATTATCAGGTAAAAGGAAGACATGTTATTACCAGAGAGGAGGCATATGAGTACGAGAGGAGGGCGGAGGCAGCTCGTCGCCACGCTGCAGCTCAGGAGGCAATAGCCGCTGCATCTCAGTATGACCCCGGCTACAACTATGGATATCCGCCAGGCCATCCGTGGCAATAAACCAACTTAGGCCAAAAGCCTAAGCTTGGGGGAGTACGTATTTCTCATCGACATTACATTCATGTTCACACACTCATTGCTAGATGTCGGTGCTCATACTTTTTCACTGTAATATCCATACTAGTTTATTTTATTTTTTATGCTTTCTTCTTGTGTGTTTGAAAAATCTTAAGAAAAAACAAAAAATTAGTGTAGCTTTAAGCTAGTTTACTTTCTTGCTGTAGTAGTAATAATTAAAAGAAAACGCAAAAAGATTTCCCGTTCTTCTTTTGCTTGTTGGGAGCTTTCCCGTGTAAATAGTTTTATTTCTTTTCTTTTCTTTGGGGGTTGATAGGAGAAGACCATGATTAAATTGTTGAAGTGGCTCTTATATGCATTATTGTTGATTTAACCAAGAGCCTGTATTGCCTTGTCTTCTCCTGTTTATTGAATGCTCGCAGATTCCAGCTTAGTCCAATGCACGTGCACTCTCTTTATTATACACATCGTTCGGTCGTGCAAGTGAAAGGCAATTATGATGATATATGATGGACTGATCGAGATGGGAGAAGCTGGTATGAACTCGGCCTCTCTTGTTTTTGTAAATATGATTAGTTCATCATTCCTGATTCAGCCTATTATGAGTAAACATGTTTGCAATGACAATTAGAGATCATAGTTGCTTGTGCCATGCTTGATTAGCTATGAGTTATAATGGTTTACCTTGCGTGCCAACATGCTATTAAAATGGTTGTGATGTGGTATAGTGGGGTGGTATCCTCCTTTGAATGATTTAAGTGACTCGGCTTGGCACATGTTCACACATGTAGTTGAAACAAATCAACATAGCCTTCACGATATTTATGTTCATGGTGGATTATATCCTACTCATGCTTGCACTCAATGTTTATTAATTTTAATGCATGTTCATTACTGTTGTCGCTCTCTAGTTGGTCGCTTCCCGGTCTTTTGCTAGCCTTCACTTGTACTAAGCGGGAATCTTTGCTTGTGCATCCAACCCTTAAACCCCAAAGTTATTCCATATGAGTCCACCATACCTTCCTATATGCGGTATCTACCTGCCGTTCCAAGTAAATTTGTATGTGCCAAACTCTAAACCTTCAAATGAAATTATGTTTTGTATGCTCGAATAGCTCATGTATCAACTAGGGATGTCTGTATCTTCCATGCTAGGCGGGTTATTCTCAAGAGGAGTGGACTCCGCTCCTCACTCACGAGAAAATGACTAGTCACCGGGATGCCCAGTCCCATGCTTTATGCAAACTAAATCAAAATAATTGCAAACAGAACTCCCCCTGGGATTGTTGTTAGTTGGAGGCACTCGTTGTTTCGAGCAAGCCATGGATTGATGCTTGTTGGTGGAGGGGGAGTATAAACTTTACCATTCTATTTGGGAACCGCCTATAATGTGTGTAGTATGGAAGATATCGCCATCTCTTGGTTGTTATGTTGACAATGAAAGTATGCCGCTCAAAATATTATTTATCTCTGCTTTAAAATTGAGCTCTGGCACCTCTACAAATCCCTGCTTCCCTCCGCGAAGGGCCTATCTATTTACTTTTATGTTGAGTCGTCACCCTCTTATTAAAAAGCACCAGCTGGAGAGCACGACTATCATTTGCATCCATTACTATTAATTTATGTTCGGTATGACTATGACTGGATCTCTTTTACCATGAATTACAATGTTTAGTCAGTCCTTGATCTTTCAAGGTGCTCTGCATTTATGTTTTGCGGTCTTAGAAAGGGCTAGCGAGATACCATCTTGTTATATCATATCATGATTGTTTTGAGAAAGTGTTGTCATCCGAGATTTGTTATTATTGCTCGCTAGTTGATTATGCCATTGGCATGAGTAAACGTGAGACCTAATTGTTATTGTGAATATGGTTAGTCATAATCTTTGCTGAAAACTTGAATGCTGGCTTTACATATTTACAACAAGAAGAGCAAACAGAGTTTGTAAAAGTTTTTCTTTATCACTTTCAGTTTATCAACTGAATTGCTTGAGGACAAGCAAAGGTTTAAGCTTGGGGGAGTTGATACGTCTCCGTCGTATCTACTTTTCCAAACACTTTTGCCCTTGTTTTGGACTCTAACTTGCATGATTTGAATGGAACTAACCCGGACTGACGCTATTTTCAAAAGAATTGCCATGGTGTTATTTATGTGCAGAAACAAAAGTTCTCGGAATGACCTGAAACTCCACGGAACTTATTTTTGGAAAATATTAAAAATATTGGTGAAAGAATCAAGGCCAGGGGGCCCACCACCCGTCCACGAGGGTGGGGGGCGCGCCCCTGCCTCGTGGGCCCCCTGTTGCTCCACCGACCTCAACTCCAACTCCATATATTCGTGTTCGGGGAGAAAAAAATCAGAGAGAAGGATTCATCGCGTTTTACGATACGGAGCCGCCGCCAAGCCCTAAAACCTCTCGGGAGGGCTGACCTGGAGTCCGTTCGGGGCTCCGGAGAGGGGAATCCGTCGCCGTCGTCATCATCAACCTTCCTCCATCACCAATTTCATGATGCTCATAACCGTGCATGAGTAATTCCATCGTAGGCTTGCTGGACGGTGATGGGTTGGATGAGATTTATCATGTAATCGAGTTAGTTTTGTTAAGGTTTGATCCCTAGTATCCACTATGTTCTGAGATTTATGTTGCTATGACTTTGCTATGCTTAATGCTTGTCACTAGGGCCCGAGTGCCATGATTTCAGATCTGAACCTATTATGTTTTCATGAATATATGTGAGTTCTTGATCCTATCTTGCAAGTCTATAGTCACGTACTATGTGTTATGATCCGACAACCCGGAAGTGACAATAATCGGGACCACTCCCGGTGATGACCGTAGTTTGAGGAGTTCATGTATTCACTATGTGTCAATGCTTTGGTCCGGTACTCTATTAAAAGGAGGCCTTAATATCCCTTAGTTTCCGCTAGGACCCCGCTGCCACGGGAGGGTAGGACAAAAGATGTCATGCAAGTTCTTTTCCATAAGCACGTATGACTATATTCAGAATACATGCCTACATTATTGATGAATTGGAGCTAGTTCTGTGTCCGTTTTGATTGTTACATGACGAACCACATCCTGCATAATTATCCATCATCGATCCAATGCCTACGAGCTTTTCGCATATTGTTCTTCGCTTATTTACTTTTCCGTTGCTACTGTTACAATTACTACAAAACCCAAAAATATTACTTTTGCTACCGTTACCGTTACTTCCATACTACTTTGCAACTAAATACTTTGCTGCAGATATTAAGTTATCCAGGTGTGGCTGAATTGACAACTCAGTTCCTAATACTTGAGAATATTCTTTGGCTCCCCTTGTGTCAAATCAATAAATTTGGGTTGAATACTCTACCTCGAAAAGTGTTGCGATCCCCTATACTTGTGGGTTATCACGGCCCCAAGTAGAGGTGTGCGCTCCGAGCACCGCCACGTCAAGACCATGTGCCGCCAGAGGCGGCGGCGTGCAGGTGTCAGGATCAGGCTCCTCCTCAGCGGTTGGCCCCTGTGAGTGTGGCAGGTTGTCGTGCTTTCGCTCTGGAGCTGTGCCGCTTCGTCTGGCCCGGAAAGTTCAAGCCGGACCTGCCTCCGCGCTACGACGACACTCCTGACCCCGCTGAGTTCCTCCAGCTGTACGAGCTGAGTATCGAGGCAGTGAACGGCAATGACAAAGTCATGGCAAACTGGTTTCCCATGGCCCTCAAGGACAGCACGCGCTCATGGCTCCTGAACCTTCCGGTGGGATCGATCTCCTCTTGAGACGAATTGCTCAAGCGCTTCATCGCCAACTTCCAGGGCACTCGCGACCGCGCCCCTGCTGTAGGCGACCTGTGGCACATCAAGAAGCAACCAGAGGAAACCTTGCACAAATACATACATCACTTCACCAACGTTTTCCTCAGGATACCTAAGGTGTCGGACGAGGCCATCATTTCAGCGTTCACTGATGGCGTCCGGGATGTCAAGATGAAGGAAGAGCTTTTTGGAGATATGCCCTAGAGGCAATCATGTATGATGATATTTCCTTTGTGTTTATGAATAAAGATAGTCCTTGGACATTATCAATGATGTGTATCAGCAAGTATGTGACTTGTTTGTGGGACTATGCATTGTACGATGACTGTCCTAAAAGGTCCCTAGTCGAAAGGGCTGTGTGGACGTGCAACTGACTAGACTAGCATATGACACGATCGATGGCTTGATCTCACTAGCCATGGAGCACTGGATGCTAACCGAATAATATGAACTCGGAAGGACCTGGTCAGATCCGAGTCAAGATAAGGTCTGAGTCGGACAGACCCAACTATGAGACGCAGCGATATGTCATGTGTGAGTGTCTAGTACAACATACGTTCTATGTCCTAAGACCTGAGCTGACACATCTACTCGGGATGGTGACAGACCTGCTTTGAGCCAACCAAACGCTACTCCGTGACTGGGTAGTTACAAAGGTAGGTTTCGGGCTTGTCCAGACGCATGCTACGAGATGTGGTTGAGCAAGAAGGGATTTGCCCCTCCGATTAGGAGAGATATACTCTGGGCCCCTCGTGTGATCCGACCAGGATAAGCATGGCCATATGACAAGGATTATGAGATAATCCGGTTTGTGATCGGCATCACTGGAACAAGAAAGAGGTCGGGCTAGCACAAGGATGACACACTCGCCTTGAGCCCGACAACATATATCGTGTGGCAAAGGGAACAGAAGTGTGACATGTTGTATAGGTTTGCCTAACCAACTTCATAGTCTACTTGGTGGTCGACACGCCTTGCTAGAGGCCGCTACCAACCGTGCAGGTCGGAGGTGATCCGAAATGCGACCAAGCCGACTTGAACCTAAGGGGTCGCGCGCTTAAGAGAAGGAACCTATGAGGCCCAGTCCGACTCCACGAGTCAGAAGTGATCCTACTCGGACTCGGATTCAGGCCGAACAGACTTTGGGCTTTAGGATCCGTGCGAGGCCCAAGTGTTGAGCCCGCGACGGATGCCTATATAAAGTGGGGTGCGGCACACTCATGCGGTTGATCGCTTCGGCGCTGTCAGTAGGGTTTGCATGTGTTGCAAATAGCTACCTCCACTCGCCGCCGACTGTGTGATCGGACCTAGCAGTCCGCTGCACGGTGTTCCTCCTGCACGCGCGGATACAGTTGGAGGAGGTGCACTTGCGCCACTCCGGCGAACCTGTATGTGGGATCCGACGACCGGCTGCTCGAGGGAGATCGGACGAGGAGGAGACGATCCACGCGGACGCGCTGCCCCAACTCTTCTTCCACTGCATGGCACTGCGCATCTAGTGGTAACGATCTGTGATCCATTCCCGTAGCGTGTTCTTGGTTGTTCTGCGCGTAGGAAATTTTTATTTGCAGTCGACGCACCCTACCGTAGATTCCAACAGAGCTCGCCATACACGAAGACCTGTGCTCAGCTCTGGAGATGTTCAACATGGCAACCAGATGCGCGAGGGCAGAGGAAGGTCGCCTCTCCCTCCTAGAGCTCCTGAAGGCCGATCCTGAAGACAAAAAGGCCAAGTCTAAGGACGTGAAGCACAAGGGCCCGGCTGTGCTCGCGGCCAAACCTGAGTTGAAGCGCGGCTTTGACCACGCCGAATCCTCCAAGGGCAGCCGCCCGTTCTACGTCTTCCACAATGTTCACAACCAAAACCCCAGCGACTGCCAAGAGCTCAGGGCCATCCGCGACGGGCGCCATGGCCGACGTCCGAGCGCAACGACCGTGGCTACAATTGCTGAGGAGGCGGTGGTGAAGGCCGCTGGGACAACCGCGACCCCAGCCAGGACTGGCGTGAACAGGCCCGTGAGGATCGCTGGCAGGGCCAGCCTCGCAACGGCCCCTAGAGGTACCAACCTCGTGAGGACCGTCCTCAGGGCAACGCCGGCCTTCCTTCGCTTCCGCCGCCGGCAAGGAGGAACGACGACCACCGCCAAGATGATGGGGTTGGGGGCTTCCAAGAGCCTCGCGCCATTGCCTGCATCCTGGGTGGCGCTCAGGCCCCTGCCTCTCATCGCATCTTCAAGCAGTTCGCTCGTGAGGTGAACGCGGCCCTCCCCAAGCTCAAGGCGATGCGTCCCCTCAGGTGGTCCAAGTACGCCAGTACTTTCGACTCTATAGACCAGCTCAAGTGTTTAGCCACCGCTGGTGCGCTCCTGATGCTTTGCTCGCCGACCATCAACAACATCCTCGTCACCAAGACACTCATCAATGGTGGCGTGGGACTCAACGTCCTCTCTGCTGCGACGTTCGAGAGGCTCCAGGTGCCCTATGACTAGCTCCTCCCCACCAAGCCCTTCTCAGGGGTGACCGACGGCTCCACCGTTCCCCTGGGACAAATTCGTCTCCCTTTCACCTTCGGCAAGTGCCACAACTACCGCACCGAGCTCATCGACTTCGATGTCGCCCACATTCGTCTCCCGTACAATGCCATCCTCGGGTATCCGGCCCTCGCCAAGTTCATGGCAGTGACTCACCACAACTACAATGTTCTTAAAATGCCAGGAAGTGGCGGCATCATCACGGTCGCCTGTGACAAGAAGGATGTAGTGTCCTCCCTCGAGCACACCTACAAGGCCGCAGCGGTCGAGAACTCAGATGACGAGGGTGCCATCCGTCCTCCTGAGGCCGTCCCCAAGAAGAAGAAGCAGCTCCTCCTCAGAGGTCCTAAGGAGGCTGGGGCGTCCGATGAATGTACCTCAAACCCCGCGCCCACTGACGGGGTGTCTTTCCCTCTCGCATAGGAAGGCGCGCTCAGCACCCCTCTCAGGACAGGTTTGAGGGCTCTCATATGGAGGGCCTCTGACCTGACCAGTGCCACGAGGGAGGCATTCGGGCACTATGTGGAGGCGTGCTTCAATACGGGCTTCCGTGAGCAGGGCATAGAGCGCGAGGCGCCATGCGCTCAGGAGTTCATCACCAAGGCAATCGAAGAGCTTCAGTAGGCGCGAGCTATGTGCGGTGAGCGCCACTCCGCATCACTCAGTGTAGCTGCCGCCCCTAACATGGGTGGCGAGTTGCACGTCTACATGAACATCCCAGGCCTCAACCGAGCTACTTCTCAGGAGCTCTTGTGGTCATCCTGCATTGGACGGAGTGGGGGCTGCCCCCGCAGCTATGCCTGCATGTCGTTCGGCCTGCTGAACATGGCTTCCACACACCAGCGCTACATGCAGGGCGTCCTGGCGGCTCACGAGGCTAAGCGACAGGCGATCCTGACGGAGGAGGTGCCGGGCCCTCGCGAGCCTCCTGGACCTCCAGGGCCCCCAAGACTCAGGAGCCGAACGACTCTTGAGGAACAACCTCTTCAGCGCTCATCTTCGGCTACTCCAACACTTCTAAAGCAACAGTACTAGGTGACTTTTTCGTTTGTTCAGTTGAGAGTGCCCCTCGGGCTGCATCATCCTCAAGTTGTTAGGGCCAGTTCCGCAGCCGCACCATTTTGATTCATGTACTTTAGATCAGTATGCATGCTTGTGTTATTGTGGTTATTGACGTTACCTCTGCTGTCTCATTGTCTATGGAGTTGCCCCTTGCGGCCTATGCGTGTTGCTAACCTGCCTCATGCTCATCCCGCAACGGGGGCTGCTGGCACGACGCCTGTGCTTGGTCTGTCCCTGCAGTGCTGATAAACCTGAGAGACCGAGCTCTGGCTCGCAGCCAGCCATGCGCACATCACCTCACTGTGTCCTCAGCGCCTTTGTCTGTCGGTTTCCGGGTTCCGGCAGACCCTTGAGGTTCGAACACTGGGGTGCGCGCGGAGATCTTTCCCCTACCAGCTCATGTGTGAACGGTTAGCGAGGGATATAAACTACGAACGAAGAACACACAAGGGACACAAGGTTTATACTGGTTCGGGCCACCGATGTGGTGTAATACCCTACTCCAGTGTGTGGTGTGGTGGATTGCCTCAGGGGCTGATAATGAACAATACAAAGGGAGAACAACCTCGCGAGGGGCTGTTCTTGAGCTGGTGCGATGAACTGCTTGGGGGAGTTCAGTCGCCTCTCTCTCTCTCTCTCTCTCTCTCTCTGCTAGGGCTCTATCCGATCGATCGATCAATCGATGTGTGTCTGTCTTCGTTTGGTGGCTAGTCCTATTTATAGAGGGAGGCCCTGGGCCTCTTCCCAAATAATGAGTGGGAAGGGCGCTAACAATTGGCCATTTTGAAGGGGAACATCTAGTACACTTATCCTGACTAAAGTTGGTCTTCGGCTGCCAAAGGCTCGACGGTGGACGTCACAGGCTCCACGATGACCTCCATCCTGCCGCTCTGCTGGTCTTGGTCTTATTGCATCGAAGCAGTAACCTTTGCCTGATGCCTTGGCCTGTGCTTGCCTCCTTTGCACCAAAGGGGAAAAGAGGACACTGCGTGGGCCGGCGACCTCCTGGCCTCGATCGTCATGGCTTGCGTCATAGGGCACCCTCGTGAGGTACCCAGCCTTGATCTCTCCGCCTCCTCGCGAGCCTGCCTGATGAGGCTGCTCCTGAGGAAGGTTCCTGTCGTCCGCCCCGCGAGGCTTGGCCCCTCGCGAGGGTCTTGAGCTTGAGCTGATGAAGCTGGGCCGCGCTGGGCCCCCACTTGAGCCACGCTGCAGGCCGCAGGCAGGCAAGTCTGGGGACCCCCATTCCCAGAATGCCGACAGTAGCCGCCGGGCCCAAGGCGCGCCCGGACTTGGCTTAGCAGAGAAGCGAAGGGGCAAGTGCGAAGCGCCGCGGGCCCCAACAGCCTGCCAACTTGGGGGCGGCGAAGCTGACCGGGGCCACGCTCCCGAGGGAGTTCCTGGAACATCGGGTGGCTCCGCCCCGGGAACATTCGCTTCCGTTGTGGAGGCTGGGGGAGGCAGACGATGACCTTCGTCTGACCTCCAAGGCCCTCTCCGACGAAGACCTGGCCGCGGCTCTCCATTCCTTGGTCGGGGGGCGTGGCAATGAGGGCGCTCCGTCCCCTGTTCGCCTTCGTGATGACTGGGAGCAAGTGGTGAGCACCATGCCCACCTTCAATGGTGAGGGGATGGTTCCCGCCGGTGCTCCCGAGGATCTGGCGATGTTGGCGATGGTGAACGTTTCCTCCAGCAACTCCAGCGGGAGCGAGGAGGAAGAAGAGGAGGTGGAAGGAGAAGGTTGTGACTCCGAGGCGCCTGGCGAGGAGTCGGGGGACTCCTTCCCTCGGTGCAGGTCTCGCGCCATTCACTCCATGACGGACGACGATGAGGTCGGCGCCAGGCGAGGAGGGGAGGATTCTCCCCTGGTCCCGAGGAAGGGCAGGTTCTCCCAGGGTCCGTTCTGACTCCGGGGCAGTCTGAGGCCAGCTCCGGCCTTCCCGATGCACCTACTGCTTCCGGCCTCCCAAGGCTGACCCTAGCCGCAGGCTTTCTGGCTTCAAGTTCGGCCGGAGGCTGCTTGAGCCCGCGGATGACGACCAGTAAGTGTTTGATCCGTGTTTTGCTTTGCTTCTGCCGTCGAGGCTTGACGTCTGTATTCTCTTGGCCAGGTCGGCGCCTGCAGCAAAGAGGCCGAAGGGGGCTTCTGCGGCTCTGCTTGAGGCGGGTTTGCCCGCCGGGGCTGCGGCTCCGCCTGCGGGGAAAGGAGGCAGCGAAGCTCGCGCCTCCCCTGCCCGGTCATCCTCGCGAGCCCAGCAGGGGCACTCTGGAGGTGAGTCAGCCCCCGTGGTCCTGCTGACTCCGGAGGTGCCTGGGCTTGACGTTGTTGCTGAGGTGCTCAAGGCCCAGGGGGCTCCTTCTTCCCAAGCCGTGATCACGCTGCCGTCTTCTACACCTGCTCCGCCGGCTCCAGTCTCTTCTAATCCTTCGGCCATCCTGGATCAAGCTGCCAGCGAGCTGAACCGACTGCAAGAGGATCTCCGGAATGCTGATCCCCGTCTGGTGGCCGGGCGCCTGGAGCTGGCTTCAGGCTGGGCCCGCTCTGCTGCCTCCGTCCGAGCAGTGCTGAGTCAAGCCGCGTCAGCCTCTGATGGGGAGAAGCAAGCCGCTCGCCAGGCCAGGGCCGCTCGCGATGCCGCGGACGCCCGGGACCGCTGCAAGGCGCTGGAGGTTGAGCTACAAGGCTTGCGCGACGAGCTCGCCAAGGAAGTCCGCGGCCGCCAGGAGAAGGAGAAGGAGATGAAGGCTCGGGAGGCCACCGTCAGGGACAGGGAAGCCGAGCTTGATGGCTGCCGTGGCCGGTTGGAGACGCTGGAATAGTCGCTGAAAGCGGAGAGGATCGAGCTTCGACAGAAGGCGTAGATCTGGTGAGGATCGGGTGGCCTTCGCCAAGTTGGAGGAGAAGGCTCGTGCCGCGTTGAAGACGCTCTACGAGGGTGGCCTGGAGAAGCCGTTGGCTGGTGCAGAGGACGGCCCCACCGAGCTGCTTCCTTTCTTGGTCCGAGCGCTTGAAGATGTCGCGGACGGCCTTGGCCCCACGGCCGAGGCCGAGGCGCGTGCCCTGTCTTCTGCAGTGCTGACGCGTATCCTCAGCCACGTCTACCTTCGCGACCCCAACATCGATCTTAACGGCTTGCTGGAGCCCGTGAGCGGCGACCTTGCCGCTGCCGCTGCCGAGGCCGTGAAAGGCCGAGCCGAGGCCCTGCTGGGGAAGTTTCGCGCCTTCAGCACCTTGCCTGGGCGCGGTGGCGCCAGCTCCGCGGCCTCGGGAGGTGGGGGCACCACAGGAGAGTGATCCCTTCGCAGCTCCTGCTCTGTTTTTAATTCCTTCAACATGCACCATGCATCGTGGAGGCGTTTAAACTTGTGTTTGGTGTTGTGAAACGACTTATGGCTTGTAATATTTTCTTTGAATTCGCATTCTTCCCTCCTACTTGCGTGTGTTCTACGTCGGCAGGGCCCGACCCCGCGCATACCTCAGCCGCCGTTAGCCCCGACCGGAGACCAAGGACGGGACTAAGGAGTGAGGGGCTACGTGGCAAGTTAGGCTCCTGAGTCGCGATGCTCAGGAGTCCCCCTTGACGCGCGAACAACAAGTAGGGATAGGAGGCATAGGAGTGGATTGGTCGTTCTACATCGGCAGGCCCCGGCCCCGTGCATACCTCAACCGCCGTTAGCCCCGATCGGAGACCTAGGACGGGACCAAGGAGTGAGGGGCTACGTGACCAGTTAGGCTCCTGAGTCGCGATGCTCAGGAGTCCCCCTTGACGTTCAAACGAATTTTCATACCTTGGCTCCACTCGGGGAGGCGCGCGACGACCAGGTCCGAGGGACCTGGCTGGGTGGCGTACGTTCGGGCGAGGCTCGGGCACAGCCCCCGTGTCCAGCCCCCTCGCGCGGCACTCCCAAGGGGAGGCGTTGCGATGGCGCCAAACACTGAGCTCTGGGCTCCCTGAGGTTGATACGGTTGTGAGCCGCCCTTAGTTGTTTATCACCAGCGCGGAGCATAGCGCTTCCGTATGTGTACGGGCATAGCCGCTCCTCGGCAGTGTCGTCAGCCAGCGCGGAGCATGGTGCTTCCACTGGTTCGGGAGGGGCTCCGGGAGGAGCCCCAGGCGTGTATAGCCTCGCCTCGACACGGGCGGCACGGTAGGGCTAGGAGAGGTGTATCTGGGCACCCGTGAGCCGTGGGACTCACGAGGCCCTACCTCGAGGAGGGTTGCGCTGGCTCTGGCCTTTATCATTGGTGTGTTCTGCGGGGTTAGAATGCAAATGCTCTCACGCCTCGGTCTCGGCCCTCGAGCGAGCTCGGCCGGGCTGGTATGATGAGCAGCGATGCCGTGGGTCAAGGCCAGGGGGTGAGGGCTGGAGAGCCAGTAAGAGCCCATGAGTCGCGATGCTCAGGTACCCCCCTTTTGACATGCAAGCGCTTTGCATTAGGCGGAGAGGCCTGCGACAAGTAGGAGGCAATAATTGCGTGAATCAGGTTAAGCGCGAAGGGGCAAATCCATCTAGATAGGTGCCTAGAAAGCATACGCCACTGGGTCTGGCCCGAGAAGCTTGGGGATAATGCAGCCCGAGGGGCGCCCCCAACAAGGTAAGTAAAGAACATAAGCAAAACGGATACATGCCGTAGGGACGGACCCACGTAGCCTGGGAATGATGCAGCCAGAGGGGCGCTCCCAGCTGAAAACGAAACTTGGAAAGGTGTCACTTGATATGGTCGGGGGTGAAGGGATGTTGAGGTAGCGGACGATGCGCGATGAGGACGCCGGCCCTCACGAGCTCTCCGGACCTGGAGCCTCAGGAGGCTCCGGGGGCACGGGGGTTCCTCAAGAGCCATCTCCATCTGTCGGGGACTGCGTTGCTTGACCTCCTGAGCCTCAGAGCGCCTCGCCAGCGCTGATGGGCGGCGACCGTGTTCGGCAGGCCGAAAGGCATGCGAACATAGCTGTGAGGCGGACCCTCGCAACGTCCCACGCGTGAGGGCCAGAGGCGCTCCTAAGACGCGGCCTGGCTGAGCCCTGGTATGTCGATGCAGATTCACAGCCCAACATCCTCGCTTGGATGCGGGGCCACGGCGGGCAAGCGGCGACAACCGCGCATGGCTCTTGAATCCTATAGCTCCTGGGTGCTCCTCGCGATGAACTCCTGAGGGTTTGGCCCTCCTTGCCTCATACCTTCCTGATGGAAACATGCCTTGAAGCACGCCTCCAAGTGGTGCCCGAGCGCCTCCCTCGTGACCCCGGCTAGGTCGGTGGCTCTCCATGAAAGAGCCCCCGAGCCCTGCCTGAGGAGGGCGCCGGGCGCGCCTTCCTATGCGTCAGAGGGTGGCGCCCCTTGAACGGGCGCGGGTCCTGTTGCCATGCCTCCGGAGGTGCCTACCCCACGAGGGCTTGGACCAGGTGAAGCCTTCTTCTTCTTGGGGATCGCCTCGGGAAGTCTCCCGCTCCTGTGATCTGGGTCTTCGGTTGCTACGGCTTGGAAGGCATGCTCAAGAGAGCACACTGCATCCCTTTCCTCACAAGGCACTGTGATGACTCCTCCGCTTCCTAGCTGGGTACCCGAGGATGGCATTGTATGGCAGGAGGATGTGGGCAACGTCGAAGTCGATGAGCTCGGTGCGGTAGTTGTTGCGCTGTCCGAAGGTGACGGGAAGGCGAACTTGCCCTATCGGGACGGTGGAGCCATCGGTGACTCCAGAGAAGGGCTTGGTCGGCTGAAGCTGATCGTATGGCACTTGGAGATCGTTGAATGTCTCGACAGATAGGACATGGAGTCCTGCTCCGCCGTTGATGAGGGTCCTGGTGACTTGCACGTTGTTGATGACTGGCGAGCAAAGCATGGGGAGGACTCCTGCCGTTGCCGCACTTGAGATGATCCACTGAACTGAATGTGATAGCGCACGACGACCACCTGAGAGGGCATGTGGCCTCTGTCTTGGGGAGGACTGCATTCACCTCGCGGGCAAACTGCTTGAAGATGCGCTGAGAGGCTGGGGCCTGAGCGCCACCCAGGATGCAAGCGATCGCGCGCGGCTCCTGGAAGCGCCCAGCCCCCTCGTCCTGATGATTGTCTTCGTACCTCCTTGGCGGCTGCGGTAGAGGTGGGAGCCCCGCGTTGCCTTGAGGGCGATCCGCGCGAGGTTGGTACCTCCAACCTCCCTCGCGAGGCTGGTCCTGCCAACGGTCCTCGCAAGGTCTGTCACGCCATCCTTGGCGAGGGCCACGGTCTTCCCAGCGCCCTGCGCCTCTTCCTCCTCCTTGGCCGTAGCCCCGATCATTCCGCTCGGGGCGCGGCCGATACGCCCTTCTCGCACGGCCCTGAGCTCCTGGCATTCGTTGGTGCTGTGGGTGTGAAGATCGTGGTACACGCAGTACCGGCTGCCCTTGGAAGACTCGGGCTGATCCCTGCCTCGCTTGGTGTCTGGTTCGGCCGCGAGCACTGCAGACCCTTGCGCTTCACGTCCTTGGCCTTGGGTTTCTTCTCTTCTGGATCGGCAGCTGGAAGCTCGAGGAGGGAGAGGCGCCCTTCCTCAGCCCTAGCGCATTTGGTCGCCAAGTTGAACAGCTCTAGTGATGTGCACAGGTCTTCATGCATCACCAGCTCCTCCTTCATCTTGACGTCACGCACACCATTGGAGAAGGCTGAGATGATGGCTTCCTCAGTCACCTTGGGGATTTTGAGGCGGTCGTTGTTGAAGCGCTGGATGTACTTCTGCAGGGTCTCTCCTGGCTGCTGTTTGATGCGGCGCATGTCGCTCACGGCCGGAGGCCGGTCGCGAGTGCCTTGGAAGTTGGCGATGAAGCGGGTGCGCATCTCGTCCCAGGAGGAGATCGTGCCGGGAGCCAGGTTCGGGCTCCTTCCTTCAGCGCCATGGGGAACCAATTCGCCATGACCTTTTCGTCCCCGTTGGCGGCTTCGATGCCCAGCTCGTAGAGCTGAAGGAACTCCGCAGGATCGGCGGTGCCGTCGTAGCGAGGAGGCAGGTCTGGCTTGAACTTGCCGGGCCATGCGACGCTGCATAGCTCGGCGGTGAAGGCGCGGCAGCCTGCAGTGGCCACCGGGGCTCTCTGCTGATGCGGAGCTTGCTCTTGTGGGTTCCCGCGCACCGCTGCCTGGAGCAGCGCGGGGTCTTGACGCGGTGGCGCTGGAGCGTGGTCGCGGCGCTCCGGTGCTGGGAGCACACGAGCACCTTCTTGGGGACGAGGGATCTCCTGGCAGCTCCTTTCTTGGTGCGCGGGCGCCGGACGCGGAGGGTATCGTCCCGGGGCCACGCACCTTGGAGCCAGGGCGCCTTCTTGGGAAGGAGGTGGCGGGGGCACCTCCGGCTCCCTGCCTCCCACGCGTGGTGCGGGGCGAGGCAGCGAGAGGGACGGCATGGGGGAGCCCCCTGCGGCGCGGACGAGCTCGGCGACGCAGTCGAGCCACTCCTCGTAGACTTCATCGACGGGGCGGTAGCGCAGGAGCTCGTTTTCCGCGATGAGAGCGGCTCGGGCCTCCATGGGAGCGCGGTGCGCACGCGACGAAGAACCAGCAGGGGCGAGCGAAGGAGTAGCAGTGCGGCCTTCTCGCCTCACCGATGGATGCAGGGACGAGGCCTGCTGCTCGTTCCCCACCGGGCCGGTGGCAGCATTGGCGGCAGGCGACGGGGAACGACGGGGGTGTCCGCCGACGGGAGCCGTCTGGGCGACTCGAGCGTCACGAGCAGCCCGGCGCTCGGCGCGAGCTCGGCGAGCGTCAGCCATGGACACGACGGAAGATCACACACGACCAGCGGAAGAAAGATTCCGGCGCACCCCTACCTGGTGCGCCAAATGTCGGATTTCGGGTTCCGACAGACCCTTGAGGTTCGAACATTGGGGTGCGCGTGGAGATCTTTCCCCTACCAGCTCATGTGTGAACGGTCAGAGAGGGATCTAAACTACGAACAAAGAACACACAAGGGACACGAGGTTTATACTGGTTCGGGCCACCGATGTGGTGTAATACCCTACTCCAGTGTGTGGTGTGGTGGATTGCCTCAGGGGCTGATAATGAACAATACAAAGGGAGAACAGCCTCGCGAGGGGCTGTTCTTGAGCTGGTGCGATGAACTTCTTGGGGGAGTTCAGTCGCCTCTCTCTGCTAGGGCTCTATCCGATCGATCGATCGATGTGTGTCTTTCTTCGTTTGGTGGCTAGTCCTATTTATAGAGGGAGGCCCTGGGCCTCTTCCCAAATAATGAGCGGGAAGGGCGCCAACAATTGGCCATTTTGAAGGGGAACATCTAGTACACTTATCCTAACTAAAGTTGGTCTTCGGCTGCCAAAGGCTCTAACGGTGACGCCGTCCTAGGCTCCACGATGACCTCCATCCTGCCGCTCTGCTGGTCTTGGTCTTGTTGCACCAAAGCAGTAACCTTTGCCTGATGCCTTGGCCTGTGCTTGCCTCCTTTGCACCAAAGGGGAAAAGAGGACACTGCGCGGGCTGGCGCCCGCCTGGCCTCGATCGTCATGGCTTGCGTCACAGGGCACCCTCGTGAGGTACCCAGCCTTGATCTCTCCGCCTCCTCGCGAGCCTGCCTGACGAGGCTGCTCCTGAGGAAGGTTCCTGTTGTCCGCCCCGCGAGGCTTGGCCCCTCGCGAGGGTCTTGAGCTTGAGCTTATGAAGCTGGGCCGCGCTGGGCCCCCACTTGAGCCACGCCGCAGGCCGCAGGCAGGCAAGTCTTGGGACCCCCGTTCCCAGAATGCCGACATCGTCTTCTTGCGGAAAGATCACCGGCAGGATGGGGTCGACACGAGTCCTGTCTGGGAGTGCCACGAGGAGAAGGACATAGCCTAATGTCGCACAAGAAGTTGTCCTCGCAGCGAAAGAATCACCGCAGGCTCGCCGAGAACGCGTAGGCGTGAACCTTACGTTCATCGCTTTTCCTCTAGCGATCTCGCTTGGGCAAGGATATTTCCCTTTTAGTCCTTCGGAAGCCGCTTGCGCGCCAAAGGGGACCCCCTGAGCATGGCGCCTCAGGGGCTCTTACTGGACCTCGAGCCGCTCACCTCCTGGCCTTGACCACGGCACCGCGACCTGGCGTACCAGCGACGGCTGAAGCTTGCCTGGGGACTGGGTCCTGCCGGTGTAGAGCACTAAGCTACCTTGAGAATGAAAAGGGGAAGCATGCCAAAGCAAGAAGCGTGAACACGACATTGATTGGGAATAATAACATTAAAGCCAAAACCATGACAATTTATACATACCCCCGCGGGGTCCTTCATGGTTTTCCGCAGGAACGAAGCAAAATGAAAACGATCTCCCGAGGACCGCGACCCAAACAACATTTCCCGCGGCGTCACGCTGGCACCTTGCCTCCACTAGGCTCGGCCACGGCGGCGCGACGGCTCTTATCTGTCATCGTCGCTCGAGCCATGCCCGGAGGAGGCGCTGCTGCTATCAGAAGAATTGCGAACAAGGCCAAGGGCAAGTTCATCCCTGGTGACCTCGCCATCTTGCCGGGCCGCCAAGGAGACGCTGCCTTGACCTCCACCCCGGGGGCAGCACTCTAGGCGTCGGTCGTCCTCTCCGAAGACCTTGAAGAAGAGCGTCGACGCCCCATCATACTCGAAGTGGATGGCGTGACCTCCCTCTAGGCGGCAGGCACAGGCGATCGCGCCCCATCCTCGAGTCATGAAGATGTCGCCGGAGTCGACGACCTCGACTTCCGCTTCTGAAGCCTGGCTACAGAAACAGTCGTGCTGCACCCATAGCTCGACGAGCCCCCTCGGCGGTATCTCCCTCGCCAGGGACCACGGGAGCCGGAGCCATGTGCGTGGCGGCATTGCCGCCTACACCACAAACTCGCGGGTCGTGCCCTCGGCATGGGCCCGCTAGAGGGGTGGCCCTACATCCACCGCTTGTTCTTCCTCACGGCTCCACCCCTCATAGTTTCCGCGGCCTCTCTCATGGGCAGGGCTTTGCGTGCGGGCATACGCGCGGACCAGGAATCCCGATGGAGCATGTTCGTGCCAAGGCCGCATCACCAAGGGTTCCACAGCGGCATCGTGAGAGTGATCATGCCTTTTCTTCGGCGGAAGCAGCTCAGGTTCCACCTGAGTGGTTTTTCCTTTCTCTGCAGCGGAAAACCTCCTCACTGGCGCCATGGACGCTCTGGCAAGACGGCGGGGCAGAGAGGAAGAAGGAGGAGCGAGCCGCGAGATGATGAAGATGAGCAGGGGCTCAGCCCCCTCTCGCATTTATAGCCAAAGGAGGCCAATCGCCGGCCCCTCATGATTCCAAGCAATGATGGTTTTTCTGCATGCATCAGGCAGTTGTTAAGTCGGGCAGTTGCCGAGGCAGCGTGGAGAAGTGGAGACGCCCACGTCCCATCAAGCGCCACGCATCAACTCGGTCCGCAGGTGATTGGGGCCCGCTTCGCCCCTTTGGCTTCGCCTCGAAGCCAAGTCCGAGCGCGCCTTGGGCCCGGGGGCTACTGTCGGATTTCTGGGAACCAGGGTACCCAAACTTGCATGCCTGCGGCCCACGGCGTGGCTCCACCAACGACCTGGTACGAGCCATCTTCATCACCTTCAAGACAAGACCCTCGCAAGGGGCCAAGCCTCACGAGGCGGACGAAACCAATACCTCCGGAGGGAGCGGCCTCCCTAGGCTGGCTCCCGAGGAGCGGAGATTTCTATGCAGGCGCCCACCTCATGAGGTTGAGGTGACGCCAACCATGACGACTGCTACCTCTTGAGCACTGCGTTGGTTTTTCCTTGAAGAGGAAAGGATGATGCAGCAAAGTAGCGTAAGTATTTCCCTCAGTTTTTGAGAACCAAGGTATCAATGCAGTAGGAGGCTACGCGCGAGTCCCTCGTACCTACACAAAACAAATAACTCCTCGCAACCAACGCGATAAGGGGTTGTCAATCCCTTCACGGTCACTTACGAGAGTGAGATCTGATAGATATGATAGGATAATATTTTTGGTATTTTTGTGATAAAGATGCAAAGTAAAATAAAAGCAAAGTAAAAGCAAAGGAAATAACTAAGTGTTGGAAGATTAATATGATGAAGATAGACCCGGGGGCCATAGGTTTCACTAGTGGCTTCTCTCAAGAGCATAAATATTTTACGGTGGGTGAACGAATTACTGTTGAGCAATTGACATAATTGAGCATAGTTATGAGAATATCTAGGTATGATCATGTATATAGGCATCACGTCCGAGACAAGTAGACCGACTCCTGCCTGCATCTACTACTATTACTCCACCCATCGACCGCTATCCAGCATCCATCTAGAGTATTAAGTTCATGAAAACAGAGTAACGCCTTAAGCAAGATGACATGATGTAGAGGGATAAATTCATGCAATATGATAAAAACCCCATCTTGTTATCCTCGATGGCAACAATACAATACGTGCCGTGCTGCCCCTCATCACTTTGGGAAAGGACACCGCAAGATTGAACCCAAAGCTAAGCACTTCTCCCATTGCAAGAAAGATCAATCTAGTAGGCCAAACCAAACTGATAATTCGAAGAGACTTGAGAAGATAACCAATCTATCATAAAAGAATTCAGAGAAGATTCAAATATTGTTCATAGATAATCTTGATCATAAACCCACAATTCATCGGTCTCAACAAACACATCGCAAAAAGAAGATTACATCGAATAGATCTCCACGAGAGAGGGGGAGAACATTGTATTGAGATCCAAAAAGAGAGAAGAAGCCATCTAGCTACTAACTATGGACCCGAAGGTCTGAGGTAAACTACTACACTTCATCAGAGAGGCTATGGTGTTGATGTAGAAGCCCTCCGTGATGGATGCCCCCTCCGGTGGAGCTCCGGAACATGCCCCAAGATGGGATCTCGTGGGTACAGAAGGTTGCGGCGGTGGAATTAGGTTTTTGGCTCCGTATCTGATCGTTTGGGGGTACGTAGGTCTATATAGGAGGAAGGAGTGCGTCGGTGGAGCAACACGGGGCCCACGAGGGTGGAGGGCGCGCCCTGGGGGGGTGGGCGCACCCCCTACCTCGTGGCCTCCTCCTTTGTTTCTTGACGCAGGTTCCAAGTCTCCTGGATCATAATCTTCCTAAAAATCACGTTCCCGAAGGTTTCATTCCGTTTGGACTCCATTTGATATTCCTTTTCTCCGAAACTCTGAAATTGGCAAAAAACAACAATTCTGGGCCGGGCCTCCGGTTAATAGGTTAGTCCCAAAAATAATAGAAAAGTGGATAATAAATCCCAATAATGTCCAAAACAGTAGATAATATAGCATGGAGCAATAAAAAATTATAGATACGTTGGAGACGTATCAGGCATCCCCAAGCTTAATTCTTGCTCGTCCTCGAGTAGGTAAATGATAAAAACAGAATTTTTGATGCGGAGTGCTACTTGGCATAATTTTAATGCAATTCTTCTTAATTGTGGTATGAATATTCAGATCCGAAAGATTCAAGACAAAAGTTTAATATTGACATAAAAATAATAATATTTCAAGCATACTAACAAAGCAATCATGTCTTCTCAAAATAACATGGCCAAAGAAAGTTATCCCTACAAAATCATATAGTCTGGTTATGCTCTATCTTCACCACAACAAAGTATTTACATCATGCACAACCCCGATGACAAGCCAAGCAATTGTTTCATACTTTTGACATTCTCAAACTTTTTCAATCTTCACGCAATACATGAGCGTGAGCCATGGATATATCACTATATGTGGAATAGAATGGTGGTTGTGGAGAATATAAAAAGGGAGAAGATAGTCTCACATCAACTAGGCATATCAACGGGCTATGGAGATGCCCATCAATAGATATCAATGTGAGTGAGTAGGGATTGCCATGCAACAGATGCACTAGAGCTATAAGCATATGAAAGCTCAACGAAAGAAACTAAGTGTGTGTGCATCCAACTCGCTTGCTCACAAAGACCTAGGGCATTTTGAGGAAGCCCATCATTGGAATATACAAGCCAAGTTCTATAATGAAAAATTCCCACTAGTATATGAAAGTGACAAAATGAGAGACTCTATATCATGAAGATCATGGTGCTACTTTGAAGCACAAGTGTGGTAAAAAGATAGTAACATTGTCCCTTCTCTCTTTTTCTCTCATTTTTTTATTTAGGCCTTTTCTCTTTTTTTATGGCCTCTTTTCTTTTTTATTTATTTATGTTTCATCCAGAGTCTCATCCCGACTTGTGGGGGAATCATAGTCTCCATCATCCTTTTCCTCACTTGGGACAATGCTCTAAAAATGAAGATCATCACACTTTTATTTTCTTACAACTCAACAATTACAACTCGATACTTAGAACAAAATATGACTCTACATGAATGCCTCCCGTGATGTGCGGGATATGCAATGAATCAAGAGTGACATGTATGAAAGAATTATGAATGGTGGCTTTGCCACAGATACGATGTCAACTACATGATCATGCTAAGCAATATGACAATGATGGAGCGTGTCATAATAAACGGAACGGTGGAAAGTTGCATGGCAATATATCTCGGAATGGCTATGGAAATGCCATGATAGGTAGGTATGGTGGCTGTTTTGAGGAAGGTTTATGGTGGGTGTATGATACCGGCGAAAAAGTGCGCGGTATTAGAGAGGATAGCAATGGTGGAAGGAAGAAAAGTGCATATAATCCATGCACTCAACATTAGTCATAAAGAACTCATATACTTATTGCAAAAATCTACAAGTTATCAAAGCAAAGTATTACGTGCATGCTCCTAGGGGGATAGATTGGTAGGAAAATACCATCGCTCGTCCCCGACCGCCACTCATAAGGAAGAAAATAAATAAATAAATCATGCTCCGACTTCATCACATAACGGTTCACCATACGTGCATGCTACGGGAATCACAAACTTTAACACAAGTATTTCTCAAATTCACAACTACTCAGCTAGCATGACTCTAATATCACCATCTTCATGTCTCAAAACAATTATCAAGCATCAAACTTCTCATAGTATTCAACACACTCATAAGAAAGTTTTTACTATTCTTGAATACCAAGCATATTAGGATTGTTTAAGCAAATTACCATGCTATTTAAGACTCTCAAAATATTCTAAGTGAAGCATGAGATATCAATAGTTTCTATAAAACAAATCCACCACCGTGCTCTAAAAGATATAAGTGAAGTACTAGAGCAAAACTATATAACTCAAAAGATATAAGCGAAGCATATAGAGTATTCTAAAAAATTCCAAATCATGTATGGCTCTCTCAAAAGGTGTGTACAGCAAGGATGATTGTGTTAAACTAAAATACAAAGACTCAAATCATACAAGACGCTCCAAGAAAAACACATATCATGTGGTGAATAAAAATATAGCTCCAAGTAAAGTTACCGATGGAAGTAGACGAAAGAGGGGATGCCTTCCGGGGCATCCCCAAGCTTTGGCTTTATGGTGTCCTTAGATTATCTTGGGGGTTCCATGGGCATCCCCAAGCTTAGGCTCTTGCCACTCCTTGTTTCATAATCCATCAAAAAATTTCACCCAAAACTTGAAAACTTCACAACACAAAACTCAACAGAAATCTCGTGAGCTCCGTTAGCGAAAGAAAACAAAAGACCACTTCAAGGTACTGTAATGAAATCATTCTTTATTTATATTGGTGTTAAACCTTCTGTATTCCAACTTCTCTATGGTTTATAAACTATTTTACTAGCCATAGATTCATCAAAATAAGCAAACAACACACAAAAAACAGAATCTGTCAAAAACAGAACAGTCTGTAGTAATCTGTAACTAACGCAAACTTCTGGAACTCCAAAATATCAGCAAAAATAGGACGACCTAGGAAATTTGTTTATTGATCAGCAGAAATTGGCAGTATTTTATCACGTTCTGGTGATTTTTAACAATTGTTTTCCTTAACATAAAGTTTCTGGAAATTACAGCAAGATCAAATAACTATCATCCAAGAAGATCCTATAGGTTTAACTTGGCACAAACACTAATTAAACATAAAAACACATCTAACCATAGTCTAGAACAAATATTTATTACTAAGCAGCAAGGAAAAATATTGGGTTGTCTGCCAACAAGTGCTTTTCTTTAAAGCCTTTTTAGCTAGGCATTGAGATTTCAATGATGCTCACAAGAAAGACAAGAATTGAGGCACAAAGAGAGCATAATAAAACATGTGACAAACACACTTAAGTCTAACATACTTCCTATGCATAGGCATATTATAGGCAAACAAATTATCGTAGCAAGCAAAAACTAGCATATGCAAGGAAGCGGAAAGGAACAATAGCAATCTCAACATAACGAGAGGTAATTTAGTAACATGAAAATTTCTATAACCATATTTTCCTCTCTCATAATAATTACATGTAGGATCATAAGAAAATTCAACAATATAGCTATCACATAACATATTCTCAACACGATCCACATGCATGCGAAGTTGACACTCTTCCAAAATAGTGGGATTATCATTAACTAAAGTCATGATTTCTCCAAGCCCACTTTTATCAAAAATTTCATAAGATTGAATATTATCCAAATATGTGGGATCTAAAGTTGACACTCCTCCAAACCCACTTTCAGTATTATTGCAAACACTATTATCAATCTTATATTCATCATGGGGTTTAATAAATTTTCAAGATCATAAGAAGAATCTCCCCAATCATGATTATTGCAACAGGTAGTGGACATAGAAAACTAGCATCCCCAAGCTTAGGCTTTTGCATATTATTAGCATAATCAATAGAATTTATAACAAAATCATTGCAATCATGCTTTTTATTCAAATATCTATCGTGAATCACTTCATAAAGCGCTTCAACACAATTTTCAGATTCACGGATTTCAAGCAAAACCTTATAAAGATAATCTAGTGCATCCAAATCACTAGGTATTGGTTCATCATAATTGGATCTCTTAAAAAGATTGGCAAGCGAATGAGGATCCATAGATATTAGCTTCTCTATTTTGGAATAAATACTCAACTATTTCAACCAAACGAGGAAACGAGCCAAGTAAGACATCAAGGCAAACGAAAAGACGAATGGAAAAAGGGCGAATAAAACGGCAAGGGTGAAGTGGGGGAGAGGAAAACGAGATGCAAATGGAAAATAATGTAATGCGGGAGATAAGGGATTGTGATGGGTACTTGGTATGTTGACTTTTGCGTAGACTTTCCCCGACAACGGCGCCACAAATCTTCTTGCTACCTCTTGAGCACTGCGTTGGTTTTTCCTTGAAGAGGAAAGGATGATGCAGCAAAGTAGCGTAAGTATTTCCCTCAGTTTTTGAGAACCAAGGTATCAATCCAGTAGGAGGCTACGCGCGAGTCCCTCGTACCTACACAAAAAAAAATAACTCCTCGCAACCAACGCGATAAGGGGTTGTCAATCCCTTCACGGTCACTTACGAGAGTGAGATCTGATAGATATGATAGGATAATATTTTGGTATTTTTGTGATAAAGATGCAAAGTAAAATAAAAGCAAAGGAAATAACTAAGTGTTGGAAGATTAATATGATGAAGATAGACCCGGGGGCCATAGGTTACACTAGTGGCTTCTCTCAAGAGCATAAATATTTTACGGTGGGTGAATGAATTACCGTTGAGCAATTGATAGAATTGAGCATAGTTATGAGAATATCTAGGTATGATCATGTATATAGGCATCACGTCCGAGACAAGTAGACCGACTCCTGCCTGCATCTACTACTATTACTCCACCCATCGACCGCTATACAGCATGCATCTAGAGTATTAAGTTTATGAAAACAGAGTAATGCCTTAAGCAAGATGACATGATGTAGAGGGATAAATTCATGCAATATGATAAAAACCCCATCTTGTTATCCTCGATGGCAACAATACAATACGTGCCTTGCTGCCCCTCATCCTTTGGGAAAGGACACCGCAAGATTGAACCCAAAGCTAAGCATTTCTCCCATTGCAAGAAAGATCAATCTAGTAGGCCAAACCAATCTGATAATTCGAAGAGACTTGCAAAGATAACCGATCATACATAAAAGAATTCTGAGAAGATTCAAATATTGTTCATAGATAATCTTGATCATAAACCCACAATTCATCGGTCTCAACAAACACACCGCAAAAAGAAGATTACATCGAATAGATCTCCACGAGAGAGGGGGAGAACATTGTATTGATATTCAAAAAGAGAGAAGAAGCCATCTAGCTACTAACTATGGACCCGAAGGTCTGAGGTAAACTACTCACACTTCATCGGAGAGGCTATGGTGGTTATGTAGAAGCCCTCCGTGATGGATGCCCCCTCCAGCGGAGATCCGGAACAGGCCCCAAGATGGGATCTCGTGGGTACAGAAGGTTGCGGCGGTGGAATTAGATTTTTGGCTCCGTATCTGATCGTTTGGGGGTACGTAGGTATATATAGGAGGAAGGAGTACGCCGGTGGAGCAACAGGGGGCCCACGAGGGTGGAGGGAGCGCATACTGGGGGGGCGCGCCTCACCTCGTGGCCTCCTCCTTTGTTTCTTGATGTACGGTCCAAGTCTCCTGGATCATAATCTTCCTAAAAATCACGGTCCCAAAGGTTTCATTCCGTTTGGACTCCGTTTGATATTCCTTTTCTGCGAAACTCTGAAGGCAAAAAATAGCAATTCTGGGCTGGGCCTCCGGTTAATAGGTTAGTCCCAAAAAATAATATAAAAGTGGATAATAAAGCCCAATAATGTCCAAAACAGTAGATAATATATCATGGAGCAATAAAAAATTATAGATACGTTGGAGACGTATCAACGACCAATGCCAGGCGGGCGCCAACGGTGCAGAGCAGCAGGTTTCCTCTTTGGTGCTAGGGAGGCAAGCGCAGGCGCGGGGTCCCGTGGAATCGGCCAAAGGTTTCCATTCCCGTGCAACAAGACCAGGACCGCCAGGATGGATGTCATCAGCCCACCGCGGCGTCACGACCAGAAGCTTTGCAGGCGAAGACCACCTTTCTTCTGGATAGGATGTACTACTTGCCCCCCTTCAAAATTGGGCACTGTGGGATCCCTTCCCGCCTTAATTTTGGAGGAAGAGGACCAATGCCACTATAAATATAGCTTAGCCACTATGTATGACGGGATCCAAAAAAAGAGAAACCTGACTAGCTCACACCCACACTAGAACAGACCTCGTGAGGTTGTTCTTTCCTTGTACTAGTTCATCCTCAGCCCCTTGCGAGGCGAATCCACCACAAAGCAGAAGTAGTGTCTTACACCGCAAGGTGGCCCGAGCCTGGGTAAACTGTTGTGTGCCATTCCTTTCTTGTTCATCGAGCTAGGCCGTGGGGGCGACGAACTGGTTGGCTGTAGAAGTTGAGTTCGAACCTTTCTTGGGTCTGCGGAGCCTTGAATCAGACATTTGGCGCGCCACGTAGGGGCATGTCAAATCCTCTCTTCTGTCAATCGCTCCGCCGATGTTGTGTAGTTTTCACGGATGACGCTCGCCGTGTCCTTGCCGAGCGCCGAGCTGATCGTGTCGCCCAGACGGCACCCGTGGGCAAAACGGCCCACCTCGCCGCTCTACCTCCCAGGTGGCTAACGCCGCCACCGACCCCGCTGCCCGTGAGCAGCAGGACTCGTCGCTACCGCCGTCCGTGCGTGGCGACGGCCACACCGCGACTCCATCCCCCACTCCAGCCGCGACGTCGTCTTCCCACGTTCGTTGTGGGCCGGCGAACGCGCATGCTATGATGCTCATGGCGCGCAAGCTTCTGCGCTATCACCCGGCTAACAGCCTCTATGACGACTGGCTCGCCCGCATCGCCGAGCTCGTCAACGCCGCTGGTGAGGCCCATGCACCGTCCCGTTCGCCTCGTCCTACGCCGTCCCTGGTGAGCGATGTGGCTCGCGACGCGCCTCCTCCTCCTCCTTTGCACGGTGTGGACCCCGAGCCAAGGCGTAAGGCTCCTTAGCACGACCCACCGTGCAGGGCGCCGACGCGCGATGAAGAAAGCTTCCATGTGGTGCAGCGGCTCCAAGGAGAGGCGCGTGCGCTCCCAGCACCACTACGTCAATACCGTGTGCCACCAGAGGCGGCGACGCGCGGGCGTCAGGATCAGGCTCATCCTCAGCGGCTGGCCGCTGTGGGTGCGGCAGGTTATCATGCTTTCACTCCAGAGCTGCGCCGCATTGTCTGGTCTGGAAAGTTCGAGCCGGACCTGCCTCCTCGCTACGATGGCACTCCTGACCCCGCTGAGTTCCTCCAGCTCTATGAGCTGAGTATCGAGGCGGCGAACGGCAACGACAAAGTCATGGCAAACTTGTTTCCCATGGCCCTCAAGGACGGCGCACACTCATGGCCCCTGAACCTTCTGGTGGGATCGATCTCCTCCTGGGACGAACTACGCGAGTGCTTCATTGCCAACTTTGAGGGCACTCGCGACCGCGCCCCTACTGCAGGCTACCTTTGGTGCATCAAGCAGCAGCCATTGAAAACCTTGCACAAATATATACAACGCTTCACCAACGAATTGAAGTGATACTTCCTCCGTTCCTTTATATAAGGTGTATTTGTTTTTTGAAGAAATTCCAGAATGCAAGGTGGATTTCTTCTAATTCCTCATAATTCCCTTGTTAGCCCTCCAGAAAAAGGCAACTATCTCTCTCGTGATTGCCTGTATCTCTCCTCGTAGGAAAAGAAGGAAAGTATCGCTCTGTCGATTGCATGTATCTCTTACTTTCCTGAACAACCTGATTTACTTGCCACCACCAACAAATTTTCCAAGGGTAATTTTGTCCTAACATGTCTATAACTATATGCCTTGGTCACCGTGACCAAAATAATACACCTTACATAAAGGAATGGAAGGAGTATATCACATTCATTGTTAGGCTCGAAATTGTATCTGTGAAACATATAAGTTATATATAGACCGGTGGCACGGTGGTACAACCTGATCCGCGGGACGAACCGGCGGACTAACTTAATTCTGGCGTCCCAGAAAAAGTTGTGACGGTGCCCAAAGTCTGGCTCCGACCGTTCATGCATGCATGTGTACCGCGAGAGTGTTTAAGCATGAGCAGCACTGGTACCTGATGATCCCATATCTTTCATTCCTTAAATTCGTCTACAGTACCGTGTAACAACATGCACTATTTCTGACCCGTGAACAGCAGTAAATCGTCAACTGCCCACCACACCTAACCAAAAAGTTAACGTTTGTGTTGCACTGTAGTAACTATTGTTGACCCGTGTTCCAATATTTTATTGTCTTGCCCCACCACCGCCACCACCTATCTTTCAAGTTGAGCCTTCTCATCTCCCCTCCTTCGATCCACATGTGGGGGTACTACTTACGTCTATAATTGTATATACGATACCGTCACCACCTCAGCGACTTCACTCCGTCCGACGACCTCACCGCCACCGCCACTTTTGTGATGCTTTTCGCGAGTATTAGTTTTTTGTTTTCCTTTCTGGGAGCTCAGAGGGGATCATTGGCGTTCTTGGCTGGCGGAGAAGGAGGCGGCCTTGCTGGTTCTGGATCCTTGCGTTCTTTGTGTTCTTGGTTGTCGATTTTTGCTTGGATTCAGCCTAGGCCACTTCCATGCAAATCATCTCTTGTTTCCCTTTCTGCTAATAAGGAGGCCACTCCCTTTTGATCGAGCTGCTGTCTGGCTCTGCCTTCGAAAAGAGAAAACAAAAGTGCCCCTGCATTTGACTAATTTGTTCGCTCTCTTTCTCCGATTCATCTACCTTTTTTCCTCTATGCTGTCATTTGATTTGTGAGATTAGTCTGCGCGGACGTGAATCCCACATCTTCGGGTTCTTGCTAGTCACTATTTGATCTCCTTTCATGTCCTTTTGGGTAGAAAAGAAGTTCTTGGCTAAGTAAGATCCAACTCTGTTGCTAGTTTCAGTCCGACTATTTTAATCCCCACTCCACTATGTGCTTCTGTGTTCGTCGCCTCTTAAAAAACCTTAAACAATCCTTCATTGCCGAGGACCATGGAGTCAAGTTGTGGAGTTGAGAACTTCAACCAATAAATCTCGGTAGAATCTTCACACTTGTTTATTGTTTTAGCAGGAGAGGAGCGTCGTGCCCCATCTCCTCTTCATTAGAGCAACCAGCAGCACAACACCCTATCGTGCCTCCCGTCCTTTCTCCCCTTCCTCCTAGTTTCTTCTCTCTATCCCTCATCCTCCCTCATTTTCATTCAGGAGCATGCCGAAGCAACCATGGCGCCGCCTCGGAGAACTCCGACGCCTTGCAAGGTCCCATCGCCGCTCACCTGGATCCGTCCGCCGCCATTGTTCCGCGCATCCAGCCCGTCCGCCGCTGCCCTGCGCAATCCTCACTCAACCGGATCGAGCGGGAGAGACGCATGTTGCCCCGCATGATCATTGAGTCGCCTCATTCCAAATCGATTGGGAGGAGACCCGATTGATTGGAAGTAGACCCTGATGTGTTGACCCAGACCGCCGACTCTCCATTTTCCCCTTCCTTCGTCTCCACGCGCTCCTCCCGGCTAGCTGCCGCCGCCTGATGCAGCGCTCGAGTGCAGCGCCGGCTCTCCACCATGGCCGCCTACTGCAAAAAGGATGGCGGGTTGAATAACTCAAAATGCAAGGTCCTTTGTGTAAGAACAAAACGTTTTCTTAGATTAACCACTTAAAAAAGGACCTCGGGTTGATTTCTTAGAAACATAGGGACTTTCTGCAAGTTTTTTTAGAACGAAGGCTCAAGTCGAGCCCGGCTTTGAATTAACAAAGCCATCAACCGGCCAGGATTACAACAACCGCCAACTTATAAAGAAGAACAAAGAAACAGCTAAAAGGATACATAGTGCTGTGCTAGCAGCTAATAGGCTTCCTACCATCTACAAGCAAAGATGAAGAAAACTAAAGAGCACGACCGGCTTGAAGACAGAGAAGCCCTCCACTGAGCTCAATCCATCCCGAACACCAGCAAGCCTTGCGGAGATCCAACTAGCATGTAAGGGAACGCTGACAGCTCCATTGACTCCAACCGCACCGTTGACAACATCCTGCAACTCCGAAGGGGCTCCCTAGCCCCTCGCCTGGCACGAGGCGCCGCTCCGTCGGGCGATGCAAACGCTCTCCCTAGAGCAAAGATGTACAACCGACGCCATTGCTGCCCGGAGAGCCTGACCAGGGCACCACTAACTCGCGTCGCCGAGCTCCAGAAAGGCAAACATGGAGCAGGGGGAACCAACACTCAAGGAGAAGCAAAAAGCAGGGTGAGGCTGCTGGTGACAGAGCAGACAATGTTGGGAAGCCACTAACTTGGAGAAGAACCACCAAGACCCCGCCAACGCCAACCGGCAGACCGGCGTTGGTGCTCGGCTGCAAAAGATACCTCAAATGCAGTCCGGCGTTGGAGCTCGGAAGCAAGAGGACACCGCCGCACGGGGACAACTTCAAACCCGAGGTGGGCATGAAAATAACAAGGCATTGATAAAGGCCGGAAACTTAAAGGGGCTCCTCGGATACCCGACGTGTAAACTCTTCGGATGCACTTTGGCGATCCTCAAGATCGAAGATGGGAAGATTTGTTGAACCAGTTTTCAAGACCGACGACCAAAGATGAAGAACAGTTCGGAAGAATCGAGGAGCGTCCCCAACTTGAAGTCCGGTTCAGGGGGCTACTGACGGTGTCCTGGACTAGGGGGTACTCACCACGTCGTCTCCCGATCAGTTAGATTGGGCCGAGGACCCCATGGCCGCATACTCATTGGCCAGTTCGGACAACCCCTGCCGCATACAAGGAAGACTCCACAAGACTTGACGCCCAAGACAAGGACTCTCCTAAACCCTAGGCCTCCCGATGTCTTATATAAACCGAGGCCAGGCTAGTCAATAGACAATCTAATATTCATTACTACAATCTTGTGGTAGATACGTATACTCTGTAGTACACCCATATGAATACAATCAAAAGCAGCATGTAAGGTATTATCTCATCAAGAGAGCCCGAAGCTGGGTAAAACCCCGTGTCCATGTTACCATCGCTCCAAGACGCCTAGCTTAGGACCCCTACTACGAGATCCGCCGGTTTTGACACCGACAGTAGTCATGTGAATTTGGTATTCGTTCGATAATTTGATGAGATCTATGTTGTCTAGCCTCTAGTGGTGTTATGTGAACATCGACTACATAACACTTCACCATTATTTGGGCCTAGAGGAAGGCATTGGGAAGTAATAAGTAGATGATGGATTGCTAGAGTGACAGAAGCTTAAACCCTAGTTTATGCGTTGCTTCGTAAGGGGCTGATTTGGATCCATATGTTTCATGCTATGGTTAGGTCTACCTTAATACTTTTGTTGTAGGTGTAGATGCTTGCAATAGAGGTTAATCATAAGTGGGATGCTTGTTCAAGTAAGAACAGCACCCAAGCACCTGTCCACCCACATATCAAATTATCAAAGTACCGAACGCGAATCATATGATCGTGATGAAAACTAGCTTGACGATATTCCCATGTGTCCTCGGGAGCGCTTTACCTTATATAAGAGTTTGTCGAGGCTTGCCCTTTGCTACAAAAAGGATTGGGCCACTTTGCTGCACTTTATTTACTTTTGTTACTTGTTGCTCGTTGTGAATTATCTTATCACAAAACTACCTGTTAACACTTATTTCAGTACTTGCAGAGAATACCTTGCTGAAAACCGCTTATCATTTCCTTCTGTTCCTCGTTGGGTTCGACACTCTTACTTATCGAAAGGACTATGATAGATCCCCTATACTTGTGGGTCATCACAAACACATGAGGGAATAGAGATGACTCAACATGAGGCCATATTGTGCAGTTCCCCTGATATCATCTTCATTGTCCTGAATCTTAAAAGATAGGAAAACAATAGCTATACTTAAACGGTGTTGCAAAACAGTAGCACATATCAATAGCTCGGTGTCGGTGGGAAATGACACCTATGGGATCACAAGAATCCCTTCTACGGTTGCGGGGCGCGGGGGTTGAGAGAAGAGCGGGTCTAACAGAGAAGCACGCGGTTCGTTTATCCAGGTTCGGGCCGCGAGGATGCGTAAAACTCTACTCCTGCTTTGGTGGTTGTATTCTGTGTTCTTGAGCTAGCTACGGAGTGTAACGAGCTCCAAAAACCCGAATCCTTCTCCTGGTCGCCTCGGACCTCCTTTTATAGGTAAAAGGGGTTGCCACAGTGGCACACAGGAGGTGGAAAGGTCTACCGTGGCACGAGGTTATCCCTCGTATTACAGGACAAGGTGCATTTAATGCATCGCTTAGGTGTCCTCTCACTTTATCGGGGACGGGGGTGAGGCCCGTCCCATCCGTCGCCGCTCCTCCAGGCTTCGACACGCGCCCTGGCCAGCGGTGCATGTGATGCCATGTAGGCAGGCAGGAAACTGAGGTGGCGCGGTGGTGGAGCCTCCATGAAGGGCTGCATGTAGCCACGCAGGTGCCTGCCCAGCTGGTTGGTTCGGCAGCTGCATGCGAACGGCGGTGGAGACTTGGCTGGTGTGGGCCTGATAGTGGCCCTGCTGGCGCGCTTGGCGAGGGCCTTGCTGGGTGGCCCGGCAAGGGTCTTGCCGGGTGGCCCGGCAAGGGTCTTGCCGGGTGACCCGGCAAGGGTCTTGCCGTGGCGCGCAGGCGTCCCCGGCAAGGATCTTGCCCGGGGTCTTGTGGGTTCCTTCAGCGAGGATGGCTGCTTTCCCATCCTCACTTGATCTTGACTATTCTTTGTCTTCACAAAGATCTGCATGCCACCACAGAGGTGCCTCCCGAGCCCTGTCCCAACACATGTGTTGAGTGTTGGTGGGCTCGAGGGTGGCTCGCTCGGCTGGCGTGGGCGAGCTGCCCCCGGCAAGGGTCTTGTCGGGGCCGCTGGGGCCGCCCTGGCAAGGATCCTTGCCGGGGAAACCTGCTTCGCCCATCTGATCTTTATGGCCTTGGTCCTTGTCATTGCTTTGCTTCGTCTTGGGCTTCGGTCTTACCTTGGCTCACCTCCTCCACTCTGCTTTGGTGTGGCCGTGGGCGTGGCTCTGACTGCCCGTGCACAGGTTAAGGGGTACAAAAATGTGCCCCTAGTTTTGTACACCGACAGGAGCCCCCGGTCCTGGGCCACACATAAGCGCGACACGTTGTTGGGTCAGGTCCAAAACGGTGCACGGGTAGGCGGGGCGGTTTTTACCGCGGTAAGATTTTTCACGCGCTGCGCTTCCCACGACCCGCGCGCGCGATGCGGTGTGGAGGGGCGTGCGTGACGTGGGCGGCATGTGTGAGGCGTTTTCCGCAAGCATGCGTCACATCGCAGTAAAGAGGCGGCTCATGCTTTCCCCGTAAAAGGAGGGAGGCGTGGAGGCGCGGCTCATTTACTGAATGGGGCCGAGGCGCAGTCTTCAAGGCGTCCACTCCCCACGATCACGGGGCGGGGAGAGGTCGCCTCACTTGTCCCCTCGGTTCTGCACACTGGCCACGCGTCTCCCATGTGCTTGGGGTGGCAAACGGCTAATGCGGGAAACCGGGCCGTCGCTGGTTGGGGCAGCGGGTTGGTCCTGGTTCCCTGCGCCTCCCGTGTCTTGATTGGCCGAGCGGGGTGGCCGAGCCCCAACCCCGCTCCTTTATAAAGAGCGGGAAGGGGGGATGGCACCCCGCATTCTTCCATCTTCTCCCTCCTTCTGCTTCTGCTTCTTCCTTCCATTTGTCATGGAGAAAGGAAATCCCGGTCCTTCGACGGCGGCGGCGAGGGTCGCCGCTCGACAACGCGTCGCTCCTCCTCCTGCGCCCACGGTGGCAGAGCCGGCCACGAGGGGAAGGGGGAGGGGGCAAGGCCGTGGGCGAGGTCGGGGCAGAGGCCGCAGCGCTCTGGGAAGAGGAGGACGGGGTGGCACGCCGGCCTCACCCCCGCCAGCAGCTCCTCCTCCGATGGAGGGCCATGCCGGGGACAACCCCTGCGAATTCTTCGTCAGGCTGTGCCGGCCGCCGCGCCGTCGCCTTCGCCTCCCGACTCCATTTGCACGGGAGATGGAGCTGGATCCGCCGCAGTCGTTGCGGCTGCACATGAGGGGCCGCGGGATCAGCGACACATGGGCCGACGTCGAGTTCCCCGCCCCTCACGTCATGTATCTCCACCGAGGGTGGAAGAAGTTCGCTCATCTCCACAGCTTGACGGAGGGGCTCACTCTCCATTTGAAACTAATGGAGGGTGGCCTCCTCTCCGTCAAGATCTTCGGGCACTTCGGGACTCGCGTAAGGTGCTGCGTGGAGAGCTCTTCTAAAGACGAAGATCCTTCCTCGAGCGAGATTGGCGAGGAGGACAGCGACAGCGATGATGAGGCCAGCGGGCGGCAGGATGACGGGTCCGACTAGGCGTCGGGTGCCGCTCCAAGCGGCACCGGCGACCCCATCATCCGTGTTGCTGGCTCCTTGAACTTCTCGGGGTCGTCTCTTATATTGTGCTTCAAAGTAGCACCATGTTTTTCATATAGTGAGTCTCATAAGTTGTCTTTCTATACTAGTGGGAATTTTTCGTTATAGAACTTGGCTTGTATATTCCTACGATGGGCTTCCTCAAAATGCCCTAGGTCTTCATGAGCAAGCAAGTTGGATGCACACCCACTAGTTTTCTTTTGTTGAGCATTCATAGCTCTAGTGCATCCGTTGCATGGCAATCCCTACTCCTCATGTTGACATCAATTGATGGGCATCTCCATAGCCCGTTGATTATCCTCGTCAATGTGAGACTTTCTCCTTTTTTGTCTTCTCCACACAATCCCCATCATCATATTCTATTCCACCATAGTGCTATATCCATGGCTCACGCTCATGTATTGCGTGAAGGTTGAAAAAGTTTGAGATTATTTAAGTATGAAACAATTGCTTGGCTTGTCATCGGGGGTATAGAAGTTGGGAACATCTTTGTGTGACGAAAATGAAGCATAGCCTAACTATATGATTTTGTAGGGATGAAGTTTCTTTTGCCATGCTATTTTGAGAAGACATGATTACTTTGATTAGTATGCTTGAAGTATTATTATTTTTAAGTCAATATGAACTTTTGTCTTGAATCTTTCGGATCTGAATATTCATACCATGATTAAGAAGATTTACATTGAAATTATGCCAAAGTATCACTCCGCATCAAAAATTCTCTTTTTATCATTTACCTACTCGAGGACGAGTAGGAATTAAGCTTGGGGATGCCAGATACGTCTCCAACGTATCTATAATTTTTTATTGCTCCATGCTACTTTATCTATTGTTTTGGACTATAATGAGCTTTATTTTCCACTTTTATATTACTTTCGGGACTAACCTATTAACCGGAGGCCCAGCCCAGAATTGCTGTTTTTTTTGCCTTTTTCAGTATTTCGAAGAAACAAAATATCAAACGGAGTCCAAACGGAATGAAACCTTCGGAAATGTGATTTTCTCACCGAACGTGATCCAGGAGACTTGGACCCTACGCCAAGGCACAAGAGAGGCGGCCACGAGGGTGGAGGGCGCGCCCCCTGCCTCGTGGGCCCCTCGATGCTCCACCGACGTACTCCTTCCTCCTATATATACCTACGTACCCCCAAACGATCAGAATAGGAGCCAAAAACCTAATTCCACCGCCGCAACATCCTGTATCCACGAGATCCCATCTTGGGGCCTGTTCTGGAGCTCCGCCGGAGGGGGCATCCACCACGGAGGGCTTCTACATCAACACCATAGCCTCTCCGATGAAGTGTGAGTAGTTTACTTCAGACCTTCGGGTCCATAGCTAGTAGCTAGATGGCTTCTTCTCTCCTTTTGGATCTCAATACAATGTTCTCCCCCTCTCTCGTGGAGATCTATTCGATGTAATCTTCTTTTTTGCGGTGTGTTTGTTGAGACCGATGAATTGTGAGTTTATGATCCAGCTTATCTATGAATAATATTTGAATCTTCTCTGAATTCTTTTATGTATGATTGAGTTATCTTTGCAAGTCTCTTCAAATTATCTGTTTGGTTTGGCCAACTAGATTGGTAGTTCTTGCAATGGGAGAAGTGCATTGCTTTGGGTTCAATCTTGCCGTGTCCTTACCCAGTGACAGAAAGGGTTGCAAGGCACGTATTTTATTGTTGCCATCGAGGATAACAAGATGGGGTATTTATCATATTGCATGAATTTATTCGTCTACATCATGTCATCTTGCTTAAGGCGTTACTCTGTTTTTAACTTAATACTCTAGATGCATGCTGGATAGCGGTCGATGAGTGGAGTAATGGTAGTAGATGCAGAATCGTTTCGGTCTACTTGTCTCGGACGTGATGCCTATATACATGATCATACCTAGATATACTCATAACTATGCTCAATTCTGTCAATTGCTCAACAGTAATTTTTTCACCTACCGTAGAATACTTATGCTCTTGAGAGAAGCCACTAGTGAAACCTATGGCCCCCGGGTCTATTCTCATCATATCAATCTCCATCACTTTTATACTTTCTTTGTTTTTACTTTGCTTTTTTACTTTTCACTTTGCATCTATATACCAAAAATACCAAAAATGTTATCTCTATCAGATCTCACTCTCGTAAGTGACCGTGAAGGGATTGACAACCCCTAATCGCGTTGGTTGCAAGTAGCTATCGTTTTGTGCAGGTACGAGGGACTTGTGCGTGGCCTCCTACAGGATTGATACCTTGGTTCTCAAAAACTGAGGGAAATACTTACGCTACTGTGCTGCATCATCCTCTCCTCTTCGGGGAAAACCAACGCAAGCTCAAGATGTAGCAATGAGCTGCGAGTCACCCTTGACGATGAGCTTCTTGACTCCGAGGTCTGCCGCGATCTTGAGACCGGCAAGCAATCCCTCGTACTCGGCGGTGTTGTTGGTGAACATCCCCCTGGGGAAGTGCATCTGGACCACGTACTTGAGGTGCTCTCTGGTGGGTGCGACGAGCAGCACGCCGGCACCGGCACCTTGCAGCGAGAAGGCTCCATCGAAGTACATGACCCAGTTGCAATCTGCCTCCTTGCCAGGGAGAGTCATCTCCTGAATTTCTTCGTCAGGCGCATTCCACGATGAACTCCGCCAGGACTCTGCTCTGAATTGTCGAGGTGCTCTCAAACTTTAAGCCGAAGCTTTACAGCTCCATGGCCCATTCCACAATCCTTAATGTTGCGTCTGGGTTGTGCAGTATCCGTTGCAATGGGAGGCGGGTGATGACAGTGATCTCGTGGGCCTGGAAGTAGTGACGCAGCTTCCTCGAGGCCATAAGGAGGCCGAAGTGCAATTTTTGCACACTGGAATACCTTGACCTAGCCCCCTGCAAGAGGGAGCTGACAAAGTAAACCAGGTGCTGCATCACCTTCTTCTTGGGCACCACTTCACTCGACCGCGCGGGCGTCGCCTTGGTGGCACCAGACTCTGCCAGGGGCCGCGCCTCGTCGGCACCGGGCCCTGCCGAAGGAATCTTTGGCTCGCCCTCTACTGGTCCTGCCGCCATTGCTGCCTCCTCGTCGACCTCCCTGTGCGCCACTAGTGCGGCGCTGACCACTTGATTCATCGCCGCTAGATACAGTAGCAACGACTCTTGTGGTTTAGGCGCAACTAGTATCGGCATGGAGGAAAGGTATTTCTTCAGGTCCTGCAGCGCGGCCTCGGCTTCTGGGGTCCAATCCATTGGGCCCACCTTTTTCAAGATCTTGAAAAAGGGAAGGGCGCGCTCGGCGGATTTGGAGATGAACCAGCTCATGGCGGCAACGCAGCCAGTGAGCCGACGCACATCCTTGATCCGCTTGGGCGCCTCGATCTGCTCAATAGCCTTGATCTTGTCTAGGGTTGTCTCGATCCCGCACTGTGACACGAAGAACCCGAGAAGCTTGCCGGACGGGACGCTGAAGACGCACTTCTCAGGGTTCAGCTTGAGGTTGATCTTGCGCAGGTTGGCAAATGTCTCTTCCAGATCTTGCACAAGAGTTGGCCCGTCCTTGGTTTTGACCACTATGTCATCCATGTAGGCTTCCATATTTCTATGGAGCTGAGGTTCAAAACCAATTTGGACCGCTCTTGCAAACGTTGAGCCAGCACTCTTCAACCTGAAAGGCATCCGTAAAAAGCAATACGTACCACATGGGGTGATGAATGCTGTCTTCTGTTCATCTTCTCTTGTCATGAAGATTTGGTGGTATCCTGAGTAGGCATTGAGGAATGATAACAGACCACACCCGGCCGTGGATTCAACAATCTGGTCGATGCATGGCAACGGGAAGGGGTCCTTAGGACTAGCCTTATTGATGTCTGTGTAATCAATACACAACCTCCACTTCCCATTTGCCTTGCGCACCACTACCGGATTGGCCAACCACGTCGGATGGAGCACCCCTCTCACCAAACCTGCCGCTTCTAGCTTCCTGATCTCCTCCGTGATGAACTCATGCCTCTCCAGAGCCTGCTTTCTGACCTTCTGCTTGACGGGCCGCGCGTGGGGGCAGACATCTAGGTGGTGCTCAATCACCTCCCTGGGAACACCGGGGATGTTGGACGCTTGCCATGCAAAGACGTCGACATTCGCCCGCAGGAAGGTGACGAGTCCGCCTTCCTATTTGCTGTCAAGGGTGGAGCCTATAGTGAAGGCCCCTCCCGTGCCGTCCTCCGCGACGGGCACCTTCTTGGTCTGTGGCGGCTCGGCTCTAGATCTCTTACTCTTGTCGGCAGAGCTCTCTGACACGTCCTCAATGGTAGCACAACACCCCGAAGAGGTGCGCTTGCCGGAGTGGGTGCGAGAGGTCTTGCCGGGTTCCTTCTTTCTTCCCCGGCTTTCGGCGGCAGGAGCTGGTGCCTTGACGGCAGCTGCTACAACTGCTTCCCGGTAGAGTTGTTCAGCGCAAATCAGTGCGTCCTTCTTGTCGGAGGGGACGGAGATGATGGTCAACGGCCCGGGCATCTTTAGCATGTTGTAGGCGTAGTGTGATGCCGCCATGAACTTGGCCAGTGCCGGGCGGCCGAGGATCCCGTTGTAGGGCAAGGGGATCTCGGCTACGTCGAAGACGATCTTCTCCGTTCTGTAGTTCAATTCTCCTCCAAATGTCACAGGCAGCGTGACCTTTCCCTTCGGCTGGCTCCTCCACGGATTGACCCATTGGAACGTGCCCGTTTCCTCATGGTCTCCATCAGGGATTTGCAACCTTTTGATCACGACATGCGAGATCAGGTTCAGGCCGGCCCTGCCGCCAACCAACATTTTGTTCACCCTGAGGTTGCGTATTGTTGGCAAAACCAACAACGGCAAACACCCGACCGCGGTAGTGCGATCAGGGTGGTCCTCGGCGTCAAAGATGAGGGGCGTGCTGGACCACTTTAGGGGCTTCTGAGCGTCGAACGACGGCTCCGTCGCCGTAACCTCTCGCGCCCACTGCTTGAGCTGGCGGTGAGAGGCATGCAGCGAGGCGCCGCCATCAACGCACATGGCCTCCGTAGCCTTTTGGAACCCTTGCTCACCGGACTCGTCGTCCTCGTCGTGATCGTCGTCTTCTTGCTTCTTGTCACGGCCCCGGGCGGGCCTTTCTTGCTGGTTGTCCTTGCCGGGGCGGCCTCCTTGGCCGCCACGCTTCTTGCCGAATCCCTCAGCACCATCTTGGTCCTTCTCCTTGTCCCGCCTTTCGTACTCAGCCTTTTGCTTTTCAGCAAGCAGCTCGACTTGTCGGCAGTTCTGGAGATCATGGCCCTTGGTGCGGTGGATCTTGCAGTATTGCTTGCCGGAGCTTCCTGGCTTGTCGGTGGCCGCCAAGGCCCGGTAGGCGGCGCACCCGGCAATCTCCTTGCCGGGGGTGTCTACCTTGACCTTCTTGCCGGCACCGCTGTCGTCAGATCCCTCAATGGCAAGCACAGCCTTGCCTTTGCGTTTCTTGTTGCGACGCTGGCCCTTCTTCGTCGGGGCGGCGACGTCCTCATCGGTAGAGTCGGTTTCCGCGCCGGCGTCTTCGCCGGGTACTTCCTTCCTCTTCAGCTCGGGCGCACTCGCCGCCGAACGAGTTCGCCACATCCTTAACCTTGGTCATCGCCAGCTCCTCGCGCATCTTGCGATTGCACACGTTCCGATGGAACGCTCTAATCACAGTGGCGGGGTGAACGTCGGGGATGTTGTACTGCACCCGGTTGAATCTCTGGATGTACTTGCACAGGGTCTCCCCTTCCTTCTTGGGAATGATATGCAAATCACTGGCCTGGCCATGAGCTTGGTGGCCTCCTGCGAAGGCGCCAACGAACTCATGGAAGAGATCTGACCAGGAAGAGATGGAGTCCGCCGGCAAGTGCATCAACCAAGACATTACATTGGGTTTGAGCGCCAGCGGGAAGTAGTTGTCAAGCACCTTGTCGTCGCGAGCCCCAGCGGCCTGCATCGTGATGGTGTAGATGCTGAGGAACTCGGAGGATGGGTCTTGCCAGTGTACTTCTCGCCGACGTTGGGCTTGAACGTGCGTTGGGACGGCCACTGGAACTGGCTCAGCTCATGGGTAAAAGCCGGGCAGCCCACCTCGTAAGGTAGGCCGCTGGGCTCCCCCGGTGCCGGGTGGTCCGTAGCATGTCCCGCCCCCTTGTCCGACTGGCGGCGCGTTTCGCGCCGGTGCTCGATGGTGGTTCGAGCGTCTTCGTGGGCTCGCTCCCGAAAAACCTGGCGCTGGTCGCGGAGGGTCCGTGGATCGGATGACGCTATGGAGATGTTGTCACCAGCATCGTCGCGACGGGCCGACGACCGCGGCGGCTGGCGAGGAGGAGAGTGCACAGTGGCCACAGCTCCCTCGGTCCTCCCAGCGCCAGCATGCGGTGGTTCGGTGGAGCGCCGAACCAAGGGCCCCGCCGGTCGCGGATCGTCTTTATTCGCGATGGCAACGAGGCTCCGGATGGTGGCCCTCCACTCATTGAGCTTCTCCGCAGCAGGAGGGAAGTCGAGGAGCAGTTGCGCGCGCGCCAAGGCCTCCGCTGGCGTGGGTGGCGGCGACAGCTGAGTGGATCGTGGTACGCTTCGACTTCTAACCATGTTAGAAGGAGCTCCGTCACGACCCAGCGGCTGCGTGCCATTTTCACCAGCGCCGGGCGGCGTGTTGAACTCCTTCGTCTTGCCGATGGCGCGACAGGGGCTCCCACGGCGGTGCCTGTGGTCACCAACGTGGTGACGCTGCTCGCACGCACACCATGGGAAGAACGCGGTGGTCGCCGGTGTATGCGTCTGGAGGTCGCCGCGCCGCCGAGTCGGTGCAACGACACCCGGAGATACCCACGCCGCCGCGGGGCCCAGCTCGTCCTTGGGCCCGCGGCGTGCAGCGGTCGCCTCGTGCACGAACCCCGCCGCTCGCCAGGCTTCAACTGGCTGGTGGTGCTGGTGCTCACGGGCTGCGGCCCGAGTCCTGTCCGCGACCGGTCCGCTGCTCGTCCGCACCGGCACGGGCTGTTCGGCCCCCAGCGAGCCGATCGCCGTGGCCGTCTTCTTCTTAGGGGCCATGGCGATGAGGAAACGCTCACTCAACTGCTAAAACCGATTCTCACAATTGCGCCCCCTACCTGGCGCGCCAAAGATGTCGGTGGGAAACGACACCTATGGGATCACAAGAATCCCTTCTGCGGTTGCGGGGCGCGGGGGTTGAGAGAAGAGCGGGTCTAACAGAGAAGCACACGGTTCGTTTATCCAGGTTCGGGCCGCGAGGATGCGTAAAACCCTACTCCTGCTTTCATGGTTGTATTCTGTGTTCTTGAGCTAGCTACGGAGTGTAACGAGCTCCAAAAAGCCGAATCCTTCTCCCGTCGCCTCGGGCCTCCTTTTATAGGTAAAGGGGTTGCCATAGTGGCACAGGAGGTGGAAAGGTCTCTGGGCACGAGGTTATCCCTCGATTATGTGACAAGGTGCATTTAATGCATCGCTTAGGTGTCCTCTCACTTTATCGGGGACGGGGGTGAGGCCCGTCCCGTCTGTCGCCGCTCCTCCAGGCTTCAACACGCGCCCTGGCCAGTGGTGCATGCGGTGCCATGTAGGCAGGCAGGCAACTGAGGTGGCGCGGTGGTGGAGCCTCCACGAAGGGCTGCATGTAGCCACGCAAGTGCCTGCCCAGCTGGTTGGGTCGGCAGCTGCATGCGAACGGCGGTGGATACTTGGCTGGTGCGGGCCTGATGGTGGCCCTGCTGGCGCGCTTGGCGAGGGCCTTGCCGGGTGGCCCGGCAAGGGTCTGGGTCTTGCCGTGGCGCGCAAGCGTCCCCGGCAAGGATCTTGCCGAGGGTCTTTTGGGTTCCTTCGACGAGGATGGCTGCTTTCCCATCCTCACTTGATCTTGACTATTCTTTGTCTTCACAAAGATCTGCATGCCACCACAGAGGTGCCTCCCGAGCCCTGTCCCAACACATGTGTTGAGTGTTGGTGGGCTCGAGGGTGGCCTGCTCGGCTGGCGTGGGCGAGCTATCCCCGGCAAGGGTCTTGTCGGGGCCGCTGGGGCCGCCCTGGCAAGGATCCTTGCTGGGGAAACCTGCTTCGCCCATCTGATCTTTATGGCCTTGGTCCTTGTTGTTGCTTTGCTTCGTCTTGGGCTTCGGTCTTACCTTGGCTCACCTCCTCCACTCTGCTTTGGTGTGGCCGTGGGCGTGGCTCTGACTGCCCGTGCACAGGTTAAGGGGTACAAAAATGTGCCCCTAGTTTTGTACACCGACACTCGGTATGAAGAAACACGATCATCTGGACGAAGGGGATACTAACCTGCCTGAGGATTATTATATATAATTTCATAAGTCCTTAGTTGATTTCCACCTTCGGCTGCACTTCTTGTTGTTTTGGGGCTGGTTGGGCTGGAAGTTCTTCTCGTGTACCATGTGGGCACTAGAAGCTCCCTCAGTGACCCGAGCACATGTGTATTTTGCTCTTGCCTACTCTTCGAAATCAAGAGTGCTAATGAGATCCAAACAAAAACTCATGTCTCTTGTTTTTCGTGAGAAGTAGCAAAATAGTTCCACGAAGGTGGAAGCTTGGCAATGATGGTCCTAGCAACAAATTTGTCTCGCAACACACACTTAAAGTACTCAAGTTCCTTAGCGAGTGACTGTATCTCATGAGTTTGCTGAACAACAGAGCGCTCATCAGTCATCTTGTAGTCATAGAATTGCTCCATGATGTACAACTCGTTGCAAGTGCCCTAGGCCCCAAACGTGGCCTCGAGCGCAGCCCACATGTCTTTGCCGCTGTCAAACGACATATATGGATCCACAATGGAATCGTCAAGAACACTCAGCAGGGCGGCTTTGAAGAGGGTATCCATGTTCTCAAAAGCTTCCTGCTATGTAGGATTAAGATTGCCCTCAAGCTTACCCTTAGTGGCGTCATAGCAGTACATGATCTGAAACCAATATACTGCTCTTGTGCGCCACCTTTTATATTGCACCCCCTTAAAAGTAGGCGGCTTCAGAAGGACAACAAAACCACTCGGAGTAAATTGCCTATAATCAGGTTTTTGGATTGGATTGTTGAATATATGAGCAATTTACTATGAGATTTAATCCGAATCAACAGTAAATAGATCACGACGACAATTGCAAAGATCAAAGTAATGATGCGGACTAAACCAGGAGGACAGAATCACATACTGTATAGCGGGAGCAGAACCGCTGTGATTGATGTTGTCACTCATGTCGTTGATGAAGAGGTTACCAAGGTCGGGTAAGAAGGCTGTCGTTGAGGAAGTCGTCGTTGGCAGCAGTCACAGGAGTGTGCTCCCAAAAACCTGATCGCCCCTCTCTCGTATAGGATCATGAAAGGCGGGGTTCGGAGGACTGCTGTCGCTTCTCGTGGTGCATGCCGGAAGGAGGGATGGAGAAGAATTGCGTGGCGGCGCTAAGATCTGGAACGGTGCGAAACCATATGATACAGCGGCGGCTAGGGTAGAGCCTGTCAGGTCGGTCGTGCGAGTAAGACCAAGTATAATAGTAGCCTTTGCCCCAAACACCACGTCCAAGTCAATCATAGCCCCACTATCCAAAAGAACCAGAAATGGATGAGTAATTAAGGCATCCGTTAATTATTACTTAATGACTTAATAAATTTTCCAACCAACAAAAATATAGACCACGTGCATAGCTTTTGTCCTTGGACAGGCTCATTCCCGAAGAGCGCACGTGTAGGTTTCCTATTATCATGCTCATGCAAATGCTAGAATAGATCACATTATAAAGTGGTGCAACTCACACTCACCTAGCAGTATGGGACTAAACTTTAGTCCCACTCACACCACACTTAGAGCATGGTTAATAGTATAGCCAACATCCGGCTATATGAAGTTGACACATCATCTAGAACCAACCTAATAGCCTGCTACTACAATAGTCAGTCCCTTTCGTATAATACTATATCATTAATAATGGCCCCACCTTTTGTCTCACAAAGTATGTTGGAGCCCCTGCTACAACCGGCTACAAGTTTACAACCCGCTTCTCTTCTCTCTCCTTCAACTAAGCACAAATACAGTATTTAAATCCTTATAGCCTACTTATGTCATCTAATTGTAGTACTTGCTCTAAAGTTACTCTCCACTGTGTAGTCTGAAATGCCGGGCATGCAGCGGGCGGTGCCCTCAATCGGCGCGTCGCTTCAACGGCGGAAGCAGTGAGGGGTCGCGTCACCCTGACTTGCCATCAATTTGGAGCGGCGGGCTCAGCTGGCGCCGGGCGGGAAGCGCACGCGGGAGGGGGGGGAGGGTTTTGGTGGGCCAAGAAGGTGAGAGGCCAACTTGGGATCGGTCCGGACGGGGAAATATCACGTGCTCCCATACTCACTAGTTTCATGCATATGACACTTGTCTATGTTGCTACTCCCTTCTTTCTGGTTTATAGGTCTTATCTCAAAATCTTAGTTTTTCCATTTTATCAGATCAATTTGGTTGTTCCCCATCACAAGTTTAGATTTTGTGCATTAAATAATTGCATGCAAGTATTAAGATAAAATTGACCAAATCTGTACTTTATGCATGCATGCATTGCAATTAATACAATGGTAAACATAAATTTTTGAGGAAAACAAGAGCATTAATTGGGTGCTTTTGCAAATTACAAAAAGTATTCCACCACTCATCATCTACCTTGGTTGGTGAGATTTTCGAATTTAGCCCTATAAGACTGCTTACAGTGGGGAGTAACATAGAGTAGTAACTTGCCGATGTTACTACCTCCATAGTGGGTAGTAACATATGAGTGGTATCATGAGAGTTCATTTATTAGGATATAGACTCATTATGTCTTGACATGTGTGATGTTATAGTAACTAGCTAAGTTACCACAGACCCCTCTCTCCTCATTAATTAGCTGCCACATAAGCAATCTTGTATTGAAATGTGTGATGTTACTAGTCAAGTTACTTCCATTGTGACTAGTCTAAACTGGAAAGGAGGGAGCCCTATAAACCGGAAAGGAGGGAGTAGTACAGTAATGTTATGATGGCTTCATTTATTAGCTTGTAGACTCATCTTGTCTTGGGAAACGCTATGTTACAGTAACATATTACTCCTACCACTTCTCATTAACTACTTGCTACATAAGAAAAATTTTCTTTGAGTGCGCTAAGTTACTCCCACTATAACTAGCCATACAAAGTGTGGGCTATGTAGAGGGCGTAGTAAGCAAGCTTTCATCGCTCATGAGTTGACATGACACATCAAAGTAGTAGTTTTTATTAAATGTACATCAAAGTACCAGAGTAGTAGTCTCCAAAAAGGGCCGACCATGTCCATGGCTACCATCCCATCCCATGCTCCTTCATTGAGTATGTGCATGATTCACGTGCCATGCAAGAAAAAAACTGCGTACGTTCCATTGAAGAAAAAAAAACACGCCACCAGGCATGGTTCCTGACCCTCCACTAAGTGAACAACTACCAAACGCGTCAAATTATCACGTGAGCTGCCTCTTCATCCAGAAATGAGCTCCACCGTGTACCCACACGCGTGTGTTAGGGAATGGGGCACATAGTACGTGCGTCCATGTGTGCAATTTTTCTCTTCATGCACGTACTCCCTTTTTTGTGGGTGATTCGTGCATGTACTCGGCCTACGTTGGTGACCATTGGTGAGTCTCACTTATCTCTACATCTCAACATGTACATCTACATCTGCATCTACATCTACACTACATCTACATCTACATCTACATATACCTCTATTATAGTACAAGTTTTAAACATGAGACCAGCCATTTTCTTGCATGATACGACCAGCCCAGACGCTTCTTGCTCCCGTCTGCCTCTCAAAGTGTGCCCGACAAAGCGATTTTGTCGCCGATTGAGGTCGGTTCGCACACTCGGTCCCACATGTTATAAATCTAAAAGAATACTTTGACCAGCGGACCATTGCAAGAAGTATATTTTTACCCTCAAATGTAAGTTGATGGACAAATAACCCCCCAAAGTCAATTTTGGTACGATTTTTACCCCCAAATCTCTAAAACCGCGTATATCACCCCCTTGAGCGGTTTTAGTGTTCACATGGAGTTTAGGTGTTTTTGATTGTTGACTAGGAATTGACTAATTATTTACACTAATGGAATTGGAAAGACGTCGTCGGAAGCCGCGGATGTCATCGGAGATGTACCGAATGGACCCCGACCTTCCCTACGAGGAGAGGAGATCATGGGAGTGCCTTTCAAGCTCAAGGGGTCATCGGGCTACCTCGTCGGCTCATCGCCCGCCTACCTCTGGTCCTCCCAGAGCCTCTATCGTTGTCGCACAGCTCACGGTGGCGCTCATTTGCAGGTGGGCGCTGCTAGCTAGGAGACATAGTTGAGTTAATCGAGCCCTACTTGAAAATCAATTGTGTCCTTGGCCTAAGCTCCGCCACTTCTAGAAGAAATCACCCGCAGAGGAGGTCGATGAGAGGCAGCACCGTGCTACCTACATTGGTCGTTTGATTCATAGGATAGAATGCTATAAGATTTTTTCCCATGTAATCATGTGTTAATTGGCAATCTAGCATCTACCCAACTTTTGTTCACTTCCTTTGTTTTTCCTGTGTCAAACACTCTGGTTTTTAGGGGAACACTGTGTTAATGCTATGGGATTCAAGTGGACATGCCACTCCAATCCTTTATTTTTCTTTACGAAGAGAGTACTTGCTGGTGCAAGAGCACTTTGTTAATGATGTGCCGCTGCAAGGGCCGCCTATATTAATTAATCGTGCAACAGTTCATTTAGTAGTACTAGGTTAGTAGGTGACCTTGCCCTTGTCTCTTCCTATTCCGGAAGTCAAACAATAATGATGGTACTATAGTAGTACTTCTGGCAATCTGACACCAAATGAGCTGCTGACGTCCACCGCTTGTAAACAAAAAGTTTCTCCTCGTGCTTTGCGAGCCACCAAGCATGCGTTGGCGAGGGAGCTCGCTGCTCATGAAGGAGGACACATCAAAGTTATTTAGTACTCTCTCCAAAAAGGTCCGACCATGCCCATGGCTACCATCCCGTGCTCCGTCATTGAGTACATGCACTATTCACGTGCCATCGAGGAGAAAAAAAATATTGCGTAGTACTAGGTGCCATCGAAGTGCATGACTCACTTACACACTGCTTATCTCCATTTTCTTGCATGACATGCGCACCTTGATGCTAGATGTCCCGCGTGTTGGCAAAAGGATGAACAAAGCTCACCTAAAAAAAGTGGAAGAACATAGGGCCTGTTTGGTTCCCAGCCTAAGGTTGCCACGTCTAACCTTAGTCATGCCACAACATCTTAGACATATATTTGGTTCATTGCCACACTTCTTTATTTATATGGTCCACATGTCATAGGCTCAATTTTTTGCCAAATCTTGCCACACTTGTGGTGGCCATAGCCACACTTTTTGTGGCAGCCACACTTTGCCTAAGGTTAGTTGTGGCAAAGGGGCTGTTTGGTTCTAGGCCTAGCGTTGCCACACTTTGCCACACATTTTTGCCAAGCTTGCCTAAGGTTAGTTCATCAAAATGAGAGCCACAAGTTGGCAAGCCTAAGGGAATCTTGCCTTATGTTTTGTATGTATGCCATGTGTGGTCCAAGTGTGGCTTGACTAAGGTGTGGCTTGAACCAAACACTCACTTCATAGATTCTATCCTCATAGATTCCCGACGACCGAGAAGGAGCAAGGAACCTCGCGGTAGAGCGTCTGCACTCATAATATTTTATATTACTCCCTTCGTCCAGGTGAATAAGGCCCCTCCCAATGCTCCACCTTGTACATGTGCTAAGCCTTCCACGTAGCCAAAAAATATGATGTGACGAGTTATTTAAGAGGAGAGAGATGAGTGTGGTGACCTCATAAAGAAATAATGCTAAGCACGTGAACCTAGGCAAAACATTTAAAGGAAGGAAGCCCACCAATACATGAAGAGCTTTAGTTGCTAAATCATTAAATGAAGCAAGCTTAGCAACCATAAGCTATGCATCTATGCATTGGGGAGTATAGTTGCTAAGCTATTTAATGTGCTTAGCACCTCATCTAAGCACCCATGCATTGGCAGCAGCCTAAGTCATCTTTGGTTGTGCATCGTGACCAAGTAGGAGGAAAAAACAAGATAAGGTAATGTTTTTTTGCTAATTAATAGCATTGCATGCAATGAACTAACCACTGCATGTCATGTTTGGTAGTCTCGAGTCATTGAAACCATGCACGCCCACATCTCTTATTGGTTGATATATCAAGAAACAAGAATGTTTATTTTCTAATTAATAGCATTACATGCACGCCCGTCGACCAAGAAATAACAAGGAACCTCGTGGTGGAGCGTCTGCACTCATAATATTTTATATTATTCAGCGATATAAAATCAACCAATCATCTCCACAGTAGACCGGAAGAGTACGAAACATGGCAGCCCAGTGTACTTACATCATACGACATGGCTAACCCACGCTATCACCATATTTGTTGGCCTCCGTGCGACACCTAGCTCTAGTAATCCAGCAGCCCGTATCGCTTCTCGCTCCTCGTCTCTCTCAAAGTGCGGCGGGCCGGCGTTTTTGCCGTCTATTGAGGTCGGTTAACTCATCACATGTTAGCGACATGCCAAGAGCATTCTAAAAAAAATACTGTACTCTATTGTTGTGCGAAGAAGAGGAAGCGCTTTGACCGACGGACCAAACGAGACAGTAGCGCCCGTCCGTGAGTGGGTCCGGTTCTCGTTTTGAACTTGTTTGGTGTAGTAGTAACACTTGGTTTTGACTATTGATAAGATTTTATATAGGGCCTAATGTATTCTTCGAGGATGCCTTTGACTATTGATAAGATTTTATATAATTTGAGAATTATATCATTCAAGATCCTTTCACGCCCGCTTTAAAAAAGATCCTTTCACGCATTTAATTTGACTATATGCTTTGAGCAACTTGCATGTCCTATATCGCTTGCTCTGCTTGGATACTCTAACTTTGCTAGAGGTTAGACTAACTCATAACTAACCCTGAACTAACTGTAGCCAAAGAGGTGTTTGGGTGACAGGGTTAGATTGACAATAAATGCACTTGATGGAGAGAGAAAAGTGATTTTTCAGTGGGCCCAATGTGAACTATCTCCAATTAGCACCTCTTGGGTGGGATAGTTTTCTTGGTGGGTTCGGTGCAACTTGCTCCAATTTAACCCTCATGCTTGGATACTTTAGGGCTATTTGAGCCCCAACTAGCTCAAACTAAATCTAACCCATGGATCCAAACATGGCCAAAGTTAGTCTCAAAAATGCAGATAAGCCCTATATACATGGATGATGGAGTACATGATACTAGCAAACGCCACCATTAGTAGTAGTTCATTGGTTGGTTTCAATTTTTGATTCAGATTCTTTGTCTGCTACCGTCCAATATTCACGTGTGGTTGTTTCTAGAGTAAAAAAAGGAGGTACTAGTACTTCATTGTGGGAAAGGTGAAGTGATGGTTGCTTCACCGAGCAACTTATTACTCGGGAATATGGGAGTACCAATGATTCAACGAACAGAGAAATGATGGTTGCTTCGTCCGAGCAACTTCTCGTGGGCGAAGGTGGGGCTCTGTGATTTGACTACTCACTAGTCATTACTACTGTGGCACAATGACCAGGGTGAATTTTTCCCTGCAGTTGTGCACTCAATATTGCTGCATGGCAGGTGGAGCCGGATGAAGGATGTCCCACATGTCGGCGAAATGAAGTTGAATTGTTTCTGGCTTGCTATCAATCCTTCAGGATTTGTTTATATGTACGCATAATTTTAATGAAATTGTATTTTGATGCTATGAAGGTTTCAACTTTGGTTCCCGCAAGAAAAAAAGGTTTCAACTTAGGATTCATGTGTCCTCTTGCCTCAAGATTATCTCGTTACAACATTCCATCAAATACAAATGAAACTACCAAGGCTGCTAATGCATCTCAATGGTTCGCAGGTCAGTGCCAATATTCACATCACAAGTGAAGACAAAGTTGTGAGAAGGTGTACAAATAAAGAAAAATATATAATTGATCGATGTTGTTCTGTTCGTAGGCATGGCTCCATTTCCTGGGCACAATGTTCATTTGTTGGCAACTAGTTTCACCCAGCTCTGTAGCCAAAAAAGAGGTGTATGGAGGACATCACAATCTGATCATTTTGTGCATCTCCACTAAAATCGAGCTGACCATCCCAGTTTGCAAAGATATCCAATCAGTGTGATTAGAATAACAGTGCAATTAGATGATGAAACATATAACACACAAATAAAAGCCGATCACCTCTGTGGATCTCTTTAGGACTAACTACTTGTTGGAGAAGATCAGGCACGGAGTTGGATGAGGAGGATAGCAAAACCAATCTCCCTTTCTGCAGTCCCACAAAAATGTAATCACGTTGCCCGTGTGACATTTTGGCGGAACTGCACAAAACACTCTTAAGAAAAAAGTGATTTGTGCAGTTCACCAAAAGGTCACAATACCAATGAGGTGAAATGGACAGCCCTGTTTGCAAAAGGAGGTGGAAAGGAAACAATTACTGCCCAATAACACGAGTTGAAGACACATACACCGACAAAAAAGTAGCATATTCCATGTAATAAGGGAAAGATAGCAGCATGGTGGTTTATCAAAAATGGTTTGAGGACGAGATTGCAAGATGGAAAGTACGCCGGCGGAGATACGTTTTAAGCAAACAACTAAAGAAGATCCACATGCAGGATTTTCCACATGCAGCAACGTGGGAAGATGGGCAGTGGAGCAAGGCCGGAGGAAGCTGTACCTGAGGTCGTCGGGATGAAACTAGGAGGGTGCCGGCAGCCGGGATCTGCCCATACTGCGGCAGCGAGCAAGTGGCGAAGGCCCTGCCCCGCCGGAGCTTGGTCAGAGAGAACAGCGGGTACCGCAGATCGAGATGTGCTGCCTCAACGCCGTCGAACGGAGAAATGATGCACATCCTCCTTTACACCGTGGACGGATGCGGCCGATCACCGACCAATGGTGAGAGAGAGAGGCCACCACCGCCTTGTGTGAGATGGTGTGACGAGAGGCAAACCCCGGCTGGCAGGCTCCGTTGTATATAGTGGAGCGGACTTTTCCATTTTCCCCACGACAATCATTTTATATTCTGTACGTGCCATTAGGAATATATAACTTTATTTAATACTAACGCGTCAAGTCAAACTTTGTTCCGTGTAAGCATGGTACACGACCCTCCTTCGAGTAAACAACCGCTACACGCGTCAAATTATGTACAGAAACGAACTCCACCGAGTACTCGTGCGGGTGTGGCCGGGAACGAGACATGAGTACGTGCATCCTGTGTGCACCTCTTCTCTAGGTGCATGTACGTACGTGGGTGGGTGTGAGAGAGATGGTTTGTGCGAAATAGAGGCAATGTGTCGATGATATCTCAAACAAAAAAACGTAACATATGCAATGTGTGTGAAACAGAGTCATGGATATATCATATATAGAGGGAGTGATCCACGAAAAGAGAGTGGAGGGATCATCGGCGTGAGATATCGATAGAATAGAAAACAGGGATGAAGTGTGTGGCTGCGCGATTGATAAAGAGTGCAATCAAATTTGTGTTTGCCCGTCCAAAGATAAGTGGGCGGCTGGCCTCTGGAATTTGAGATTGCAGAGGTGCAATTTTTCTCTGTGGCATGGATACCTACCTACAACGTTCGAATATCGGTGTGTGTGGCGGGGAGGGGAGAGACCTAACTATAGAGAGGTAGATCGACTAGTATATGTGTGGAGAAGGAGAGTGACCTAGCTATGTATTGAGGGAGATCAATCGGCATCCATGCATATGTGTAGCAGAGGAATAAAGTTGGGAGAAAGACAAAGGTAGAGTGTCGGAGGGTTGGTGGTGGAGTGGCGTCTCACAAATGGTCGGAGAGGCCTGCTAGACAAACGGAGGGTATGAGTGCAATATCAATAAGAGAGGGCCGGGGATGTCTGTCTATCTATGCATGTGCGTGTGAGAGACGGGTCGGTAGGTATGCAAGGATGATGAGGGGAGACAATATGGTTGTGGTAAGCATACGTAACTACATAGGAAGATCAACCGTCGTGTGTCCGAGAAAGGGAGAGACATAACTAGTGACGTAAGTCTATCGGTGCGTGGGGAAAAAGAATTATAGTCGACCTAGCTATATGTAGGGAGATCGGTACGTATACATACATGCATGTTTTAGAAGCAAATAAGGTCCAAAGAGACAGACAAGGGGAGAGGGGTGTGGCTAGGAGGTGGTGCGCGAGACCTACTATGTTGAGGGGGGAGGAGTGTGCGAGTATGAGATCGATGAAAAGAGGGGTGGGAGTGTGCACCTGCGTTGAACCGTATTGGAGATAGGGGCATGGACCGTGAGAAGAGAAGAGGGGAAGTATGTGTTTGTGGTAGGAACACTTGGCTAGAGAGGTATATCGACCGGTGTGTGCCGGAAAGAAGGAGCCAGGGGGCCTACACACACCGCGGGTGAACGACCTAAAGAGAAATAAACGAACATGCGCGATGGAGGGGACGCTGAGGGAGGGTGTGTCGGCGTTCGGGAACAGGGTACCCAGACTTGCTCGCTGCTGGCCCGCTGCGTGGCTCAAGGGGTGGCCCAAGACGGTCCATCTTCATCGGCACAAGCTCAAGACCTCGCGAGGCCAAGCCTCATGGGCGGACGACGAGAAGCTTCCTCAGCACGGCCTCGTCAGCTGGCTCATGAGGAGTCGGAGAGATCAAGGCGGGTACCTGTGAGGTGCCCATGACGCAAGCCATGACGACCAAGGGCGCCAGTGAGCGCCAGCCAGCAGTGTCCTCATTTCCTCTTTGGTGCAAAGGAGGCAAGCATGGCGCGAGCATCAAGCAAAGGCAACCATTTCGTGCAGCAAGACCAAGACCATCACAACAGCAGGAAGGAGGTCATCGTGGAGCCCAGGCAAGGCCACCACAGAGCCTTTGACAAAGCGAGGACCAACTTTAGTCGGGATAAGTGTACTAGATGTTCCCCTTCAAAATGGCCAATTGTTGGCGCCCTTCCCGCTCAATATTTGGGAAGAGGCCCAGGGCCTCTGCCTATAAATAGGACTAGCCACCCACAGGGTAGAGGCATCTTAGAGGATCGAGGAAGGATCCGGAATCCAGAACAGAGCTAGAGATCAAGCAGTCCAGAGAGAGAGAGAGAGAGAGAGAGAGAGAGAGAGAGAGAGAGAGAGAGAGAGAGAGAGAGAGAGAGAGAGAGAGAGAGAGAGAGAGAGAGAGAGAGAGAGAGAGAGAGAGAGAGAGAGAGAGAGAGAGAGAGAGAGAGAGAGAGAGAGAGAGAGAGAGAGAGAGAGAGAGAGAGAGAGAGAGAGAGAGAGAGAGAGAGAGAGAGAGAGAGAGAGCGGCCGAACTCCCCCTAGCAGTTCGTCGCACCGGCCAAGAACAGACCCTCGCGAGGCTGTTCTTCCTTGTATTGTTCATCATCAGTCCCTGAGGCAATCCACCACACCACACACTGGAGTAGGGTGTTACACCATAATGGTGGCCCGAACCAGTATAAACCTTGTGTCCCTTGTGTTGCTCTTCGTGTAGTTTAGATCCTTGCGAGTCGACGAGGTGCAGGTAGGTAGGGGGTGAGATCTCCGCGTGCACCCCAGAGTTAGAACCTAGAGGGTCTGCTGGAACCCAAAATCCGACATTTGGCGCGCCAGGTAGGGGTGCGCAGGAGCTTTCCCTTCCGCCGACCCGCTCTCCACTAACATCGCGACCGCCCACGATGAGCAGCGCCACCCTCCGTCGCCAGGCCGCCGCGGGCGAGGGGCTCAAGCCTTGGCCCCAGCCTTGCGACAGTGCGATGGCGAACAAGTTCAAGCCGGAGATGCCACCGCCACAACGGCACGACCGATCCATCGCCTTCCTGGGCGTGCGAGGAGGCCGTCCTCGGCAGGAGGCGACAGCGAGGTCATGGCTAATCGCTTCCCATGGCCCTCACCGCGCTTCGCGATGTGGCTGCTCCACCGCCAGCCGCTTCCGTAGCCTCTTGGGAGGAGCTGCAACCTCTTCCTCGCCGAAGCACGCTGCCTTGCGCCCGGTCGTCGCAGCTCTCCGGGCGGCTCGCGGCGCCACCTTCAGAGCCGCCACGTCAAGCCATTCGTCCGCCATATCGGCGCTGCCTTGTGGCAGGGCTCCCGGTCGGTCGGCGACCAAGGCCGATCGGCCTTCACGGAGGACCACCCTCAAACTCAGCCTGTTTCGGCGCCTCCCAATGTCAGTGCACCCCACCATCTACCACGTGGCCGTTACCGGACCCTCGCCGATGGCGGCGCGGGCCTCAGCGTGCTCTCGGTTGAAGCCTTCAGCCTCCTCCACATACCGCCGGAGCGGCTTTAGCCTAGCGGGCCCTTCTTAGGCATCGGAGGCGGTTCAGCCGGCTCCCTGGGGCAGATCCGTCTTCCGGTGACCTTCGGCACCTACGACAACTTCCGCACGGAGCTAATCGACTACGACATCGCCCCCATCGGCCTCCCATACAATGCATCCTCGGCTACCCAGCACTAGCCCGATTCATGGCCGCGACTCACCCAGCGTACAACCTCATGAAGATGCCCGGGAGCAACGGCGTCCTCACCATGTTCGGAGACGCCGGGGATGCGTTGCAAGTACTCAAGCTCGTCTTTAAGATCTGCGGCGGCACAGCCCGCCGACTCAGAACCCCGAGCCCAAGGGGCTGCGCCGCCAAGAAGAAGCAGCTGTTCACCCAAGACAAAGGCGAAACCAAGTAGATACTGGTCGGCGAGGACGGATCCACTAACGCCACCTTCACCATAGGCGCCAACCTCGAGCGAGGCGGGAGGAGGCCCTGGTCAAGTTCCTGCGAGTGAATAAGAAGGTATTTGCATGGGAACCGGATCAGTTGGCAGGGATCCCGAGAGGCGTAATCGAGCACCACCTCAACGTGTGCCCCAACGTATGCCCCGTGAAGGAGAAAGCGAGGCGGCAGTCCACAAAAGCAGGCTTTCATCGTCAAGAGACCCGCAAACTAGAAGCTGCAGGGTCATTCATGAGTCCGATACCAGATTGGTTGGCTAACCCGGTTGTCGTGCCAAAGAAAGGGGGCAAGGAACGCATGTGTGTGGACTTCACCAACCTCAACAAAGCCTGCCCGCAGGATCCATTCCCGCTCCCTCGTATTGATCAGATCGTCGATTCCACCGCCGAGTGTGACCTGTTATGTTTTCTGGATGCCTTCTCTGGCTATCACCGATCAAGATGGCGGTAGGCGACGGAAAAACGGGCCTTCGACCCGTGTGGAGTGTACTGCTACACATGCATGCCGTTCGGGCTGCGCATAGCGCAGAGCGACCTTCGATTGGCTGATGCACATCACCTTGGGTCCGCAGCTCGGGAGGAATGTTGAGGCTTACATCGATGACATTGTGGTGAAGTCTCGGAGGCCAAAACCCGATACAAGACCTGGAGGAAACCTTCACGAACCTCGATGCAAAGTGAACCTGCGGCTCAACCCGGAGAAGTGTGTTTGGGGTCCCCTCGGGCAAGCTCTTGGGCTTCCTCGTGTCCCATCGGGCATCGAGGCAAACCAGAAAAGGTCAAGGCAGTTGAGGACATGAGCCCTTGAAGACCCTCGAGAAATGCAGAGCTCCTTTGGCGCGTGGACCGCTTGGACGCTTCATCTCCAAGTTGGGGAACGAAGCGCTACCCTTCTTCAAGCTAATGAAGAAAAAGGGCCCCTTTGAATGGGTGAAGAAGCCGACAAGGCTCCAAGACCTCAAAAGGTACTTAACCAGCCCCCCGTAATGGTGGCTCACGCCCCAAGAGCCCCTTGTGCTCTACCCTTTTGCCGCACCGCTGTCGCCGATCCTCAATGGCAAGCACAGCCTTGCCTTTTATGCTTTGTTGCGACGCTGCCCCTTCTTCGCCGGGCGGCGACGCCCTCATCGGTAGAGTCGGTTTCGCCGCCTTCGCGGTACTTCCTTCCTCTTCAGCTCGGGCGACCTCGCCGCCGAACGTGAGTTCGCCACATCCTTAACCTTGGTCATCGCCAGCTCGCGATCTTGCGATTGCACACGCCCGATGGAACGCCTAATCACAAAGGGCGGGTGAACGCCGATGTTGTAATCGCACCTGTTGAATCTCTGATGTACTTGCGTGGTCTCCCTTCCTTCTGGGAATGATATGCAAATCATCGCCTGGCCATGAGCTTGTGGCCTTCGCGAAGGCGCCAACGAACTCATGGAAGAGATCTCAGAAGAGATGGAGTCCCGGCAAGTGCATCAACCAAGACATTACATTGGGTTTGAGCGCCTGGGAAGTAGTTGTCAAGCACCTTGTCGTCGCGAGCCCCGGGGCCGCCCGTGATCGCGATGGTGTAGATGCCGAGAACCGGAGGATGGGTTGCCAAGCTGTACTTCGCCGACGCTGGGCTTGAACGCGCGCTGGGACGCCATCGAACCGGCTCAGCTCATGGGTAAAGCCGGGCAGCCCACCTCGTAAGGTAGGTCACTGGCTCCCCGGTGCCGGGTGGTCCGTAGAGCATGTCCCGCCTTGTCCGACCTGGCGCGCTGCGCGGCCGGTGCTCGATGGTGGTTCGGCGCCTTCGTGGCTCGCCCCGAAAACCTGGCGCTGGTCGCGAGGGTCCGTGGATCGGATGACGCTATGGAGATGTTGTCACCAGCATCGCCGCGACGGGTCGATTTACAAGGGGCGGTGGCGAGGAGGAGAGTGCACATGTGGCCACAGCTCCCTCGGTCCTCCCAGCGCCAAAGATGCGGGGTTCGTGGAGCGCCGAATCAAGGGCCCCGCCGGTCGGGATCGCCTTTATTCGCGATGGCAACGAGGTCCGGATGGTGGCCCTCCACTCATTGAGCTCCGCAGGAGGGAAGTCGAGGAGCAATGCGCCAAGGCTCTCGCTGGCGTGGTGGCGGCGATACCTGAGTGGATTGTGGTGCGCTTCGACTTCTAACCATGTTAGAAGGAGCTCCGTCACGACCCAGCCTGCGTGCGGCCACTACCAGCGCCGGCGAAGCGTGTTGAACTCCTTCGCTTTGCCGATGACGACAGGTTTTCCCACGGCGGTGCCAGTGGTCACCAACGGTGACGCTGCACGCACACCATGGGAAGAACGCGGTGGTCGCCGTAGGCGCGTCTGGAGGTCGCCAAGGCCGCCTGAGTCGGTGCAACGACACCCGGAGGGCCCCACGCCGCCTCGGGCCCAGCTCGCCCTGGGCCCGCGGCGCGGCAGCCGTCGCCGGCACGAATTCCCGCCGCCAGCTTCAACCGCTGGTGGTGCTGGTGCTCACGGCCGCGCCCGAAGTCTCCGTCTCCGCGACCGTCCTGTCGCCCGCACTGCACGGGCTGTTCGCCCCAGCGGAGCCATCGCCGTGGCCGTTTCTTCTTAGGGGCTATGGCGATGAGGAACGCCACTCAATCGCTAAAACCGATTTCACACAATTGCTTCACCGGCGCGCCAAAGATGTCGGTGGGAACGACACCTATGGGATCACAAGAATCCTTCCTGCGGGTTATGCGGGGTTGAGAGAAGAGCGGTCTAATGTAGAAGCACACGGTTCGCTTATCCAGGTTCGGGCCGCGAGGATGAAACCCTACTCCCTTTCATGGTTGTATTCGTGTTCTTGAGCTAGCTACGAGTGTAACGAGCTCCAAAAGCCGAATCCTTCTCCGGTCGCCTCGGCCTCCTTTTATAGGTAAAAGGCTGCATAGTGGCACATGTGAGGTGGAAAGGTTCACGCGGCACGAGGTTATCCCTCGACATGTGACAAGGTGCATTTAATGCATCGCTTAGGTGTCCTCTCACTTTATCGGGACGGGTGAGGCCTGGCCCGCCCTGTCCGCCTCCAGCTTCAACGCGCCTGGCTGCTGGTGCATGCGTGCCATGTAGGCAGGCAGGCAAATCGAGGTGGCGCGGTGGTGGAGCTCCACGGCGGGCTGCATGTAGCCACAAGTGCTCGCCCAGCCTGGTTGGGTCGGCAGCTGCATGCTAACGGCGGTGGATATTTTGGCTGGTGCGGCTCGATGGTGGCTTCTGGCAAGGCTGGCGAGGGCCTTGCCGGGTGGCCCGCAAGGGTCCTGGTCTTGCTGCGCTGCAAGCGCCCCTGCAAGGATCTTGCCGAGGGTCTTTGTTCTTCGACGAGGATGGCTGCTTTCCCATCCTCACTTGATCTTGACTATTCTTTGTCTTCACAAAGATCTGCATGCCACCACAGGTGCCTCCCGAGCCTGTCCCAACACATGTTGAGTGTTGGTGGGCTCGAGGGTGGCCTGGTCGGCGCATGAAGCTATCCTCGGCAAGGGTCTTGTCGGGGCCGGGCCCGCCTCGCAAGGATCCTTGGTGGGAAACCTGCTTCACCATCCGATTATGGCCTTGGTCCTTGTTGTTGCTTTGCTCTTGCCTTGGCTTCGGTCTTACCTTGGCTCACCTCCTCCACTCTGCTTTGGTGTGGCTGTGGCGGGCTCGATCCCTGCACAGTGTTAAGGGTACAAAATGTGCCCCTAGTTTTGTACACCGACACTGTATGAAGAAACACGATCATCTCGACGGAAGGGGATACTAACCTGAGGATTATTATATATAATTTCATAAGTCCTTAGTTGATTTCCACCTTCGCTGCACTTCTTGTTGTTTTGGGGCTGGTTGGGCTGGAAGTTCTTCTCGGTACCATGTGGGCACTAGAAGCTCCTCAAGACCGAGCATGTGTATTTTGCTCTTGCCTACTCTTCAAATCAAGAGTGCTAATGAGATCCAAACAAAAACTCATGTCTCTTGTTTTTCAGAGAAGTAGCAAAATAGTTCCACGAAGGTGGAAGCTTGCAATGATGGTCCTAGCAACAAATTTGTCCGCAACACACACTTAAAGTACTCAAGTTCCTTAGCGAGGATCAGATCTCATGAGTTTGTGAACAAAGAGCGCCATCACCATCTTGTAGTCATAGAATTGCTCCATGATGTACAACTTCAAGTAAGTGCCCTAGGCCCCAAACGTGGCCTCGAAGAGCCCACATGTCTTTGCCACCGCCAAACCGACATATATGGATCCACAATGGAATCGCAAGAACACTCAGCAGGCGGCTTTGAAGAGGGTATCCATGTTCTCAAAAGCTTCCTATGTAGGATTAAGATTGCCTCGCCACTTACCTTAGTGGCGCCATAGCAAGACATGATCCAAACCAATATACGCTTTGTGCGCCACCTTTTATATTGCACCCCTTAAAAGTAGGCGGCTCGTAGGACAACAAACCACTGGAGTAAATTGCCTATAATCAGGTTTTTGGATTGATTGTTGAATATATGAGCAATTTACTATGAGATTTAATCCAATCAACAAAGAATAGATCACGACGACAATTGCAAAGATCAAAGTAATGATGCGGACTAAACCAGGAGGATGAATCACATACCAGAGTAAAGGAGCGTAACCGCTGTGATTGATGTTGTCACCATGTCGTTGATGAAGAGGTTACCAAGGTCGGGTAAGGTCGTCGTTGAGGAAGCGCAGCAACAGGAGTGTGCTCCCAAAACCTGATCGCCTCTCTCGATAGATCAGGATCATGAAAGGCGGGAGGATCGCCGCCGCTCGTGGTGCATGCCGAAGGAGGGATGGAGAAGAATGCGGGGGCGCTTAAGATCTCGAACGGTGCGAAACCATATGATGCCAAGCGGTTAGGTAGAGTCACGTCGGTCGTAAGTAGTAAGACCAAGTATAATAGTAGCCTTTGCCCCAAACACCACGCCCAAGTCAATCATAGCCCCACTATCCAAAAGAACCAAATGGATGAGTAATTAAGGCATCCGCATTATTACTTAATGACTTAATAAATTTTCCAACCAACAAAAAATATAGACCACGCATAGCTTTTGTCCTTGACAGTGCTCATTCCCTAAGAGCGCGCGTAGGTTTCCTATTATCATGCTCATGCAAATGCTAGAATAGATCACATTATAAAGTGGTGCAACTCACACTCAGCTAGTATGGGACTAAACTTTAGTCCCACTCACACCACACTTAGAGCATGGTTAATAGTATAGCTAACATCCGCTATATGAAGTTGACACATCATCTAGAACCAACCTAATAGCTCACATTACAATAGTCACCCTTTCAGATAATACTATATCATTAATAATGGCCCCACCTTTTGTCTCACAAAGTATGTTGGAGCCCTCACAACCGCTACAAGTTTACAACCCGCTTTCTCTCTCCTTCAACTAAGCACAAATACAGATTTAAACCTTATAGCCTACTTATGTCATCTAATTGTAGTACTTGCTCTAAAGTTACTTCCACTGTAGTCTGAAATGTCGGGTATGCAGCGGGCGGTGCCTCAATCGCTCAACGGCGGAAGGTGAGGGGTCGCCACCTGACTTGCCATCAATTTGGAGCGGCGGGCTCACCGCCGGGCGAAGCGACGCGGAGGGGGGAGGGTTTTGTGGCCAAGAAGGTGAGAGGCCAACTTGGGATCGGTCCGACGGGAAATATCACGCTTCTATACTCACTAGTTTCATGCATATGACACTTGTCTATGTTGCTCCTTCTTTTCCGGTTTATAGGTCTTATCTCAAAATCTTAGTTTTTCCATTTTATCAGATCAATTTGGTTGTTCCTCATCACAAGTTTAGATTTGTGCATTAAATAATTGCATGCAAGTATTAAGATAAAATTGACCAAATCTGTACTTTATGCATGCATGCATTGCAATTAATACAATGGTAAACATAAATTTTGAGGAAAACAAGAGCATTAATTGGGTGCTTTGCAAATTACAAAAGTATTCCACCACTCATCATCTACCTTGGTTGGTGAGATTAATTTAGCCCTATAAGACTGCTTACGTGGGGAGTAACATAGAGTAGTATTCGTCATGTTACTACCTCCATAGTGGGTAGTAACATATGAGTGGTATCATGAGAGTTCATTTATTAGGATATAGACTCATTATGTCTTGACATGTGTGATGTTATAGTAACTAGCTGTTACCATGACTCTCTCTCTCATTAATTAGCTGCCACATAAGCAATCTTGTATTGAAATGTGTGATGTTACTAGTCAAGTTACTCCATTGTGACTAGTCTAAACTGGAAAGGAGGGAGCCCTATAAACCGGAAAGGAGGGAGTAGTACAAGAATGTTATGATGGCTTCATTTATTAGCTTGTAGACTCATCTTGTCTTGGGAAACGCTTATGTTACAAGAATATATTACTCCTACCACTTCATTAACTACTTGCTACATAAGAAAAATTTTCTTTGAGTGCGCTTAAGTTACTCCCACTATAACTAGCCATACAAAGTGTGGGCTATGTAGAGGGCGCGTAAGCAAGCTTTCATCGCTCATGAAGTTGACATGACACATCAAAGTAGTAGTTTTTATTAAATGTACATCAAAGTACCAAGTAGTAGTTCCAAAAGGGCCACTCATGTCCATGGCTACCATCCCATCCCATGCCCTTCATTGAGTATGTGCATGATTCACGCTATGCAAGAAAAAAACCGTGACGCTCCATTGAAGAAAAAAACACGCCACCGTGCATGGTTCCCGACCCTCCACTATGAACAACTACCAAACGCCAAATTATCACGTGAGCTGCCTCTTCATCCGTAAATGAGCTCCACCTGTACCCACACGCGCAGTGTTAGGGAATGGGGCATAGTGCAAGGCCCATGTAATTTTTCTCTTCATGCACGCACTTTTGTGGGTGATTCGTGCATGTACTGCCCACAGTGACCATTGGTGAGTCTCACTTATCTCTACATCTCAACATGTACATCTACATCTGCATCTACATCTACACTACATCTACATCTACATCTACATATACCTCTATTATAGTACAAGTTTTAAACATGAGACCAGCCATTTTCTTGCATGATACGACCAGCCCAGACGCTTCTTGCTCCCTGCCTCTCAAAGTGTGTCCGACAGCGATTTTGTCTGCCGATTGAGGTCGGTTCACACACTCGGTCCCACATGTTATAAATCTAAAAGAATACTTTGACCAGCGGACCATTGCAAGAAGTATATTTTACCTCAAATGTAAGTTGATGGACAAATAACCCCCAAAGTCAATTTTGGTACGATTTTTACTCCCAAATCTCTAAAACCGATATCACCCCCTTGAGCGGTTTTAGTGTTCACATGGAGTTTAGGTGTTTTGATTGTTGACTAGAATTGACTAATTATTTACACTAATGGAATTGAAAGACGCCGAAGCCGCTGGATGTCATCGAGATGTATTTAATGGACCCGACCTTCCCTACGAGGAGAGGAGATCATGGGAGTGCCTTTCAAGCTCAAGGTCATCGGCTACTCGCCGGCTCATCGCCTCGCCACCGTCCTCCCTGAGCCTCTATCGTTGTCGCACACTCAGGTGGCGCCATTTGCAGGTGGGCTGCTAGCTAGGAGACATAGTTGAGTTAATCGAGCCCCTACTTGAAAATCAATTGTGTCCTTGGCCTAAGCTCCGCCACTTCTAGAAGAAATCACCCGCAGAGGAGGTCGATGAGAGGCACTGCATACCTACATTGGTCGCTTGATTCATAGGATAGAATGCTATAAGATTTTTCCCATGTAATCATGTGTTAATTGGCAATCTAGCATCTACCCAACTTTTGTTCACTTCCTTTGTTTTTCCCCGTGTCAAACACTGGTTTTTAGGGAACACTGTTAGCATGCTATGGGATTCAAGTGGACATGCCACTCAATCCTTTATTTTTTACTTAAGAGAGTACTTGTGGTGCAAGAGCACTTTGTTAATGATGTGCACTGCAAGGGCCGCTATATTAATTAATCGCAAATTCATTTAGTAGTACTAGGTTAGTAGGTGACCTTGTTCTTGTCTCTTCCTATTCCGAAGTCAAACAATAATGATGGTACTATAGTAGTACTTCTCGCAACTGACCAAATGAGCTGCGTGACGCCCACCGCTTGTAAACAAAAAGTTTCTCCTCAGGTCAAGCCACCGCAGCATGCTAATAGGGAGCTCGCTGCTCATGGAAGGATGACACATCAAAGTTATTTAGTACTCTCCAAAAGGTCCCACCATGCCCATGGCTACCATCCCGTTCAATATTGAGTACATGCACTATTCACGCCATCGAGAGAAAAAATATTATGTAGTACTAGGTGCCATCAAGTGCATGACCACTTACACACTGCTTATCTCCATTTTCTTGCATGACATGCGACCTTGATGCTAGATGTCCTGCTGTTGGCAAAAGGATGAACAAAGCTCACCTAAAAAAAGTGGAAGAACATAGGGCCTGTTTGTTCCCACCAGGTTGCCACTGCCTAACCTTAGTCATGCCACAACATCTTAGACATATATTTGTCTATTGCCACACTTCTTTATTTATATGGTCCATACATGTCATAGGCTCAATTTTTGCCAAATCTACACACTTGTGGTGGCTATAGCCATACTTTTTGTGTAGCCACACTTTGCCTAAGGTTAGTTGTGGCAAAGGCTGTTTGGTTCTAGGCCCATGCCACACACTTTGCCACACATTTTGCCAAGCTTGCCTAAGGTTAGTTCATCAAAATGAGAGCTACAAGTTGGCAAGCCTAAGGGAATCTTGCCTTATGTTTTGTATGTATGCCATGTGTGGTCCAAGTGTGGCTTGACTAAGGTGTGGCTTGAACCAAACACTCACTTCATAGATTCTATCCTCATAGATTCCCCGGACGACCGAGAAGGAGCAAGGAACCTCAAGGTAGAGTGCCCCACTCATAATATTTTATATTACCCCTTCGTCCTGTGTGAATAAGGCCCTCCCAATGCTCCACCTTGTACATGTGCTAAGCCTTCCACGAGCCAAAAAATATGATGACGAAGTTATTTAAGAGGAGAGAGATGAGTGTGGTGACCTCATAAAGAAATAATGCTAAGCACGTGAACCTAGGCAAAACATTTAAAGGAAGGAAGCCCACCAATACATGAAGAGCTTTAGTTGCTAAATCATTAAATGAAGCAAGCTTAGCAACCATAAGCTATGCATCTATGCATTGGGGAGTATAGTTGTTATTTAATGTGCTTAGCACCTCATCTAAGCACCCATGCATTACAAAGCAGCCTAAGTCATCTTGGTTGTGCATCGTGACCAAGTAGGAGGAAAAACAAGATAAGGTAATGTTTTTTTGCTAATTAATAGCATTGCATGCAATGAACTAATCGTCATGTTTGGTAGTCTCGAGTCATTGAAACCATGCACGCCCACATCTCTTATTGGTTGATATATCAAGAAACAAGAATGTTTATTTTCTAATTAATAGCATTACATGCACGCCTGTCACCAAGAAATAACAAGGAACCTCGTAGGAGCGCCCCACTCATAATATTTTATATTATTCAGCGATATAAAATCAACCAATCATCTCCACAAGAGACCGGAAGAGTATAAACATGGCAGCCCAGTGTACTTACATCATAATGACATATGGCTAACCCACGCTTATCACCATATTTGTTGGCCTCCTCGTATGCACCTAGCTCTAGTAATCCAGCAGCCCAGACGCTTCGCTTCCTCGCCTCTCTCAAAAAGTGCGGGGTATGCTTTTGCCTATTGAGGTCGGTTAACTCATCACATGTTAGCGACATGCCAAGAGCATTCTAAAAAAACATCAGACTCTATTGTTGTGCGAAGAAGAGGAAGCTTGACCGACGGACCAAACGAGACAGGCGCGCCGTGTCGTGAGTGGGTCCGGGCCGCTTTGAACTTGTTTGGTGTAGTAGTAACACTTGGTTTTGACTATTGATAAGATTTTATATAGGGCCTAATGTATTCTTCGAGGATGCCTTTGACTATTGATAAGATTTTATATAATTTGAGAATTATATCATTCAAGATCCTTTCACGCCCGCTTTTAAAAAAGATCCTTTCACGCATTTAATTTGACTATATGCTTTGAGCAACTTGCATGTCCTATACTGCTTCCCTGCTTGATACTCTAACTTTGCTAGAGGTTAGACTAACTCATAACTAACCTGAACTAACTGTAGCCAAAGAGGTGTTTGGGTGACAGGTTAGATTGACAATAAATGCACTTGATGGAGAGAGAAAGTGATTTTTCAAGGCCCAATGTGAACTATTCCAATTAGCACCTCTTGGTGGGATAGTTTTCTTGGTGGTTCGTGCAACTTGCTTCAATTTAACCTCATGCTTGATACTTTAGGGCTATTTGAGCCCCAACTAGCTCAAACTAAATCTAACCTATGGATCCAAACATGGCCAAAGTTAGTCTTCAAAAATGCAAAAGCCCTATATACATGGATGATGGAGTACATGATACTAGCAAACGCCACCATTAGTAGTAGTTCATTGGTTGGTTTCAATTTTTGATTCAGCTTGTCGGTTGCTACCGGCCCATTCACGGTGGTTGTTTCTAGAGTAAAAAAAGGAGGTACTAGTACTTCATCGTGGGAAAGGTGAAGTGATGGTTGCTTCACCGAGCAACTTATTACTCGGGAATATGGGAGTACCAAATGATTCAACGAACAGAAATGATGGTTGCTTCGGAGCAACTTCATCGCGGGCGAAGGTGGGGCTCGATTTGACTACTCACTAGTCATTACTATCGCGGGCACAATGACCGTGGTGAATTTTTCCCGCAGTTGTGCACTCAATATTGCTGCATGGCAGGAGCCGATGAAGGATGTCCCACATGTCGCTTAAATGAAGTTGAATTGTTTCGCTTGCTATCAATCCTTCAGATTTGTTTATATGTACGCATAATTTTAATGAAATTGTATTTTGATGCTATGAAGGTTTCAACTTTGGTTCCCGCAAGAAAAAAGGTTTCAACTTAGGATTCATGTGTCCTCTTGCCTCAAGATTATCTCTCTACAACATTCCATCAAATACAAATGAAACTACCAAGGCTGCTAATGCATCTCAATGGTTCGCAGGTCAGGCCAATATTCACATCACAAGTGAAGACAAAGTTGTGAGAAGGTGTACAAATAAAGAAAAATATATAATTGATCGATGTTGTTCTGTCAGAGGCATGGCTCCATTTCTCGGGCACAATGTTCATTTGTTGGCAACTAGTTTCACCCAGCTCAGAGCCAAAAAGAGGTGTATGGAGGACATCACAATCTGATCATTTTGTGCATCTCCACTAAAATCGAGCTGACCATCCCAGCTTGCAAAGATATCCAATCGCAGTGATTAGAATAACAAAGGCAATTAGATGATGAAACATATAACACAAATAAAAGCCGATCACCTCTGGATCTCTTTAGGACTAACTACTTGTTGGAGAAGATCAGCACGGAGTTGGATGAGGAGGATAGCAAAACCAATCTCCCCTTTCAAAATGTAATCAGTTGTTCGGTAGAGTTTTGATGAACTGCACAAAACACTCTAAGAAAAAGTGATTTAAGGGAGAGACATAACTAGTGGCGTAAGTCTATCGGTGCGTGGGGAAAAAGAATTATAGTCGACCTAGCTATATGTAGGAGATCAGTGCGTATACATACATGCATGTTTTAGAAGCAAATAAGGTCCAAAGAGACGGACAAGGAGGGAGGGGTGTGGCTAGGAGGTGGTCTTGTGAGACCTACTATGTTGAGGGGAGGAGTGTGCAGTATGAGATCGATGAAAAGAGGGGTGGGAGTGTACTGCGTTGAACCGTGTTGGAGATAGGGGCATGGACCGTGAGAAGAGAGAGGGAGAGTATGTGTTTGTGGTAGGAACACTTGGCTAGAGAGTATATCGACCGGTGTGTGCGGAAAGAAGGAGCCAGGGGCCTACACACATGGTGAAGCGACCTAAAGAGAAATAAGCGAACATGCTGTGATGGAGGGGGCCGAGAGAGGTGTGTCGGCGTTCACAGGGCAGGGTACCCAGACTTGCACACTGCGGCCTGCTGCGTGGCTCAAGGGGTGGCCCGATCAGGTCCATCTTCATCGGCACAAGCTCAAGACCCTCGCGAGGCCAAGCCTCATGAGGCGGACTGACGAGAAGCTTCCTCGAGCCGCAGCCTCGTCCAGGTGCCTCATGAGGAGTCCCGGAGAGATCAAGGCGGGGTACCTCGCGAGGTGCCCATGGCGCAAGCCATGGCGACCAAGAGGCGTAGAGGCGCCAGACAGCGCAGTGTCCTCATTTCCTCTTTGGTGCAAAGGAGGCAAGCGGCGAGAGCATCAAGCAAAGGCAACCATTTCGGTCTGCAGCAAGACCAAGACCATCACAACAGCGGGAAGGAGGTCATCGTGGAGCCCAGGGCGGGCGTCACCACAGGAGCCTTTGGCCAGAGGACCAACTTTAGTCGGGATAAGTGTACTAGATGTTCCCCTTCAAAATGGTCAATTGTTGGCGCCCTTCCCGCTCAATATTTGGGAAGAGGCCCGGAGCCTCTGCCTATAAATAGGACTAGCCACCCACGGGGTAGAGGGCATCTTAGAGGATGGAGGAAGGATCAGGAATCGAGAATGAAACTAGAGATCAAGCAGTCCGAGAGAGAGAGAGACTCCCTAGCAGATTAAATCGCACCGGCCAAGAAACAGACCCTCATGAGCTGTTCTTCCTTGTATTGTTCATCATCGGTCCACAGGCAATCCACCACACCACACCTTTGGGTAGGGTGTTACACCATAATGGTGGCCCGAACCGATTATAAACCTTGTGTCCCTTGTGTTGCTCTTACGTGTAGTTTAGATCCTTGCAGTCGACGAGGTGCGCGGGTAGGTAGGGGTGAGATCTCGCGTGCACCCGGAGTTAGAACCTAGAAGGTCTGTTGGAACCCAAAATCCGACATTTGGCGCCCGGTAGGAAGTCTTGTGAGGAGCTTTCCTTCCGCCAGACCGCTCTCTCCACTAACATCGCGACTAAGCCCTCGATGAGCAGCGCGCCACCCTCTCGTTAGCGCCCGGCCGTGCCTGAGGAGAACGAGGCTCAAGCCTTGGCCCGAGCCTTGCGGCGAGGTCACGATGGCGAACAAGTTCAAGCCGGAAGATGCCACCGCTACTGGCAGCACGGCAGATCCATGGCCTTCCTGTTTGGCGTGCGAGGAGGCCGTCCTCGAAAGCGAGGCGGACAGCGAGGTCATAGCTGGCCGGCTTCCCATAGCCCTCACCGGCGCCCAGCGCATGCTGCTGCTCCACGCGGTGGCTTCCGTAGCCTCTTGGGAGGAGGCTGCATAACTCTTCTTCGCCGAGCAGCTGCGCCTGGCGCCCAGTCGTCGCGGCTCTCTGGGCGGCTCATGACGCCACCTTGAGCCGCCACGTCAAGCCATTAAATCCATCATGCTCGGCGCTGCCTTGGCGGAGGCTCCCAGGTCGGTCGGCGACCAAAGGCCGTCGGCCTTGACTCGGAGGACCACCCCTCAAACTCCAACGCTGCTCGGCGCGCTCCCAATGCTGTGCACCCCACCATCTACCTACGTGGCGTTACCAGGACCCTCGCCGATGGCGGCCTTGGGCCTCAGCGTGCTCTCGGTTGAACCTTGACCTCCTCCACATACCGCCGGGCGGCTTTAGCCTAAGCGGGCCCCTTCTTAGGCATCGGGCGGTTCAGCCGGGCTCCACAGGCAGAGATCCGTCTTCGGTGACCTTGGCACCTCGACAACTTCCGCACGGGCTAATCGACTACGACGCCGCCCCATCGGCCTCCCATACAATGCATCCTCGGCTACAGCACTAGCCCGATTCATGGCGCGACTCACCCAGTACAACCTCATGAAGATGCAGGGAACAGCGGCGTCCTCACCATGTTCGAGAGGCGCAGGGATGCGTGCAGAAATACTCAAGCTCGTCTTTAAGACTGCTGGTGGCGACAGGCCACGCCGACTTCGAGCATACTGACCCAAGGGGGCTGCGCCCGGCCAAGAAGAAGCAGCTGTTCACCCAAGACAAAGCAGAGAAGCAAGTGAATCTTGGTCGGCGAGACGGATCCACCTGCGCCACCTTCACCATAGGCGCCAACCTCGAGCCCGAGCGGGAGGAGGCCTGGTCAAGTTCCTGCGAGTGAATAAGAAGGTATTTGCATGGGAACCGGATCGGTTGGCGAGGATCCCGAGAAGCGTGTCGAGCACCACCTCAACGTGTGCTAGCGTATGCCCGTGAAGGAGAAAGCGAGGCCGGGCGATCCAGAAAAGCGAGGCTTTCATCGTCCAAGAGACCCGCAAACTAGAAGCTGCGGGGGGTCATTAGTCCGATGCAGTTGGTTGGCTAACCCGGTTGTCGTGCCAGAAAGGGGGCAAGAGCATGTGTGTGGACTTCACCAACCTCAACAAAGCCTGCCGGGATCCATTCCCGCTCCCTCGTATTGATCAGATCGTCGATTCCACCGCCCAAGTGTGACCTGTTTATGTTTTACGGATGCCTTCTCGGCTATCACCGGATCAAGATGGCGGTGAAAGCGATGGAAAAAAGCCTTCGACCCGTGTGGAGTGTCTTGCTACACATGCATGCCGTTCGGGCTGCGCATAGCGCGGGAAGCGACCTTCGTGGGCTGATGCACATCACCTTGGGTCCGCAGCTCGGGAGGAATGTTGAGGCTTACATCGATGACATTGTGGTGAAGTCTCGGAGGCCAAAACCCGATACAAGACACTGGAGAAACCTTCACGAACCTCGATCACGATGAACCTGCGGCTCAACGGAGAAGTGTGTGTTTGGGGTCCCCTCGGGCAAGCTCTTGGGCTTCCTCGTGTCCCATCGGGACATCGAGGCAAACCAAGAAAAGGTCGAAGCAGTTGAGGACATGAGCCCATGAAGACCCTCGGAGAAATGCAAAGCTCCTTTGGCGGCGTGACGGCGCTAGGGCCTTCATCTCCAAGTTGAGAGCAGGCGCTACCCTTCTTCAAGCTAATGAAGAAAAAGGGCCCCTTTGAATGGGTGAAGAAGCCGACAAAGGCGTTCCAAGACCTCAAAGGTACTTAACCAGCCCCGGTAATGGTGGCTCACGCCCCAAGAGCCCCTTGTGCTCTACCTTGCAGCCACCCCCTACTCTTGGCCCAGCCACTGGTGGTGAGTTAGGGAGGAAGCGTCGGACCAAAGCAGCGACTACTGGGAGTCAAGGGACGAGGATCAAGGGGCCTCACGAGACCACTACCACGGTGAGGAGGATCAGCCACCGAGAGAGTGCACTCGGGATAGAAGGGCCCTCCCCGACGACCCGGCACTTGGGGCTCCATTGCCTTAGGGCGCCACGGCCTCGGAGGAACCTGCTGACACCAACACTCCCATCCTCGTCGAACACCACTGTGCCCGTCGTACAGTGTTGTTGCGGGGCCAGCAGTGTGATACCCAGTGCCCCAGAAACTCCTCCTCGCGCTCTTGGTGGCTTGGCATGGCTCTGACACTATTTTCAGGCCCATCCCATCAAGGTTGTCTCGGCGTGCCCCTTGGAAAGGTGTGCTTAGGAGCCTAACTCGGCGGAAGAGTCGCTGAGTGGAACATTGAGTTGCAAGCATTTCAGCTAAATTTAGCACCACCATAGTCATCAAAGAACCCGCCTTCAGAACTTAGTGGTGGAATGGGCCAGGCGCTTAGGGCCTCAAAGCTGGCGAGATCGATCCCTCTCCCGGGAAGCGAGGCACCAGACCGGTTGGATCATGTGCTTGACAGGCGTTCTCAGACACGGCATGGGAGCTGGCGCGGTGCTTATATCTCCTACTCAAGACAAGCTCTACTACATGTGCAGCTCTGTTTCGGCCACGGAGAAAAAGGTCTCCAACAACATAGCGGAATATGAGGGCACGATAGCAGGCACAGAAGGCCTTGGCTGGCACAGAGGTGAGCGCCTTACCATCAAGGGTGATTCACAACTCCTCGTCAACTTCTCCAACAAAGTATCTGAGCCAAGGGATGAGCACATGGAAGCCTACCTCGCGAGAGGTCGCTTGAGATGGAGAAGCGAGTTACAGAAGTGGAGTTGCGGCATGTGCCTCGTGGCACCAATCAGGAGGCTGATGACATGTAAGCGGGCATCCAGCGGCTACCTCGGAGGCGGCGTCTTGAAGAAGCTCTTCAAGCCCTCAGCAATCGCCATCGCTGTCAAGCATGGTGCAGCCTGGGAAAAGCTCCCCGACCACACACGCCTCGGGAGCCCGGTGCATGGCCCAGCCTCGGGGCGCGCACTCCTAGCAGCTGGAGCCTCGGGAGGGATCTTTGGATCCTGAGCTCCGGAGCTACAGCGCAAAGGGACCTTGCAGGAAAAGGAGGAGGAAGCGGGCGTGTCCCTTGACAAGCCACGGCGTACTGCATCGGGGATGGAGAGCTCTCGGAAGCGACCAAATGATGTGTCCCTGCGGTGCATCTCCGAGGAGCAAGGGAAGGAGCTCTTGCGCGAACATACGGTGGAGGCTGCGGGCATCATTACGTCATCCACGGACCCTCATTGGCAAAGGCGTTACGCAGCGGGTTCTATTGGCCTTTAACGCTCAATGATGCCGTGGGCGGTAAAGGCTTGCGAGGCCTGCCAATTCCATGCCAAGAAGATCCATCGGCCAGGTAGGGGCAGGCAAACTATAGCCCTCTGTGGCCATTACGCGGTCGAGGGCTGGATATCTGGGCGCGTTCCTCGGGCACGAGGAGGCTATCGTTACCTCTCGTCCTTGTGGACAAGTTCACCAAGTGGGCTGAAGTGGCCGTCGCACCATCCGCGCATTCTGCGGTCCAAGTTCATTAAGGGCATCGTAAGCCGGTTCGAGTGCGAACCGCATCATCACCGACAACGGTTCGCAGTTCACGATAACCTCTTCAAAACATGATGCTAATAACCTTGGGGCCTTGGTATGCTCACGCCTCGGTAAGCGCACCCGTGGAACAGCAGTCGGTCCAGCAGAGACCCAGCGAGGAGAGTCTGAGGGCCTCAAAACCGAGACATTCAAGAGAAGAAGAATTTGGAGGCTGCGGCGAGGTGGACGTCGATGAGCTTCGGTCCGTGTTGTGGTCCATCCGAGCGAGCCGCGACCAAGCCGTGGCGAGACCCGTTCTTCCTGGTCTATGGGCTGAAGCAGTCCTCCCTCACGAGGTCGAGCGTCGTTCCATACGGGTCTGGCGTTGACGAGGTCGGCGGGGCGCCATGCGGGGGCGGACCTCGTCTTTGGGGAGGAGCATCGTCGGGAAGCAGCGCCTGGCGGCAAGATACCAACAAGCATGCGGCGATACCTTTGCCATAACATTAAACTGATACTCTTGGGGTAGGGGACCTCGTGCTCAGACGGGTTCTCTCCGGGAAGGACTGCATAAGCTATCTCCCATGTGGGAAGGCCGTTCAAGGTTGTTCATGTTTCGGAGCCCGGCTCAGCGGCGGCAGGAGACTCGGGGAGGGGTGCACTGTCGAGCGTGGAACATCCGGCACCTCCGGAGTTTACCCTAAAAAGGCCGGTGCACATGAAGAAGCGAATGCAGTGAAGTGTTGCGTTTTGGAAAAGGCACAGTGCGTGTGAAGAGGCGAATGCACGTGAAGTGTTGTGTTTGGAAATGGCGGTGCACGTGAAGAAGCGAATGCACATGCGAAGTGTTGTGTTTTTGAAATGGCCCGATGCCTATGAAGAAGAATGCATGTGAAGTGTTGTGTTTGGAAAGGCCCGATGCCTATGAAGAATGCGAATGCACGAAGTGTTGCGTTTTGGAAAAGGCCGGTGCACGTGAAAGCGAATACACATGAAGCTTATCTTTACGAGAAAGGCCGGTGCACATGAAGAAGGCCAATGCTGTGGCTTCGCCGCCGCGTGACAACATCGCGTAATAATGAAGTTGAGGCTGTACCGCCCGGTCTCGGGCGCCCGGCCTCGGCCCACGGGCTCCCTCACGCTCGAGTGGCAGCACTTAGCTCCGTCTTTGGTGAGAAGGCGTCGAAGACTAGATTAGGTGCAGACGGCGGCTTTTTCATTCGCTTGCTGCAGTTGGCTTGTTCATTTCCCATTTGAAGTTTTATTGAAGGTGTTTGCGTCTTTGGCACAACTCTTTGCCTTCTTCGCTCTCCTACCTTGATTTCTCTCTGTGAGTCTCGCGAAGAGACCTTGTGACCACCCTCAGTGTTTTTGCCCCTACTGTTTGAGGCTTCCCTAACCCGGGTTAGCTTCAGGGAGCACCCCTCTAGTCCGTGCCCCACAGACACCAGCAACCAGGTACAGGACCTGGGTGATCGCCTCCATGACTGAGGCAGGAAACTACCTCTCTGGCTAATTTTTGCAGGGCATGAGGCGTTCGACAAGACCTCGGCCTCGGGAGGCACCGTGACAGTCACCCCGAGCTAAAGTAATTTCTGTGCAGCGTGTGGCCGAAAGCCTAATCCAGAAAGTAGTAGAAACAATGCGATAATTAAACAACAACAGTCCAAGCACGTCCCAGAGACCATACCTCTCTGTCTCTTTCTTGGGAAAAGGAAAATAACAAGGCAGTGGCTCGCTTGACACCAACTTCGCGGCGGAGGCTCGAACTGCCTCTGGAGGCTCAAGCGGACTCCCTCTCGCGCTTCATCGGTAGCGGCGGCTGGCCGAGACCGCTACCTCCCTCCGGTGGGGCGGTGCGGAGGATAGTCACGGTCACCTGGAGGAGCCGCTGCCGAAGAAGAGTTCTTTGAAGCAGCGAACGGCGCCCGCCAACCCGCAGCGCGCTATCATCTTCGTCCCGATCACCACGGGATCAGGCCCGGCCGTGGTCATAGTCCTCGGGGCAGCACCCAGCGGCAAGCGTCTTCCCGAACACCCTCACGTGGGGTGGCATCGCCCGTCGAACGAAGTGCGGGTGCCACCGGCTCAGACCAGCAGCAGCGAAAGCGTTTACCAGCCGGCGGGTCAGGACCAGCTCGGCGGCGAGACCTCCAGCGAAGCCAGGGAGGCTGGCTGCGACAACCGTCCGCTGGGCGAGGCGCTTCGAGCCCGGCGGAAGTTCACCTAGAAGGAAGCGGGGGCTGGAGCCGGTCTGGTCGGGTTCGCCGACCACCAGAAAACTCGGCAGCACCTACGCTGAATGAGCCAGCGGCCTGGGGAATGTGGCGCGTAAATGCTGCGCTATCGATGGCCCGGCGCCCGTCACCGGCGGAGATCGCCTCCACGGCAGCGACGAAGCGCTGCGGGAGCCACAAGGTGCTGCGAGGATGGCCTCGACCGCGCTTGGCTGGGGAAGTCGGGCCCCCACTGGCGGGCCTTTCCCTTCTCCATGACGAAAACTTCTTGGTGAGACCATGGAGAAGAAGGAGGAGCAGAAGAGATGGACCCGGAAGAACGCAGCGTTCCGTGCCCGTAACCGAGGAAGGCCACCGTCGACCTCCACGATCATAGGTAATCATGACCCGCTTTGCATGTAGGGACTTGTCAATTCGATGCGATCGTCGGCGTCGTGGGGAAGCAAGGGCGCCCGTCCAATCAACCGCCTTGGCGCCAAAACCTTGAGGCTGTTAGGAACCCAGTAACCGCTGCCCTTGCCGCTTCTGCTAAGCCAAGTCCGAGGCGGCACAGGGCCGAGGCTCTTGTCGGCGTTACAGGAGCAGGGTACCAGACTTACTGCTGCGGCTGCGGCGTGGCTCAAGGGTGGCCCGTGCGGCCCATCTTCATCGGCACAAGCTCAAGACCACGACGAGGGCCAAGCCTCATGAGGCGGGCGACAAGCTTCCTCGAGCACGGCCTCATCAGGTGGCTCGCGAGGCGAGAGATCAAGCGGGGTACCTCGCGAGGTGCCCATGGCATAACCATGGCGACAAAGGCGCCCAGGCGCAGGCGCCAGCCAGCCGGATGTCCTCATTTCTCTTTGGTGCAAAGGAGGCAAAGCGCTGGCGAGAGCATCAAGCAAAGGCAACCGTTTGGTGCAACAAGACCAAGACCATCTGGCAGGCGGGAAGGAGGTCATCGTGGAGCCAGGCGGTGTCACCACTGGGAGCCTTTGGCGGTAGCGGACCAACTTTAGTCGGGATAAGTGTACTAGATGTTCCCCTTCAAAATGGCCAATTGTTGGCGCCCTTCCGCTCAATATTTGGGAAGAGGCCGGGGCCTCTACCTATAAATAGGACTAGCCACCCACAGGGTGGAGGCATCTTAGAGGATGGAGGAAGGATCCGGAATCTAGAGCGAGTTAGAGATCAAGCGATCGAGAGAGAAGGCGTGAACTCCCCTAGCAGTTAAATCGCCCCGGCCAAACAGAGACCCTCGTGAGGCTGTTCTTCCTTGTATTATTCATCATCAGCCCCTGAGGCAATCCACCACACCACACCCTGGAGTAGGGTATTACACCACAATGGTGGCCCGAACGAGTATAAACCTTGTGTCCCTTGTGTTGCTCTTCGTGTAGTTTAGATCCTTGCGGTGACGAGGTGCATGTAGGTAGGGGTGAGATCTCCGCGTGCACCCGAGTTCGAACCTAGAGGGTGCGGAACGAAATCTGACGAGGTGAGAGAGGGCGGGCGTGTGCATGCGATAGAAAGTTAAGCGCTAGCTAGCTACAAAGAAGATGATCGTGAAGGTGTAAAATATGAACAAAGATCATAATCCATTATAAAAATTGGATCGGATACTTGAAGAAGATATCATAATGTAGAACATTGATTATGATTTGGGCTAATGTGTGGCTTTTGCAGCTACTTGTCATAATGTAGGGGGCTGGGCACTATACTTTGTGTGATAAACACGGTGTACGTATGGAACATGGTTTAGATTATGAATATATAGTTAGTAAATCAAATGTACTATTATTTCGAATCAACATCAAGTGTATTAAAAAATTGATTTCGAGTTCATATAGTACACATAGTTCATATCTATCTCTACAGTAATCATGTGGTGTGTTGTTAAGGTAATACACGAATGATGCTTGAAGTTAGCAACAATCTTGATTGTAGATTCTTATTGAACTAGAGAAGCGAATTCAAATTCAGTTGAATTGCAGCGATAGTATAGACATTTGGAATGCACTAAAATGTTGGTATGAGCAGGTTACATGCATTATACAGACAACGAAATTTTTTAATTGAACATAACATGGATTCATAGCTTTGAATAGCATTTGTATAGTAAAACAGGACAAGCCTCTCTCTTTGTGTGGTGTGAATAGTTTTATTTTTTTTCGTTGAGGAAGTGCGAATTGATTTAGATGCATTACAAGTACAATATTACACGTTAGGCTTGTCCTAAAATTCAACCAGCGCTGGTTATATCGAAAATTCAGATATCGTGCTCCCAAAACTGGTGCCTTCACAACCCGCTCCTTGCCATCCCGAAATTACAACGGCGAAACTCCCTCGGTCACGAAATCCGACACGAAATCCCCTTCTAACCTGAGGCGAAAGGGCCGCTAGTTCAAATCGGTGGGGGTACTTTTGTAACACACCCTACATTTTGGACAAGGCGTCCCTAAGTCATAGTTCCCCCTCCATCGCCTCCTTTTAGCCATTGAAATCCCAGGCCACCATAACCTCTCCGCTCGGTCGCGAAACCCCACCCTCAACGTCCGCCACCTCACAGCTGCCCGTAGGAACCTCTTCCCGGCAGCGTCATCCATCGCCATAATAGCTCGGCGTCCCTCATCCACCTCCCGGATAAGGATCATCGGCCATCTTGTCGTCCCCGGTTCAGCCGCCCGTCCTCCATCTTCAACACTACAAAAAAAAACACATCACTGACATTTTGGGCTGAGCGAAAATCTTTTTGTCATACTTATGACACTTCTATAGCGATAATTGTGACAAAACCGGTATCATCATAGATGTGGTGGGGTCCTACTTCTATGAAAAAAATCATGACAGAAAATGGGCTTTTAGTCACAGGCGGGCGGAGCGCGCTGCATGACATTCTTTGGGCCGTCCATGGCGGAAAAAACCGTGAGTAGAAAGCAGTAGCGGAAAATATCGGGAGTCCCGGTTACGGTGGGTGGTCGAGGTCGGCGATCTTAGCGTTCTCTCATCGTCTGTGGCGTGTGTGCGAGCATTGGGCTCGCGAACCCGAAGCGGCGTTGGGCTCTAACTGAACCCGGCGATTGCTTGCGAACTCTGCGTTCTTGAACCGAGTGATCGATCGATGGTTGTTAGTGAACCCGATCGGCGATTCGCCGCTACTCGTGCTAAGCGAAGCCGATCGATCTTGCCTTTGGATGAGCGGTGAGCTGCGGGGGTGGATGAGCGGTTCGGTGGGGGTGGATGAACATGACCCGTGGTGTTGCCTTTGGATGAGCGATTACCCGGTCGAGCCGGCCGGTTGGGGCTGGATGAGCGAGGACCCGTGGAGGCGGGATGAGCAGGACCACCCGTGGAGGCGGGATGAATAGTAGATGGTGGAGGCGGGATGAATAGTAGCCCATGGAGGGTGGTTGAGCGAGGGCCCGTGGAAGGGCTAGTTGAGCGATGGCGGTGGAGTGGCGGTGGAGGATGGATGAGCAGGAGCCGTGGATGAGCGATCGCGGTGGAGGTGGAGGAGGTCGGCGGTGGATGAGCGATGGCGTGAAGGCTGGAGAAGTCGACGGTGGAGATGAACAGTATCCGTGGAGTCCGTTTTGCGATCGCCACACCCCTCCGGCGAACAGGACCCCATTTCGGCCGTGGCGCTCCAACACAAGTCCGTTTCCTCCGTTTTCGCGATGCGCCACCCTCGATCAACAGGACCCCGTTCGACCGTGGGAGTCCGTTTCCTCCGTTTTCGGTCGCGGACCCCTCCCGATGAAGCAGGATCTTGTTTTGAGCGTGGCGGTCGAACACAAGGCCGTTTCCTCCGTTCTGCGATGCGCCAAGCCTCGTTCCGCCGGTTGTTCCATCAAGCCTCTCGATGAACATGACAAGCGCATTCCGTTCCAACCCAGCGGTTGGCTCCCCATGAACACGGCGGCGACCTTTGTTTCTCCGTTCCGACCTAGCCATGTACGAGCCTGGCCATACGTGCAGCGTGTAGTGGCGTTGAGACCCGCCCCATATGCGTGCGTGGCGTGTTTACTGTTGCACCTGGCCGCTATACATGCGTGTACATGCTACGTGCGTGCCTCTACATCGACGGTATGTGCGTGCGTTAGCGACGAATGACAGCGCTAAATGCGCTTGACCAGGTGGGTCGGTGTCGGGCACTTCCTTGCTTTGCGAAGGTGTGCTGGTGGGTCCCGGCCGATCGGCGAATCATTTTTGCCGGCGCACTTCCTTGCGTCGAAGATGTAGGCTGGTGGGTCCCGGCAGTCGAAGCGTTTTTTTCATGAAATCGGTGGCCCATATGGTGGGTCCCCGCTGTCAGTGGAGAATAATTATTTTCGGCGTAATAAGGAGGCACTTCCTTCTTTGCAGCCATGGACCCGGTATCGGCCTCTCCGCGTCTGATCCATGTCCGATGGAAGCCGTTCCTTGACCACGTTGACCACGCTTGCGGTGAGCACTAGGGGCGGTGTCGGTGGCGAGCCCTGAAGGGGCGGCGGAGGCGGGGAAAACAGCGGCGTGGATGCCCGCATAGAGAATGCGAGGTTCCTTTGGTTACTTCTGGTGTGAGGCTGCCATCATACAAAATAACGATGGGTGTGGGTGAGTAGAGATGGCACTGGCCATCGGTGGGAATAGTAAAGGCGGTGAGGCCTCCGGCAACAACCTGGCCGACCGGGAGGTAGCAGATGTGGCACGACCAGGCGCTGCTTTGGTAATTTGGAGCAACAAGACCGAGGTTGAAGAAGCACTCGACCGTTGGATGGACATCGTCACGGTCACTTGGCCGAGACTTCGTTCATATTGACTAAGTTGACAAAGCACTCCGTCCTCGTCAACTTAGTAGGCCTAAGTCATCCTCCACCAAGGTGGGTCCCAACCAGCGGGGAGTATTCTTTTTTGTGCGTAATAAGGAGGCACTTCCGATTGGGTCGGAGCTGGGTGAGGGGAATGTTTTTTAGGTACCATCTGGTGGCCTGTCCGGTGGGTCCCAGCAGTCAGGTGGGAAACCTTTTTTTCACGAAATACGGTGGCCCGTCCGGTGGGTCCCTGCTGTCAGGTGGAGGAATCATCATTTTCCGCATAATAAGGAGGCACTTCCTTGCTGCCGTCGCGGACCCAACTGTCAGCCTCTCCACGTACAGTCCATGTCCGATGGAAGCCGTTCCTTGACCACGTTGACCACGCATGGCGCCCGAGAGCACTAGGGGCGGTGGGCGACGGCGAGTCTAATAAGGGGCGACACGAACCCGAGGAAAGGCGTGGCGATGGAAGCCAGCGGAGAAAGTACAAGGATTCAATGGTTGGTGTGATGTGAGGCTGCCTGTAACACCCCAGAAGTAACTTTCCATATTTGTAACTCCAACTCTTGCCATTTTCGGCATTGATATATGATATTCCCTCCGTGGTTGGGTTTTCCTTCATTTTGCTTTTTATCCATGTCATGCATTTTATCATGTCATCATGTGCATCGCATTTGCATACGTGTTCGTCTCATGATTCGAGCATTTTTCCGTTGTCCGTTTTGCAATCGGCACTCCTATCTCCCGGCGGTCCTTTACGTTTTCCGGGTGTGCGGGTATTAAACCTTCTCAAAGCGGACGAGGTTTGTCTAGTGGCCTTGGTATACCACCCGTAGACCACCGGTCAAGTTTCGGTCATTTGGAGCTCGTTTGGTACTCAGCGGTTAACCGCACTCTCATAAAGGCCTCTTTTAAGTTGCAGCCCAACACCCCTTCAAAACAGCCCAATAACCCATCTAAGTCACTCCCATGCTCTCCGTCGTTCGATCACGATCGTGTGGTAAACTACACCTCATTTGGACTCTCCTAGCTCCCTCTATGCCTATTTAAGCACCTTCCCGAAAATCCGGATCATTCGCGGTCAAACCTAAATCCCCACACGCCCGGGCGTGTCGCGCGCCGCCGGACAGATCCGCTGCCCGCTCGGCCCATTGAAGTGCGCCACGTGGCTGACCACCGCCGCCGCCGTCCGCTCCAGCAAGCCCTTGAGGCCGTGCGAACCAGCGGGCGATTCGCCGCCCAGCCGCCCGGCCGAATCGCCGCCGCCCGTCGCCCTGCGCTCCGCCCAGCGCCGCCGTGGTGCGCCGCCCGCCGCTTAGCGCCGTCTCCAGCGACCTCCGACCGGCCCCGCCCGCGCGGCCGCCCTCCGCCGTCGCCGCGCCGCCCGCCAGCTCCCGGCCGCCATGACCTCCGCGCCCGCCCATGGCGCCGGCAACGCCCGCCGCGCCGCCGCATCGCCGCCAGCGCCACCCCTCGCCGCCGCCTTCCCGGCCGAGCTCCTCGCGCCGTCGCCCGATCCGGTCGGGCCCCGGTCCGGCCTCGGGCCGAGAGCCCGTTGACCTCTCTCTCCCCTCCCCTTTTTCCTTCTAAGTTTTTTAGCATCATGGTTATTTTGTGCAATTTTCGGAGTGGTGTATCTTTGCATCTGTAGATCCATTTTGCGCGTACAATATGTCAAAATGTTCGTCTCGAAGAGTAGATCATTTCATCTCATTGCATCATTTTCATTTGAGCTCATCTTGATGCCCGAAATGCTGTTAGAAGAGTGCTATGTGATGTTAGTTTCTGTTTCTTAACAGAAGTTGCACTTTTGTCATTTTTGCCATGATTAATGTGTGCACCCTATGGAGTTGATTCCTACATGTGTTTTGAAATATGCCATGCCATCTTTCCAGGGGTGTATGCCATGTATTTTTGTGATCTATGTGGTGACTAGCACAAGTATGCAAAGTAGGTGTCCTGATGTTGCTGGTTTCAGCCCTGTTTTAGCTGATTTTGATGCCATGTTAACTTGATGATACCAAGAGATCTATGCATATTTTGAGATACTTCAGTAAGGGTGTTTTGTAAAGCATGTCTTGCTCTATCCATCCATGCCTTTGTTTGCAATTATGGAGTGCCATAGCTTGAGTCAATCGAGCTCTACTTTTGCTATCAAATGTTTCCTGGCAGATTGTATACATGTTATTCAATTTTGCCTAGCTTGTTGTGGTTGATCCATTTATGCTATGTTATTGTTCTTGCCATGTATGTCTTATATTTCATGTCTTCTTGATGTATGTATTCTTAGTTTATCGTTTGAGGCTCTGTAGTGAGTGCATTGAGCTTGTAAACATGCCTACTCGTTATCAGTTTTGACATGTCATGTTGCTGAATCTGTTAACGAGACTTTCAATATTGACATGGGTGTTACTATATTTTCTTGTCCTTTTTGGCTTATGGTCAGTAAGGGACTTTTGATCTATGCTTTGAGTAGATTCATGCCATGCCATGTTTTGCTATTTTAAGTTCCTGTAGCATGTAGTTTTCTTGCTCTGAACATTGCAACCTGATGCTGTTTTTGCCATGTCCAGCCTGATATTTTGTGCACTTTTGCCATGCTTGTTTGAACCTGTTATGATGTGAACTAGCCGTAGCTCAGTGCTCATCTTTTGTCGAGCATCTTGTGTCGATCACTGCCATGTGCTTTGTTGATACGTTTGGGTGCAGTAGCTTAATTAATTGTTGCTTGCTAAGTGACATCACGCTGTTAATGGCAGATTTGCGCTATTCTTGTTTTGCTTGTCATTTCAAACCGTGCATCCGATTCGGTGATCTTTATATCGATTTCAACGAAATCATCTCATCTTTCAGTGGCATACTTGGTTTGCCAAGTTGATGCCTGGTTCATCATTTTCTTTCCGGAGTGCACATCGCATTGCATATCATCTCGCATATCATGTCATGTTTTGCATCATGTTGATTGTGCATTGCACCGTGATTTATTATGGTTCCTTTGTTTGTGTTGTTGCTTTGGGTAGAGTCGGAGAGCGAGTGCGTGAGCGAGGAACCTGTTGAGAGCGCTTTCGAGGATCAAGCTTTCGACAACTCTCGAGAACATTGCGAGCAAGATGACCATACCCTCGAAATCACTTCTATCTTTGCTATGCTAGTTGCTCGCTCTTTTGCTATGCCTATGCTGCGATGCCTACCACTTGCTATATCATGCCACCCATATTGCCATGTCAGCCCTAACCATCCTTTTCCTAGCAAACCGTTGATTGGCTATGTTACCGCTTTGCTCGAGCCCTCTTATAGCATTGCTAGTTGCGGTGAAGCTGAAGTTTGTTCCTTGTTGGAACATGGAGATGTTGTTCCTCTTTGGAACATGTTTACTTGTTGGGGATATCACAATATTTATCTGCTATAAATTAATACATCTATATACTTGGTAAAGGGTGGAAGGCCCGGCCTTATGCAGTGTTTTGTTCCCTCTTGCCACCTAGTTTCGGTCATACGGTGTTATGTTCCTTGATTTTGCGTTCCTTACGGTTGGGTGATTTATGGGACCCCTTGACAGTTCGCTTTGAATAAGACTCGTCAGCAAAGGCCCAACTTTGGTTTTACCATTTGCCACCTAAGCCTTTTCCCCGGGTTTCGCGAGCCGAGGTCATCTTTATTTAACCCGGGCCAGTTCTCCTTGATTGCTGGTCCAACGAAAGCGATGTCCGGCGCCCTTGGGCAACAGGGTTTATGCCAACCCGGCGTCGGCTCATCGGTGTGCCACGAGAGCGAGATATGTGCAGCTCCTATCGGGATTTGTCGGCACATTCGGGTGGCTTCTTGGTCTTGTTTTATTCTTTGTCGAAATGTCTTGTAGTCCGGGACTCCGAGATTGATCGGGTCTTCTGGTAGAAGAATATCCCCGTTGACCGTGAGAGCTTATAATGGGCTAAGTTGGGACACCCTGCGGGTAATATCTTTCGAAAGCCGTGCCAGCATGATTTATGAAGCAGATGGGAATTTGTTAATGTCGGTTGTAGAAAACCGAAGTTGACCTCAAATAAAATACACATCAACAGCGTGTGTAACCGTGATGGTCTCTTCTCGTGGAGTCCGGGAAGTGAACTGCAGTGTTGGAGTTATGTCGGCGTAAGTAGTTCAGGATCACTTCTTGATCGCTATTAGTTTCACGACCGTGCTTTGCTCCTCTTCTCGCTCTCTTTTGCGATGTAGCCACCATATATGCTGAGTAAGCTTGCTGCAGCTCCACTTTACTACCTGTCCTTCCTATTAGCTTAAATAGTCTTGATCTCGGGTGTGAGATTGCTGAGTCCCGTGACTCACGGATACTTCAAAACAGTTGCGAGGTTCCGATGAGGCGGTGCGGGTGATTCAACCGAGCTCAAGTGGGAGTTCGGCGAGGCGTGGTCGTTACTATGTGTCTTTTCAGATGATCGGTAGTGGTGCCCGGTTGGGGCGATTCGAGGGATCTGTGTAGCATTTGGGGTATCTTCTTTTATTTTGGTTCCGTAGTCGGACCTTGAGTGTACTCTGAATGATGGATGTTTATTTATGTACTATGTGAAGTGGCGACTGTAAGCCAACTATGTATCTCTTTCCCATATATTATTACATGGGTTGTGTGAAGATTACCTCACTTGCGACATTGCTTTCAATGCGGTCATGCCTCTAAGTCGTGCCTCGACACGTGGGAGATATACCCGCATCGGGCGTTACTTGCCGTCACCAGCGAATAACGGGGTGTGGGTGAGTAGAGGATGTCTGGCGATGGTGGGAGTAGTAGGCGCAGTGAGGCCTCAGGTGGCATCTGACCCGACCCACGGGAGGCGGGAGCATGCGGACACGACCGGCGCTGCTTTAGCGGCTGGAGCAAGAAGACCGAGAGGTTGAAGAAGCACTACGACCGTTGGATGGACATTGTGCAGTCCTTTGCAGCTAGAATCATTTATATTGACTAAGTTGACAAAGCCCTTGGTACGCATCAACTTAGTAGGCCCATAGGTCAGCCTCCGAAATAGTGCGCCCTAGATGTCTGGGGGAGGAATCATTTTTTGGGCGGATGAAGCAAGAATATCCAAGATTGAAGAAGAAGCACGACATCCGTTGGATGGACATCCAACGGCCACAGTTGCGAGAACGGTGTGTTGTTGACAAAGCCTTGCATACGCGTCAAATTATTTTTTTAGGGGACGCGTCAACTTAGAAGGCCCACAAGTGTGTGGCAGAGAGCATATAGCCCATTTGCGATTTGTAAGAATGTACAATCCATTTTTTAATTCTAATGGAATTTACTACAGCCCATTTACAGTTTGTTAAAAGTACAGCCCATTTTCTAGCCAGGACAACGATTAATAATTTCAACCAACCGCTCAAAACAGAATTCAAAAAAAATTCCCACATTTTTATGGGATCCCAAATATTTTTATCCGAAATTTCCAGTCAGATTAAATATAATTTCAAAATAAATTTGTACTACGTTAAAATCCAACGAAATATTGTGGGCGCAACAAGTAATGAAATTAAAATTTTCAAATTCCAAAAATAATATATATTTTTAAACTAATTACGTGTTTGGTGCATCTTTTTATAGTTACTGCCGAGTTATTATAATTACATCCCATTTATTATTTCTTAAAGTTCATCTTCTTGTTAAGCCTAATGCATACCTCCTAGGAAAGTTTGCAGCCCAGCGGGGCGGAGAATAACAAGTTGACCCGAATATTGTGTACAACTGTCGGCCCAGTTGCATTGCTGATTTTGAAAAAAAGGCCTGTGTAGTACAGTACAACCTAACATGGCTACTCAGCCCAAACAAGGCTTCTGTACAACTTTTTGAAGTCACTGAGCTCAATTAATAACTTAAGAAAAAGGTTAGATTACAGTGGAACCTAATTAAAAGTTGTCACGAGCAAAGAAATAATTCAACGGGTCCCACTTGTGCGTGTGTGCGTGTGTGTGTGTGTGTGTGTGTGTGTGTGTGTGTGTGTGAGAGAGAGAGAGAGAGAGAGAGAGAGACCCATCGGTCGATGCTCGTAAATACATCTTTCAGCCATATGCATTGCTGATGCTCAGTAAAAACTTATATAGTTGACACAATCATATAGAACATCATAGCACACTTAACTTGCATACAACAATTTCACGCAGGAGGCACAATCAGGATGGAAGCAGTGGATCACTACGGGTAGGGCTATGGTGAAACCAACGAACTCGTACATAACTGTTCATCTTCTTTATCAATGACAGGGAAATATCTTGAATGATGTGCAAATAAAACATACATACAACACAATAAGTTCTGCTAGCACATTAAGTTGACGTATAACCCTTTCTAAAAAAAGTTTAGGTACAAAATTAGAATAGGTCACAATCAAATGTACTGGCACATCAGTGCTTCACACCCATAGCTCGGATTTAACTAGTACTCCCTCCGTCCCAAAATTCTTGTCTTAGATTTATCTAGATACGGATGTATCTAACACTAAAATGTGAATAGATACATCCATATGTAGACAAATCTAAGACAAAATCCCAAGACGAAAATATCGACAAAAGATGAGTTGTTACCTCAAATTAGAGCACATCCGGGCAGCCAGCCCTGCCTCTTCTCCCAAAGCGATGGCCTCCGCCGTAGCGCGATGGAGTAGGCCTGTGCCATCCATCGTTCGGCGACACGAGGAAAGTCGATGTTGACTCTGTAATGGGCGTCGTCGGTGGACCACAGCACCAGCGGCGGTGGCAGGACTTCGGTTGATGGATTGACCACTTCTTCGACATGCACGAACACTCGATACAGGTACATCCCTAACATGGTCTGCGGCGGCCTTGGTGGCGACGAATAGTAAAACCCTGGTTCCTGCACCGGTATCTTAACACCAATCACCTTCGGTATGGTGGACAGCTTCTTCATCCATGCCATAACCGTCAGAGCCCAGCTGTTTGGAGGAACAAACATACTTACGAGCTCACCTCCAAAGTCGTTGATAAGCTCATTCATGAACTCGCTGTTCCAAGCACGTGAAGGCATGCCGTGGAAGGTAAGCTTTGTTAAAAACTCAAGCTCAGAGGGCACCGAGCCCCATCCTGGGTGCGACCGATCAAAGCTCACCAGCGCACCATCGTAGAACAAACGTCGGGAAGATTGAACACCGCATTGCGGTCGAAAGTTGTCTGAACGACAAAGAAATCAGCCGGTGGCGGACAGACTTGACGAGCAAGTCACTTATTTGGATGCCGTGCGCAATGCCAAAGCTTTGAGAAGGTCATCCGGCGGAGACAGGAGGCCGATCGCCGTTGATTATTACCATCGGCACTTTCTTGCGACAAACTGGTGCGTCAAGCGCCGCCATGCCACTATTGAGCGACGACCGCATAGCGACCGAAGGCAGGACGGACCTCGGGACCTCGGCTCGGAGATCCGCGTTGACCGGCGACATGATAGTGAGCTTAGTACAGGGGATCTGGGAGGGGATTTGGGGGCTGGAGTAGGAATCGAGATTCGAGAGGTGGGGAGGGCGGGAGATTGGGGATGAAAAGGTAGCTTGAATTTCGAACCAAGCCAATATGCTCTCGGCATAAGCGCTAAAAACACGGTGGCGCCCACATGTCGGCCTAAGAGTCCTTAATCTTTCTTTTTGGAGAGCCGGCCTTTTTAGGATCTTGGGAGGCCCGGCTGAGAGTCATAATTGACCTGTTTGGCTTGCTTACTACTCGGCCCATATTCAACGACACCTCACTGGCCCAAACAAGTGTACATCATCGAAAAGACACTGAGCTCAAATTATATAACTTGAAAAAAGGTGATACACTCTGAACACTAGAGAATGGTGATGCCCTCATCTAGCCCACCGATGATTCGAGACAATAAGCAGTTCGAAACAACGATATATACAACATTCAAACACTGACTAGTGACTACTACTGACATAAACAACAAGACATGATAGTTCATAAGAAGTCTTGCTACACCACCAAAACGCACCCATCTGCAGCACTCAAACTCTCGTGATCCAGACGAGAATGACATTCTAAACAGAGCCAACTATTACATAGTAAGAGTGACATAGATGAGGATGACCAAATGACAAGGAATATGCATAACAAAAGAAAGAAATACCCATCCAGAACAAGCATCAAAGACAACAAAGTTATTCGAAGAGATGATCCAACACCATCAGAATTTGCAGCCTCGCTTCAGCGACCAATGATCCTGAGACACCAGTAGTCCACCCTTTCGATGCAACAACCCAATTACCTATCAACCTGAAGGCTTGAACCACATCACTGCCTGTCGTAATTGAGACATCCAAGGATCAAAGTTAATCCGGATGCCTTTGTCATTCTCACCTTCTTTTGGCTCAGGCTGTATCATTGACAATCGGGGAGTTTGCTCCCGAACTCCTAGGGCTCGCCGTGTGAACCACGATTTTCCATAGCAAGCAGAGCCTCTCTGCCATCAAGGTCCTTGCCAGCGGTGATCTCTGGTTAATCGGATAATTGAGTCAAAGCAGAAGTGTGAACCAAGGCTGTTTACCGCCTCAACTAAAAAATCCTGAAGGCCCCAACAAGCTGGTATCCTGCTCATAGACATAAGAGCCACTGTCTGGATACTCACGTATTTCACGGTGCATGTATATAGTGGGGTTTTTGCAATATAACTTTTCCAGCTCTTGTGTCCGAATGATCATCAGTCTTTTTCCGCCGTCTGATTGAGCGAGGAACCAGTTGTACTTCCCTATTTTTGGCAAAGGTGGTGTGATTACAAAGGCGATGCTTGTAGGGACATTGCATCATATCAAAAGGACAGGCATTGTTAATGTAAGATCAGCATTGTTCGGAGTATGAGTAGGATAATGCAAGAAACAACATTGATATGTCCTGTTGGGCCGGGAGGAAAATACAGAGAAATGTATACTAGGTTCAAAAATATAGAAGTGCCATGCATGGTTATACCCATGTTATCTACTTGTCGATTCTTCACGAAACTACCATGTCATTCATGTTATGGAATCATGTTATGTCCTCACAAACAAATTCTTCAAGGTAACTAACAAACCATGCATTGTTATATACTCATATTACGTGGGCAAATTTTTTGTGAGGATATTATTCTAGCCATTGATTCTTGAAGGGCGAATATAGGTATGTACACATGGTAAGCATTACGAGTTTCACTACTTCTAAATATCTGAGTTCTCCATATGCATTTACTTCCCTAATGTATGGTTAGATGAAATCGACGATTGTGGTGCATGTTTCTACATCATGAAAATGAGAAACTAACATGGCCATTTATACACACTCATATTTAGTAGTAGTATATAGATTCTTGTAAAATAAGGAGAATATCCATATATTCCTAACCGTTTGATTATTCAGGGTACAAATTGGTTGTAATGACATGATCACAATCGCATGAATTAACTCATTCCAAATATAGCTGATTTACGACGTCTATAATACATTGCCATAGTTCTACTCAAATTCTGCTCAAACAGGGATATGCCTGTCGGATGTGGGGTTTCGGCAAAACCCTTAAGGTTCAAACTCTGGGGTGCACGCAAAGTTCTTTCCCTCCTACCGATCTACGCCCTAGCTCACTAGGATCTCGTGGCGAACTTCGGCGAACTTCATAACCTGAGAAGGACACGAGATTTATACTGGTTCAGGCCACCATTGTGGTGTAATACCCTACTCTAGTGTGTGGTGGTGGATTGCCTCTTGGGCTGATGAAGAATAGTACAAGGGGAAGAACAGCCTTTTGAGGTTGAGGTGTTCTTGTGCTCTGTGGACTTGTGGATGAGAACTCGATCCACTCGACCTCTCCTCTACTATGGTGTCTAGCTCTGCATATATAGGCCCTGGTCCTCTCCCCAAATATTGAGCGGGAAGGGAGCAACAACGACGGGTGAATTTGGAAGGGGACAGCTAGTACAAGCTATCCTGACAAAAGTGGTCTTCGCCTGCAAAAGGCTCTGGTGGTGACGCCATCTTGGGTCCTACGGCGACCTCCGTCTTGCCGTCCTGCTGGCCTTTATCTTGTTGCACCGATATGGAAACCTTTGCCTGATGCCTCGGTACTCCGCGCCTGCGCTTGCTTCCTTAGCACCAAAGAGGAAACAAGGATGCTGCACGCGCTGGCGCCCGCCTGGTGTCGATCGTCATGGCCCATGTCACGAGAGCCTCATGAGGTTTGCTCCGCCTTAATATCTCCGCTCCTCGCGAGGCAGCCTGGTGAGGCTGCTCCCAAGGAGGTCTTGTGCCGCCCGCCTCGCGAGGCTTGGCCCCTCGCGAGGGTCTTGAACGCTTTGTTGATGAGGATGGGTCGTACAGTTCCGCTAGCATAGCCACGCCGTGGGCATGACGAGCAAGTCTGAGGACCCCGTTCCCGAAGAAAGTAGCCGGGGCCCAAAGGTGCGCTCGGGCTTGGCTATGGCAAAAGCCAAGGATCAAATGGAGGCGCGCGGAGCCCCAAACTGCGGACCTCGATCGGACGTGGCGGTTGATTGGACATGGCGTATCCACTTCCCGCTGCCTCGGCAAGCTGCGACTTGACAAGTCCCAGCGACATGTAAGGAAAACCATCATTACACTGCGGTCACAGGGCGCGGTTGGCCTCCTCTTGCTATAAATGGGGAAGGGGGTGGAGCCCCCGTCGCCCATCTCTTCCTTGATTCACTCACTTCTTCCTCCTTGCTCCTCTTCTTGCAACAATGGCGCCCATCCGAAGGTTCTCCGCCGGAGAGAAAGGAAAGGCCCCCCGCGACGATCCCGGGCCACTCTTGCCGAAGAAGGTTGGTCCATCATCACGGCGGCGGAGATGCACGGTGGTGCGAGGCCTTGAGTGCGGCGGCCTCCTCCGAGTACCGCTTCCCTATGCGCCCGAGCGAGGGCTGGGAGAAGCGGAGTGACGGCGGCGCTGCGCCCGCCCGTGGTCACCATGCGATGGCGATGCGTGCCGTTGCTCCTGGAATCCACGTCACAGATTCCTCGCGCGAGCTTGTGCTCTAGGTGATGATGCCCCCGAGTTCCTGGATCCACTTCTCGCGGTTCATCTCCGACATGATGCCGCCGAGGGGGCCTCTCGAGCTCTGGCTGCAGCACGCCGACTGCGACGCTCCGGCGATCGGAGCAGAGGTCGAAGCGGTCCCCACGGGCAAGATCTTCATGACTCGCGGCTGGGGTGAGGTTGCACGGGTCTGCCGTTCAGAAGGCGCCCTCGCGATCCATTTTGAGTTCGACGGCCCCTCCAAGCTCTTCTTCAAGGTCTTCGACGCGGAGGGCCGCCGCCTGGAGTGCTGCCCTGGAGGGGAGCGCCGAGGTGACTCATGCTCCGCTCGCGGCTATCCCAGCAGCAGCAGCCCCTGGGAGTCTAGCGACTCTCCTGAGCTCTACGAGACTCCGGAGACGAGCGACGACAACTACATGCCCCCAAGCTCCCGCCGGGCTCGGGGCAGAGCCGCGGCGTCCAGCCGCCGCCGCCGCTGATCTGGATGGGATTGGCGCCGGCCTCCCGTGGCCCACTGTTGATGATGGCGTCTGCCACGGGAGGGTGTAGATAGGATTCCCCTTAGTTCTTACTGTTGTTTCCTGTGAAGAATCATGAAGTACCCCGTGGGGGTGTGTAAGGATCTGTAATGATTTTTGTGTATATACTCCCTGTTATGAAAATTTGCGAGCGCATGTCCTGTTCAGGCTTGGTCTCCCCTTTCCAACCTCGCGATAGCTTGTTGCTCTACGCCGACAGGTCCCGGTCCCCAGGCAGGCGCGGCCGTCGTTGGTATGCGGTGCATGCCATGGTCAAGGCGAGAGGTGGCGGCCCGAGGTCGATAAGAGCCCGGTCGCGATGCTCGGGAGCTCCCATAGCGTAAGCAGATATGGTAGGGCAGGAAAGGGATCTTGACGTGGCATAAGCCTGGAATACAGCGAGCCGTCCCTTAGGTTCTGCTCGATTAGCGGTGCGAGCGAGACTTATCTCGATGGATTCAGGATCAATTCCTCGTGTTTGCGGCAGGCCTGTGCGCAACCACTCACAGCGTAGCTAGGTTAGGCCTGTACGGGTCCTTCCCCTTCCAATGCTTTCCTTCGTGCTCTACGTCCTCAGGTCCCTGCCCTCGGTGAGCTCAGGCCGCGCTGGTATGCCAGGTCGCGATGCCGTGGTCAAGGCTAGGGGGTGAGGGCTGGAGAGCCAGTAAGAGCCCCTGAGTCGCGATGCTCAGGAGCCCCCCCTTTAACGCACAAGCGGATCGCATGTCAGAGGAGAGGGTCTGCGGTACCGCCCGCTATTATCCTCGGGAAGTTCCTGCAGGTCATCACAAGGAGAAACACGGTTTTGCCGTTATGGTTGCCTGCTCGCCGCTGGTTGCTCAGAGGCGAGATGAAGGCCTTGAGGGCACTGGTGAGGTGGCGTCTTGTAGCGGCGTGCGCGAGCTAAACTCGACCTCGAGGTTTGTCGGCGTGGCGGGGCGGACCCATGCACCAACACCGTGCACTGTGTGAGGAGGCCCGTGTGGGGCGACGATCGACCGAGTAATGTAGAAGCGGCGGTAATCATAGGCAGATTAAGCATGGAAGACAAATCAACTTGGGTAAATGCTGAGAAGATACATGCCCTTGCTGGGTCAGGCTGAGCAGCAGGGGATGATGCAGCCGAGGCGCCCCAACAAGGTAAGCTAAAGACATAGGTAAAGGGATACATGCCAGGGGCCGGACCCATGCGGCCTAGGAATAATGCAGCCGAGGGTGCTCTGAGCTAAACGAACTTGGAAAATGTCACCTGGTTACATTGTGAAGGAGGGTTGGGGCAGCTGAAGGTGCTGTGACAGAAAGAATTGCTCCTCCACGAGCCCCGGGACCACGAGCCTCGGGAGGCTTTGGGGGTCGGGTGGTTCCTTGAACCGTCTCCATCTCTTCCATGGCCAGGCGTGGTACACGGCCTCCTGAGCCACGGGGACCACGCCCTTGAGTTCTTGTTGATAGGTGGCGCCACTCTCGGCAAGCCGAAGGGCATCTGAGCGTGGCTGTGTGGTGGGCCCTGCATAGCAGCCCACCTTGAAGAGCCAAAAAGCAGCTCTGAGATCAGGCCTGTTGAGCCCGGGCGTTGATGCAGGCGCGCAGCCGGCATCCTCGCTGGATGGGGGCTGCGCTGGTGGTGGCCAGTGCGCGCGCATAGCCTAGCGTCTTGCAGTTCTGAGTGGTCTTGGTGATGAACTCTGAGTGGTGGGCACTCCTCGCCTGTGTTCTCCGGAGGAAGCAGCATGGCTCACGCCTCAAGTGGTGCCTAAGCGCCTCCCTCGTGAGGTTGGCAGGTGCGAGGCTCTCAGAAGAGAGCCCGAGCCCTACTGAGGAGGCCGGGCGCCTTCCTATGTGATGGAAGGAGGCGCCCCTGGAGCGGGCGCTGATCCTGATGAGGCTCCAGCTGCGTCGCCGCCCTCCTGAGATCCTGCACGGCGCGACTTCTTCTTCTTCTTGGGGAGGGCCTCAGGAGGGCCCTCACTTTTGCTGTCGGGGTCGTGGATTGCTGCAGCTTGGAAGGCGCGTTCGAGGGAGGACATTGCATCTCTCTCTTCACATGGGACCGTGATGATTCCGCCGCTTCCCAGCATCTTGAGGATGTTGTAGCCGTGGTGGGTGACTGCCATGAACTTGGCCAGGGCCGGATACCCGAGGATGGCATTGTACGACAGGCGGATGTGCAAAACGTAGAAGTCGATGAGCTTGGTGCGGTAGTTCTTGTGCTCTCGGAAGTTGACGGACAGGCGGACCTGCCCTATCGGTGTGGTGGAACCGTCGGTCACTCCTAAGAAAGGCTTGGTAGGCTGAAGCTGCTCATATGGGACCTGGAGGTTGTCGAACGTGTCGACTGATAGGACGTTGAGCCCTGCACCGCCGTCGATGAGGGTCTTGGTAACTTGCACGTTGCTGATGACCTGTGAACAAAGCATCGGGAGAGCACCATCGGTGGCTGTGCACTTGAGCTGATCTGCCGAGTTGAAGGTGATGGCACACTGGGACCACCTAAGCGGGCACGTGGCCGCGAGCTTGGGGAGCACCGCGTTCACTTCACGAGTGAACTGTTTGAAGATCTGTTGAGAGGCGGGCTTCGGCGCGCCTAAGATCTGCGATAACCGCGGCTCTGAAGCCCCGCCCCCTCATCCTGATGGTGATCGTCATTCCTTCTTGGTGGTGGCGGCAGCGGGGGAAGACCGGCGTTGCCCTGAGGGTGATCCTCTCGAGGTTGGTCCCACCAGGCACTCTCGCGAGGATGGTCCTGCCAGCGGTCCTCACGAGGCCTGTCGTCCCACTCCTGGCGCGGGCCACAGTCGTCCCAGCGTCCTCCTCCGCGTCCTCCTCCACGGCCGTAGCCCTGGTATCTACGCTCGGGGCGTCGACCAAACGTCCTTCGCGAATGGCTCTGAGCTCTTGACAGTTGCTGGTGTTGTGGGTGTTCATATTGTGGAAGGCGTAGAACGGTCAGCTGCCCTTGGATGACTCGGGCTGGTCTCTGCCCCACTTGGTGTCCAGTTCTGCTGTGAGCACAGCTGCCTCCTTGCGCTTCACGTCCTTGGCCTCGGCCTTCTTCTCCTCTTCACCCGCAGCTGGCAGCTCGAGGAGGGAAAGGCGCCCCTCCTCAGCTCTTGCGCACTTGGTTGCCAGGTTGAACAACTCCTGAGATGTGCACAGTTCCTCGTGGATAGCGAGCTCCTCCTTTATCTTGACGTCGCGGACGCCGTCAGAGAACGCAGAGATGATGGCCTCGTCCGTGACCTTGGGGATCTTTAGGCGAGTGTTTTTGAAGCCTTTGGATGTATACGGAGGTCTCCACTGGTTTCTTTGCTTGATCGTACTGGTCACCAGCGACCGTGGTGATCATGGAGTGCCACAGAAGATGGCGGACAAGCGTCGCGCTTCTCATCCCAGGAGGAGATCGAGCCGTGCCGCAGGTTCAGGAGCCAGGCGGGCACCCTCCTTGAGAGCCATGGGAAACCAGTTCGCCATGACCTTCTCATCGCCGTTATGCTCAGCTCGTAGAGCTGCAAGAACTCCGCGGGGTCGGCGGTGCCGTCGTAGTGGGGAGGCAGATCCGGCTTGAACTTGCCTGGCCAGGCGACGGTATGCAGCTCGGGGGTGAAGGCGCGGCAGCCGGCCTTGGTTGCCGGGCCCCGCCTCGGAGGTGGAGCTTGGTCTTGGTGAAGCCCACGTGTCGCTACCGCGGGTGGCCTTTGATCTGGCGAGTGCCGCGGGGCTTGACGCAGCTTCCACGGCCAAAATTTCTTGGCGGCTTCTCACTTGGCGCCGGCGAACGCGGCGTGGTGGATCACGCCTTAGGGCGGCGCCTTGGTGCCAAGCACCGTCTTGGAAGCGAAGTGGTGGGCGCTTCGCAAGCCATGTCGCCCGTGGTGGCGGAAGCGGCGAAGGTGGGGCGGCGAGGAGCCCCTGCGGCCTTGAGCGAGTTCGGCGATGCGGTCGAGCCGATCTGGTAAGTCGCCGGCAGGCGGTAGCGCAGGAGCTCGTTCGCCATGAGGAGCGTAGCCTGCACGTCCATGGGAGCGCGACGTGTGTGGGACGAGGAACCGACCTAGGTCAGCGATGGAGTGGCGGTGCGGGCGTCCGGCCGCACCGATGGGTGCAGCGAGGACGCTTGCTGCTCATTTCCCGCCAGGCCGGTAGCGGCAGGAGACGAGGAACAATGAGGTGGCCAGCCGACGGGAGCCGTCTGAGCAACACGAGCGGTGAGGGCAGCCCGGCGCTCAGCTCAAGCGCTGCGAGCGTCCGCCATGGAGATGGCCAGGCGGCGGGCGGCGAATCGGCGGAAGGAAGCTACTGGCGCACCTACTGGCGCCAAATGTTGGGTGTGGGGTTCCGACAAAACCCTTAAGGTTCAAACTCTGGGGTGCGCGCGAAGTTCTTTCCCTCCTACCGATCTACGCCCTAGCTCACTAGGATCTCGCGGACGAACTCGAAAAACTCGTAACACAGAAGGACACGAGATTTATACTGGTTCAGGCCACCATTGTGGTGTAATACCCTACTCCAGTGTGTGGTGGTGGATTGCCTCTTGGGTTGATGAAGAACAGTACAAGGGAAAGAACAACCTCCTAAGGTTGAGGTGTTCTTGTGCTCTGTGGACTTGTGGATGAGAACTCGATCCGTTCGACCTCTCCTCTACTGTGGTGTCTAGCTCTACTTATATAGGCCCTGGTTCTCTCCCCAAATATTGAGCGGGAAGGGAGCCAACAACGGCGGGCGAATTTGAAAGGGGACAGCTAGTACAAGCTATCCTGACAAAAGTGGTCTTCGCCTGCAAAAGGCTCTGGTGGTGACGCCGTCTTGGGCCCTACGGTGACCTCCATCTTGACGTCCTGCTGGCCTTGGTCTTGTTGCTCCGATAAGGAAACCTTTGCGTGATGCCTCGGTACTCCGCGCCTGCGCTTGCTTCCTTAGCACCAAAGAGGAAACAAGGACGCTGCACGCGCTGGCGCTCGCCTAGTGTCGATCGTCATGGCTCACATCATGAGAGCCTCGTGAGGTTTGCTCCGCCTTGATATCTCCGCTCCTCGTGAGGTAGCCTGGTGAGGCTGCTCCCAAGGAGGTCTTGTGCCGCCCGCCTCGCGAGGCTTGGCCCCTTGTGAGGGTCTTGAACGCTATGTTGATGAGGATGGGCCGTACAGAAGTGTGTATCAGCTTTGACAACGATCCACTACGAGCTGAGTTGTCTCCATCTAAAGAAGGCACCGGCATAAAGATAGGCGAGTCCCTTGTCGAACAAGGCAATTAGCTTGAAGTCTATGTAATCTGCATGTCATGTGGGCACTTGGCAGATTACAATCTTCTGCAAAACAAGGTCCGTCAAGCGGCAGCGGTAATCTAGATGACTAGGACGCGATGGTAATACTCTATATAATCCAGCGGAGGAAGGATAATCTCATGGGAGTGCGGAAGTTCACGAGCACCAACTTTTACCGTCTTCTCGGCGGCAGCCATCGATGGGAGTTCATGCCGACCAGTACATACCTGCCAAGAAGTTTGAGGCGATGGTGATCGGATCGAAGTCGAGGAAATGATGTATGGCGACCCACTACATACACTGCAAAAGTTTTGGCTAATGGAGATTGGATTGAAGTCGAGGGCATCATGTATGCCTCCGTATCATGGTGAGCCAATCTTGCGAGGACCGAGATAGCAACAAGCGGGGTGTCTTGAAAAGCAGGCCTCGCTTCAGCGATGGCGTGTGCATTCCCCTCGAGCATGCAGCCAGCCGCGGGCGCTCAACATATCCATACCACGAACAATAGAGGTCGAGGGCGTCCTTTGGGAGATAGCTCAATCGCGGCTCATATGGATCTGCTTGCGGTTCACGTTCGGCCATGGTGGAGTTTGGAGGTGGGGTTTTGGGGGCTTGATTCTGAGAGAGAAGGTTGTCGGTCTTTGGAGGCGGCTAGCGAGGAATAGTGGTCTTTGGGGGGGCGCTTGGCGAGGTATCTTGAGAACTGCAGTGAGATAATGAAGAGTGACATCGGGATCTCTGGCGAGGCGGAGGCGGAGATGGAGTGGTGCTAGGGAAGAGGAGGCAGGCGAGGCATGCTATAGCAGCGGTGAGTGAGTAGCGCATAGTGCACAAGGTGAGGCTGACTTTGGTAACTGGACACGCCGCTGGACTGGTGTCACCTCGAGGCGTGGGTCTTGTCACTTCACTATGAGGACCGGATGAATAATAGTATTTTGACCATCAAGTGTACTACAGTTGTACTACTACTACTAGTAGGAGTAGTAGGAACATGAGTACACTCCCGTGCTAGCATGCCTCTGGGTTCACTTCATCCTCCAGCTATCATCCATATTGCAAGCAGAACCAAATTCTCGTGCATGCGGAAGCGCGAAGAAGGACTTTTCTTTTTTTGAGGATCACTGCATATTCCTTAACTGTAGTAGGAACATGAGTAGTACTCCCTCCAGTCCTCTTTTGTCTGCGCATAACTTTTTTCAGTATTTCTCTAATTAGTCTGCGTATATACCCTTTTGCATGCGCCCATTTCCCTCCATGCCCCTCATTCACAACATTAATTAGCGTACGCATGAGCAGCTGCAGCCCGACTCCAGCCAATAAACTGCAGGATGCAAGTGGGCCACTCTGTGCGCGTGGGAGAGAGAAAAGGCAACCGAAGAGCCCGTCCAATCCATTGCATGCAGCAGTCAAACCACCGCACCTCTCCTCATGCATGCACATAACTTCTCCCATTTACTTCTCCATCGGGAACCGATTTTCCTCGGCTTTTTCACTACTCCTTGATCTTCATTTGCATCCAAACCACATTTTATTCACATTGTTTTAACCTCTTCACATCCTCCTGGAGTAATTCCAAAGCCCCTATAAATAATCATCTTCTTCAGTTAGATTATCCATCTAATCCTAATTCTCCAAACCATAGCCCTCCGGTCCAGCGGTTCCAAATGGCGAAAGAGATCGAGATGCAGGTTTTTAGCGTCCAACATGTCCTCATCGAAGGCTCGTTGAGCATAGTTGCCATAGTCACCAACCACCCAAGGGTTGTTCGGAAGTGGATAAACAATGTATCAACTCCTCCAAAAGGTGGAGATGAATGCCATCGGTCTCGACACGAGTACGAGGCGTGCCTTTGGGAAGATCCAGCGTCGCTGTCCTTCAGATGTGCCTCGAAGATGATGTTTTGGTGTACCACATCATACACGCGCCCTCCATACCAGGTGAGCTTCACGATTTCTTGTCTCGGGAGGACATATACTTCTATGGGGCAGCCATCGTAGGGGACAAATAGAAGTTGGAGCCGTACAACCTTGATTTGAAAAGCATCGCTGACCTACAAACCAGAATAAAAATTCCTGTAGAAGATTGTGATAAACCGACACCATCCCTATTCGACGTAGCAAATTTTATGCTAGGAACAAATCTTCAGAAGGGTGACGAGACGCTGGCATTAAGGTCGTCTGGATGGGAGAATTATCCCTTGACGTACAAGCGGATAAAATATGCTGCCCTCGATGCCCGTGTGAGTTTCAAGATAGCTGCAAGGTCCAAAGAGCTTGTTGCAAAGCCGTCTCCCATAGAAAATGAGAAGAAGAAGAAGAAGAAGAAGAAGAAGAAGAAGAAGAAGAAGAAGAAGAAGAAGAAGAAGAAGATGCTGCACCAGCAGCAGGGCATTATGGACGGATGAGCTATTTCCTCTCTTGTAAAAAAATATTCCCTCTCTATGTATATTGATATAGATGGACTATTTCGATGGTGTGCATGTCTTTGGAACAAGTAGTAGCGTGGGTCCGCTTGACTATAAGGAACTATTTATTCGCCTAGCTTTCTCTACTACTCCTTCTAGTGATCGGTATGCAATGCATGTGTCCGTAGACATGACATCTTGTCCATGGAAGTTCAACTACGACGACCATCACGTTTCATCCACTACCACTCGCGATTCCCATGACTCGCTCCAACCCGGCACCGTCCCGGCGTGCGCCTCACCCCTCTCGGCCGCACCGCCCTCTACCTTTGTGTGCATGACATGTGGGCCACCTTAAATCACGGCGAGCATCAAGTTTCTACCATAGCCACCGCGATTCCCCGAAGCCGCACGAACCCATGACACCACCGTCCCGCACCGCCAATTTTCATCCGGTAATTTGTGACACATTTCGTCCGGGCATCGATCCTCGGTGGAGTATACATACTACATGTTGTACCTGCTGGTGTGGCCATCTAGGCCTCGTAACGCCCTGGTGCCCAGCTGTGGCACCCTCGCCAGGGCCACGCCACCACCGGCCGGTTCATCTCGAACGAGTGAGTCGCGAACCGCACCACCATGAGAATGACATGTGGGCCAGCCGCATTTAACGTCCGCATGTCATTGACTCAGAGCATGGTTAATAATATAGCCGCCTGCTGGCTATATGATGTTGCCACGTCACATATAGCCAAGCTTGTAGCCAGCAAGTACAATAGTTGAATATTAATATGTACTACTTTGTTGTTACATGACCCACCTCGCTCTCTCATAAAATGCCTAGAAGACACGTCTTTGTAGCATTTGTTAACTAGTAGCCGCTTCTCTTCTCTTTCATCTTCTCTCTCGTCCAACTAAGCAAAATATAATATTTAATGTCTTACAGCCCGCCTACATCACCTTATTGTACTTTCTCTCATAGGCCGGGCACTAAGCCACTGAAGTTCGGTCCCATGGGCCCTGAGAGGGAAATGTAACTCCTGCGGCAGGCCTTGTGGTGCTCCCGCAGTACGAGCTCGTGCCAAACCCAGAATTTGTTTCTTACTACTACCAACTACTAGTAAGGTACACGTGCATTGCACGCATGAGATTCTGTTGGTTTGTGCATTATGCCTCTACATGTGGAGTCTTCTAGATTCTACATGTGGCAAAATCTAGTGAAATGTAGATGATATCCAACAGCCAGTAGTGCTCGGATTTGCCATCTTTGTACCATCGGATTGGCTTCATCCAATGACCAACTTTCGAAGTTATGGTTTGGTTTGCACCCTAAGGTTGCCACGCCTAAGCTTAGGCGTGCCGGCATGTGTTTGGTTCATTGCTACACTTGTGGCTTGCCACACTTTTCTAGCTACATGGTCCACATGTCATAGACTCAACTTCTTGCCAAATCTTGCCACACTTGTGGTGGCCATTTTGTTAGCCACATTTTTTGTGGCAGACACACTTTGCCTAAGCTTAGTTGTGGAAAAGTTAGTCATGAATGATGTTCAACCATGGAGTCTTCTAGATTCTACATGTGGCGGAATCTGGTGGAATGTAGATGATATCCAACGGCCAGTAGTGCTCGGATTTACTATCTTTGTACCGTCGGATTGGCTTCATCCAACGACCAACTTCCAAAGTTATGGTTTTGTTTGCAGCCTAAGGTTGCCACGCCTAAGCTTAGGCGTGCCACAAGTGTGTTTGGTTGCGTTCTTGTCTCAGCATAGTTGTTCCCTCTTCATGCATGCTCAACTCAACACCCCTCTTCATGTATGCTCTCTTCATGCATGCTTCTAGTGTATCTGTGCTAATCTAGTGTGGACTCATGCACCCTCCATACACTCTACCAAACACCCAAAAATGGGTCGAGAAGGGAACTATTGGGATCATGCACCCTTCATACACCCTACCAAACACACCAGGCATGTGTTTGGTTCATTGCTACACTTGTGGCTTGCCACACTTTTCTAGCTACATGGTCCACATGTCATAGACTCAACTTCTTGCCAAATCTAGCCACACTTCTGGTGGCCATTTTGTTAGCCACATTTTTTGTTTCAGACACACGTTGCCTAAGCTTAGTTGTGGCAAAGTTAGTCATGAATGAAGTTCAACCATGGAGTCTTCTAGATTCTGCATGTGGCAGAATCTGGTGGAATGTAGATGATATCGAACAACCAGTAGTGCTCGGATTTGCCATCTTTGTACCGTCGGATTGGCTTCATCCAACGACCAACTTTCAAAGTTATTCACACACTATATAGGGGGTATAGATATAGATGTGCCGGCCCGTTGCAATGGATCCAAAGTATATCTGTTTAGTGGAGTGCACTCTAAACACATTATCTATTTATTTTTCTCTAACCTTTCGTATCCATGCAACCAAGCCACATAAGCTTCATGGGTGCCCCCATATCATATTATTCATACTACGTTGACAGAAAAAAAATCACCCAAAACAAGATCTTCCCATTTTTTGTTCCTACGATGTTATGCCGTGCACGTACCTACTAGTTGTATAGTGGTAGTACTAGTTGTATAGTACAAACTTGGTACTAGTAGGAGCAGAGTAGTACGAAATGCTCCTACTCTATCAACGAGCCCCATCTAACACCGAATTTCTTGGTTTCTTAGCTAGATCTTCCCCTCGTTTCTGTTTCCAACCCGGCGGCGGGCGGGGTGCGGTTTGCCAACAGTCGGTTTGCTCAACGGCGGTCCCACATGAAAGTGAAAATGCTAGGCAACACGACTTCCCTAAGCTATGCATCATGCCGGACGAGCCGTGGAGTACTCCCGATTCCCGGGCATGTGTGGGAGTGCGGCCTTGCGACAGCAGTAGGCCTTTTCCTTTTACTAGCAATGTGCCGTGCGTTCACGTGGATCCAAAGTAGTAGAATAGTAGTACTTGTTCACAAACTTGAAAGAAATCACTCTTGTTTTGATATACTCCTAATATATTACTCCTCGTTCCTAAATATTTGACTTTTAGAGATTTCAAATGGACTATCACATACGGATTATATAGACATATTTTGAAGTGTAGATTCACTCATTTTGCTCCGTATGTAGTCACTTATTGAAAAATCTCTAGAAAGACAAATATTTAGAAGTGGACTGTAAGTGCTACTCCCTCCGTCCAGGTCAATAAGTCATCTTTGGTTGTGCACCATGACCAAGGAGGGAAGACTTATACACCTAGACGGAGGGAGTACTACTATTACTTATGTACGTGCAAATGCACGGTTTAACATTAAGATGCGGTTTTTGTAAAAGTAGAAAAACAACACTAGTCAAGCTTGTGAAATGATTCAATGCAAAACAAATGCAAAAATGCTTGTTTGATTGTTTACTTTTAGCTTCCTTCTCCGTGGTTATTTCTCTGTCATACTTTGTACGGAGTATCTCACTGGTTGGGAAGGCATGCAAATTTCCAAACCGCTCCCTACACCCTGTATCGAATTTTTTGCCTGACAAGTTGTGTCGTGCAATTGGAATTCCAACTTGAGTACTACTACTAGTAGGAGTACCAGGGGCCAGTTCTTTTAGGCTTCTAGATTAGTAATCCCATAACTACTACCCCGTCTTGGTTTATTGGTCCCCATTGTGTCTGTGTCAAATTTTGATCATAAATTTAACTAATGAAATGTTAGTGCATGTCACATGCACTAACATTTTATCGATTAAATCTTTGGTCAAAATTGCACAAAATACAATGGTGAGAAATAAACCAGGACAAAGTGCTACTAGTAGTAGTTTAGAAGCCCAAATAAATGAGTGAGGCGCCTTAATGTTACTCTCACTTGTGACTAGTCTTATGGGAAAAATTTGGGGAAGCCGCTGGAAGAACTAGCCCTAGGAGTAGTAGCTAGGGATACTAGGAGTAGTAGCTAGGGATCGAGTGTGCGAGATGAACCGGAGAAAGTAAATGTAGAGATGAAATGCAAAAATACGGAGGATGTGATGGTTGCTTGTCCGTTTATTTTGCAGGCCACTTATTCTTGGGAGTGGTTGGGTTTTGTGATATAATGGCTTTCTTTGCCGCGCCACGAGCGGGGTGAGAGGTGAGACTCCCGTGCAGCGCCGCCCTCTACACTAGTACTACTACATCGGTCGTGGTTTATCCCCCATTGAATTTGAGTGAAGATTTAACTGACAAAATGTTAGTGCATGTCAACAAAAACAATATCGTTGGATTCGTATTTGAACATAGTTTTCAATGATATAATTTTAGGTGACATGCATCATCATTTATCGTACTATATATAATGTTAGTTCAATTTTTGGTCGTACTAATCTATAGTAAGGTGCCCGTGCGTTGCGGAAGAGTGAAAATGCATTGATCGGGGAGTTGTTTATTTTGACAAAGGATTTGGGGTCATCTCATGTTGTAACGGTATCGATAGGTTTGTTGGGATATTATTTCATCTCTAGAGCTCACAAACATCCGGGTGAAATAGATAAAAAAGTATCTTTTACAAACAAAAGCATTCAACTGTTCAACCTGCATCCAAAACTTGTGAAGAAATAACTCTTATTGTGCTTTGCAGGAAATGATCTTCAAGAATTAGTTTCTGAGTATCCATTGTTATACATGTTGGCTACATATGACATGACACTTTCTTATAGTCAACAGTTGGCTATACTATTTAAGTATTAACCATGCCCTTATCACCATAAGTCTTTCACCAGTACTGTAGTAAAAATTCATACATGGAAGATTCTAGACTAAACCATAAATGGATACACTTTTATTCATGCGCGATACTCCAATAGAGCAAGATCATGCATGGAAGTCTCCACATGCTTAGACAGCGGATTATATTGAGCGAAGACTAATGATCAACATTTAACTTGAAAATGCATATGTGTTGGGTGGTAGGTGCGACATATGCCAACGGGTGGCTTATCATTGTGGGAGCCAATAAGACGTTGCCGGTGCCTGGAAACGGGATGAGGCAAAGACATGCACGCTGACAAATCTTACCCAGCTTCGGGGCTCTCCGTGGAGATAACACCCCTACTATTGCTCTGCGGGGTCTCCGCATGATCACTAGATGAACAAGTGGCTACAAGAGGCTCCTTGAGCTGTTCGGTGAGAGGAAGAAGAAGGGCATGGCTAGCTCTCCTCTTCTCTCTATGTGGTGTCTAAAACTCTCAGAGATCAACCCTTTGCATGGGTGCCCTGGGGGGTTTATATAGGCCTACCTCCCGGGGGTGCAATGGTAATCCGGCTGGGCGCGGGCCCTAGCCGTCAGTGTCTACGTTCGCCGGCTTCTCCGCCGGCCGCTTTGGGGCCCATGGCTGGTGGGTCCCACCGGCTACCGGCTTCTTGGTCGACAAGTGGCCCCACCGGCGAGGGCCTTGTCGGGGCTGGTTCTTGTTGCCTCAATCCACGATGGCGAGGGCTTTGTCGAGTGCGCATGGCTACAGTGCGCCCGCTTTGGCGGCGACCGCTGTAACCTTACCACGTCTGGTCTCCTTAATGGCGCCTCCTTGAGGAGGAACAAGCCGGCTATGGGAAGCCGGCCATATCTCGGAGCCGGCGGGGAGGCGAGCCACTCGGGCATCTCTCGGCCGGAGGGCCGCGCCTCTTGGTCGTCTTGACAACTTTGTCGTGGGTGACATCATGGTCAACATGGCAGATCTTGTGCCCGGACGGTGATGGCCGTCCGTCAATGCTTGCTGTAATATCTTGGCGCTCGGGATGTGGGGTGGCGAGCTCACTTTATATACGCCCGTCTCATCACCGTTATGTGGTTGCGAGTTCGAGGGTGCGGCTTGGCGGCTCTTTGAGGCGGCTTCTTGGGTCGGCCTTCTCGCGGCGGCCATGAGTCGGCCCTCTTGTGGCGGCTCCTTGAAATCGGCCCTCTTGTGGCCTTCTTCCTCTAGGTTTTAGGGCGGGCCGCCTCCGTGCCGGCACTGAGTCAGCCGGCTGGGGGAAGGCGTACGTCTTGGATGTTGGAGGCTTGATTGGCTCATAGTTTTTGAGAAGTCCGGGGGGCGGCTAGGCTAACCGTGGTCATTTAATCGACGGTAGTCCCGAAGATGGTTGAGCTTGAGGCTAAAGAAAGGGACGAAGCTCGATCAGCTTCCTACCACGAGGGCGGCAGCTAGGAGCGGCTTTGGTAGTCTTGCCGTCTTTGGGATACTCTGCAGCTTGAAGGTGAGGCGTGAGCGAATCGGCGCCTTGACGCGCCACTCCGTGCATACGTGGCCAAAAAGGCCTGCCAGCCCAGCGTGGCGGGGCGTCGCGCTGCGGTGGAGCCCGCCATACCTAGGCCTCGGCCCATGTGCAGATCTTCTGTGGCCCGAACGGACCGCTTGCCTTCCCGCGTCGGTTTCAGCACGCCTTTAGGGCGCAATAATCGCGGGACGTGGGGGAGTGGGCATAGTTAATCCCACGTCCCCCCACGCCTCGCCTCCTCGGCTCCGCCGCATGAGCCTATAAGTAGGGGGAGGAGGGGGAGCGGCAGATGCTTGCACGCTCGCCCTCGCTCCACCCTTCCTTCTTCTTCCTTCTCCTTTCCTCCGCCGCCGCAGCGCCTCACCGCCACGCCGTTTTGCCGTCGACCTTCTTGGTTCGCCACAGCTCCGCCGCAGCATGGTTGCGCGCTCTCGGCCGCCGCGCCTCTTTCGCTTCCTCCTCGCTCCCATGGCGCTATCTAGCTCTTGGGACGGTTCCAACGTCCACGAGACCACATCGATTGGCCGCAAACCGCGCGGCTGCCGGCGAGGCTACGTGAAGACCGCCTCGCCGGAGGCGGAGGTTTCGCCCGGCGCGGAGGAGGCGGCGGGTCATCTTCGCTTCGCACTGCTGTGCGGCCTCGGCCTGCCGCGGCAGGTTCTTCCGCTCCTTCCTCGAGTTCTACCGCCTCTGCGCATCATCTCACCCCCAACACGGTGATCCTGCTGCGGCCTTCGTCACCCTATCGAGGTTTTCTTGGCGTCCTCCCAACCCTTGAGCTCTTTGGGAGTTCTTCGGTGCAAGCTCGGCACCGTCTCTGGCGTGCCCGCCTGTGGCGCCTTCATCGCCATGCGGAGGTCAGCCGACAACAACCCTTTCCGCCTATCCGCTGATCCAGTTGGTGAAAATCGGCAGCAATCATACTCTCGTGAAGCGTCGCCCATAAAGCGACTTAAATCAATCTGCCGGCTTACATAGCCGGCCTGCCGGCTGGGGAGTCAGCCGTCTTGGTCCCTCGGGCCAGTCGCTCTCCACTGGCTGGAGCAGCTCTTGTCACCCGGCTCTGGGTGATGGTCCAATCGGAGGGCTTGGTTGGGGCCGACTTGGTGCATCCTGCCGTGGGCGCGGGTGCTCCCACTCCAAGGCCGGCCGCACATGATCTGCCGGATGGCGGCCGCATTATGCCGGTGAGCACCAAGGAGATGCCTCGTGATGTGGTATCTTACATGGTGAACTTCATGTCAACTGCAAGCTCACGAGAGTGGCGATGTATGGCAAGCGCCGTATTCTCGGGCGATCCCCGCTGTGGTGAGTTTTCCTTCTTTTCTTCTTCTCTTCTTGCGGGCTCGTGGCCGACTTTTGACTAGCGGCTTGTCTTTGGTAGAACCCTTCTTGGTACGTGGCCGGGCAGCTGAGCGAGGCGCGATTCATGGCCGACCGCCTGATGGATGACCCGGCGACCAGAGATGCGGGGCGGCCGCCCTGAGCAACGGCGTTATCGGGCGGCGGAAGCGGCGGCGAACCTGCGGCGGCCGAGGACTGGCGGGACGGCGATAAGTGAGGCAATCCGCGTCACCGGTGGCGGCCCGATCGCCAAGCGCGGGACCTTCTGCAGCGCCCGGCCGCTTCGGGTAAGTGCGTTAGCGTCGGGCGGGCCGACTCTCTTGGCGATCGGCGAAGAAGCCCAAAGGTTCCACAGCGACAACCAAGCGGGGCGAAGCGGCCGCAGCGTCCCTCTTCGCAAGGTGGTGAAGCAGCCATAAGCGGTCTTAGCGTAAGTATTGAATGTCTCGTGCTTTTTTATTGTCTTCTTTGGTTGAGGCTCACCTAAGCCGTCTTCTTGATTCTTTGAGCAGGCGCGCTTTCCCTCGAATGGGTTCTGCCGCCTCCATAGTCGGACCGGCGGGAGGTCTTGAGCTCCCGCCAGCGTGGATCCTGCGCCGACCTCATTGAGGCAGCAGGCGGAGCAGCAGGGAGGCGTGGGAGGCGGGAAGCGGAGGCGGAGGCCGCCCGAGGCGAAGGAGAAGTCGGCCGAGGCACAAGCCGGCCTTCTGGCCAAGGCTCGAGGCGGAGGCGCGGCGGCCAGAGAGGAGGCGGAGGCTCTGCGCAATCAGCCTCTGCGGCTCGTCATTCCCCTCCGCGCCGTGGCTCCCAACATCCCGTGCCCCGTAGAAGGAAGCCGACCGCGACCGGCCGGTGATGGAGAGGAGGGAGGGGCAGCGTGATCATCTGGAGGCGCCATGGTCGGCGCTGGCTGGAGCAGGCCAAAGGCGGCTGATCTGGCTGTGGCGCTGGCCGGCTGGGGCGAGTCGGTCGGCGAGGCGGATCTTGTGGTGTAATCGCCGCCTCACGGGTGCGGGAGAGGCGCCCTCGGCCGAACCCTTGAAGCCCAGGGCCCGGCTCGGCAGCGCATGATCTGGAAGGCGGCAGCGGCAGCGCGTCCAGTGGGCCCGAGGTGGAATGCCGAGGCTGAACATGGCGGCACAAGAGGTCGGCGCGGCTCGAGCCCAGAGCCGCCTCGCTGCAGCAGTACACCAAAGTTTCTCTCGGCGGCGGTCATCGGGTGAGTCTTCTAGCCTTAGTCGATTGCTTTCTTGATTTCTTCAGTGAAGTAGCGTCAGCGCACCCATTGGGTGTAGTCCCGAGTTCGAGTCATTTCTTGAGTAAGCGGCTTGGAACTTTAGTAAACTTTAATGGCTATCTTATTCTTATTCACATCCGTCTGATTTCCGGGAATATCATAATCTCCATGTGGCTGCCTTCAACTCCCAGGCCAGGGAGCTGAGCGAGGCCGCCGACCGACTAATAGCGGAGTCGTGCTTTGTTTCTTTTATCTCTTGTGGGGCGTCAGCACTCCTGCTGATGTAATCCCGAGATTGAGGGCCAAGCTGGCAGTCGGGTCGGATCTTCCTGACGACTTCTTCCTCGTTGCTTTTTCCTTTTCTTCATGGTTGTAGAGGCAAGCCTTGACTTGAGAGACAGCTAGGCAGGACCCAGACCGCCCTTCGTGCCAAGGAGGCTGAGTGCAGCGCCTTGGCCCAGGAACACGACCGCCTGGCCAAGAAACTGGCCGACCAGGAGGACAGCCATAAGGCGGCCCTGAAGAAGGCACAGGACAGCGAGGCCGCCCTCAAAGCCGAGTTCGAGACCGAGGCAGCGGGCTGGTGAAAGTGCAACTATCCCTAGGTGGTTTTGGTAATTCATAACAACATATAGCTCATTGAGCTAATGCTATTCCAAGATGAACATTTCAGGAAAGCTCAATGAATGGCATGGCATGGATGATGAAAGTGGATCCCTCAAAATGCTAATGACAAAGGATTGGCTCAAGCTCAAAAGCTCAAGACTCTTCATTCTATATTTTAGTGATTCAAGATCACATTGAGTCTATAGGAAAAGCTAATACTATCAAGAAGGGATGAGGTGTTGCTTAATGAGCCTCTTGCTTCATGTGCTTAGTGATAGGCTCCAAAACCCTCAGCTACTTTCTCACATCCACATATGACCTAAGCCTAAAGACAAAATCAGTCTCACCGATTCTTCCTATCCGGCGCCACAGATTCCATATGTCATAGCCACTGCCACAAACCCTAGGCAAATCGGTTCTACCGATAGGGATCTCGGTCTCACCGAGATGGGATTATAATCTCTCTGTTTCCTTTTAAGTAACTTTTGGTCTCACGAAAAGAGCGGATCGATCCCGCCGAGATTGCAATGTAAACTCTCTGTTTCCCCTTTGTAACATTTCGGTCTCACGAAAGAACAAATCGGTCCCACCGAGTTTACGACCAACTCTACGGTTAGCTAATTACCAAAATCGGTCTCACCGAGTTTTGTATGTCGGTCTCACCGAGATACGTTATGCCTAACCCTAACCATATCGGTCCTACCGAGATGCATGTCGATCCAAGAAAACCCTAACGGTCACTAGGTTTACTAAAATCGGTCCGACCGGTTTGTTGATTCGGTCCCACCGAGATTGGTAAATTGTGTGTAGCAGTTAGATTTTATGTGGAGGCTATATACCCCTCCACCTCCTCTTCATTCATGGAGAGAGCCATCGAGACAAACCTACACTTCCAACTTACCATTTACGAGAGAGAACCACCTACTCATGTGTTGAGACCAAGATATTCCATTCCTACCATATGAATCTTGATCTCTAGCCTTCCCCAAGTTGCTTTCCACTCAAATCTTCTTTCCACCAGATTCAAATCCTATGAGAGAGAGAGTTGAGTGTTGGGGAGACTATCATTTGAGCACAAGAGCAAGGAGTTCATCATCAACACACCATTTGTTAGTTCTTGGAGAGTGGTGTCTCCTAGATTGTCTAGGTGTTACTTGGGAGCCTCCGACAAGATTGTGGAGTTGAACCAAGGAGTTTGTAAGGGCAAGGAGATCGCCTACTTCGTGAAGATCTACCGCTAGTGAGGCAAGTCCTTCATGGGCGACGACCATGGTGGGATAGACAAGGTTGCTACTTCGTGGACCCTTCGTGGGTGGAGCCCTCCGTGGACTCGTGCAACCGTTACCCTTCGTGGGTTGAAGTCTCCATCAACGTGGAGGTATGATAGCACCACCTATCGGAACCACGCCAAAAACATCCGTGTCTCCAATTGCGTTTGAATCCTCCAAAACCTTCCCTTTACTTTCTTGCAAGTTGCATGCTTTAATTTCCGCTGCCAATATACTCTTTGCATGCTTGCTTGAATTGTGTGATGATTGCTTGACTTGTCCTAAGATAGCTAAAAGCTGCCAAACTCTAAAACTGGGAAAAGGCTAAGTTTTTAATTGATCAAGTAGTCTAATCACCCCCCTCTAGACATACTTCAATGTCCTACAGCTGGGCTGAGGCAAAACAAGCGCAGAGCGAGGGCTGTGGACGGGTTGAGGATCTGATCGATGGTAAGCCGCATGCCTCTTCGCCCCTTTGCTTGCCCCTTGCCCTCTTGTTTATCTTCTGACTTTGTGCTGCTTCTTTGTTCTTCACATTATTTCCCGGTTACTCCGTCGCGCCCAATAAACCATCGAGGCCCACCGCGAGCACACTGCCGTGAGCGAGGGTCGAGATCGCGCCAGATGCACGGCCGGACGCTTGAGGAGCAGATACGGTGATCCAGGCCCGGCGCAACGGCACCGCATGCTCCGCCGCCTTGACGTTCGAGGCAAGTCTTGACGCCCTCTAACTGGCGGCGATTCCCGCACCCAGTCGGTGCCCGGCCCGTGGAGGTTCTGATCGGCCGCCGAGGCACGGAAGGCTTCGCCCGCTCCGTCGCGCGGCGGGCGCATGGAGTTCGTCCGAGCCTGGTATCCTAGGCTGAGCTTAGCCCGGTGAGCACACAGTGGCAGGAGGCGACGCGAGCTGGTGGCGGTGTGGCGGCTATCATCCAGCGCCTCGGCAATCGCCTACTATCTGACACTAAGCGCCTTCGCTCACGAGGTGGATGACAGCGGCGTCGCCCGGCGGAGGTGGTTCGGGCTGAAGCGGCGGAAGGTGAGGACTCGGCGGAGAGATCGCTTCCGACAGCGGCGAAGATGAGGAAGGGAGGGTGGTGAAGGCGTCGTGCCCGGCGAGAAGCGACCAGCCCGGCTCAGCTGATCATGCCTCAGCGAGGCTTGCGGCCTTGCCGTGCACCAGTGATGATCGGGCGAGACTCACTCAGCCGGCCACTCCTCGGCCGACGACCTGCCACCTCCACCGAGCCTGCCCGACTGGCCCGCCGCTCCCTTGGCACGACCTACCGTTCTTGCTTTCACCTTGTTACTCTTTGAACAGCTTATTTATTAGTTTAGCGCAGTTCACCCAGGGGTGTATTCAAACTATGTTGAATGCGGCCTTTAAGTCTTTTGTGTAAATATAATCATGCATGTGTTTGGGTTCCATTCGTATTTTCTTTTTATCCTTAGGCTGTTTCCTTTGCCGCCTTCCTTGTCGTTCGCCTTCCAGCCGGTAGGAGCTTGCTCTGCGATCTGTGGCTGGGGAGGAACAACCATTGTGGGAAGACAAGTACTTGAGCTTTCTTAGATTGTGGCAAGGTGAATGGGAAGCCGCCGGACGGACTGCTCCGGCAGCCGGTCGGTCGGGGGAAGCCACTTTAGTTATATAAGATTCGTTAGTCCTTAGCCGTTTTCATGTGGGCATCCCTTCACGCTTTGACTCTTGCGGTAGGACAGCCGATTCTTGAGCTGCAACTTTTCGACAAGAGAGGGCTTGGGTGCCGGCACACTACTTGTCTGACTGCAGGTAGAACTTGAATATAACTCAAGGCGGCAAGTCCCTGGGCCGACTGGTCGAACCCGGTGCCAGACGAGAAAAATGAATGTAGTGACATAATCATAAGCATGACGCTCCTCATCCATAGATAAAAGATGGCAGTCCCCGAGTGCTCCTCGGGGGGCCTATTGTCTCATACTTAGTACAAAAGGTAGCGTGATACATACTACATTTTAACTATAAAATCTTCGGAGGAGGTTGGCGTTCCATGGTCGTTCCGACTCCTTGCGGAATCATCTCTCTTCGTGCCTTGACTTCGTGCGTCGATCGGTGGTAGGATTCGTTTCCCAATGCTCTGCTGATGACGAAGGGCCTTCCAAGGGGCAGGAAGCTTGTGCTAGCTGGCTGTTATTTGGATCAGCCGGAGCACAAGGTCACCCTCTTGGAAGGATCTTCGCTTGACCTTCCGGTTGTGGTAGCGGCGCAAGCCCTGCTGGTAGATGGCGGACCGACTGAGGGCTAACAGCCGGCTTTCTTCCAGCAGGTCGACAACGTCTTCTCGTGCTTCCTTGGCCTCTGCTTTCGTGTACATGGTCACCTGAGGCGAGTCGAACTCGATGTTAGTTGGGATGACAGCCTCGACACCATGTACAAGGAAGAAAGGGGTGAAGCCGGTTGACTTATTCGGGGTAGTGCGCATACTCCAGAGGACGGCCGGCAGCTCGTCGAGCCAACAACCGGCCGAACGCTCCAGTGGCACGACTAGTCGGGGCTTGATGCCGGAAAGGATGAGGCCATTGGCTCGCTCGACTTGGCCGTTTGACTACGGGTGGGCAACAGACGCTAAGTCCAGTCGGATGCCCTGCATCGCGCAGAAACGTGCCAATGCCCCCTTGGCAAAATTCGTGCCGTTGTCGGTGATGATGTTGTGTGGCACGCCATACCGAGTTCTAATATCTGCGATGAATGTCACGGCAGTCGGCCCATTCAGCTTCTTGATCAGCTTCGCTTCAATCCACTTGGTAAATTTGTCCACGGCGATGAGCAGATGTGTCATGCCGCCGCGCGCCGTCTTGAACGGGCCCACCATGTCCAGTCCCCAGACGGCAAAAGGCCAGGTGAGGGGAATGGTCTTGAGTGCTGAAGCCGACAGGTGTTGCTTGGAGCTGAAGACTTGGCATCCTTTGTAATGTTTAACCAACTCCTTGGCATCGTCCAAAGCAGTCGACCAAAAGAATCCATGGCGGAAAGCTTTGGCAACAAGTGATCTTGAGGCCGCGTGGTGGCCGCATTCGCCTTGGTGAATGTCCTTGATGATTGCTATGCCCTTCTCTGGCTCGACGCAGCGCTGGAAGACTCCAGCGACACTGCGCCTGATGAGCTCTCTATTAACAATTGTGTATGCTCCGGCTCGGTGTTGGACTTGTCTTGCTGCGATCACGTCAGCCGGCAGTTCTCTGTTCACCAGGAAGTTGAGGATGGGCTAAGCCCAGGATGGAGCTGTGACTTCTTCTATAGCCAACATGCCTACTGCAACTAGGGCGGGTGGGCTGGGTGGTGAAGAGCTAGAGTCGGCCACCGCCTGCGGTGTTGATGCAGTCCCCAGGCCGACTACCGTAGTCCCCGGGCCGGGTGCGACTATGGCAGTTCCCGAGCCGCCTGTTGAAGTCCCCGTGCCACCTATCGAAGTCCCCGAGCCGGAACCGACTATGTCGGGTTAAGCGTCTGAAGATGGAATCGGATTACAGGCGGCTTGATAGGCGGCGAGGAGGCGTTGAGAGAGACGCGGTTGGTACAACTTGCCGAGTGGAGTCTATTCGTGCGGGGCATCGCTTTTCGTTGTCGGCCGTGGCACGTGGAGAACTTCGCATCCTTCAAAATGCCCGCTGATTTCTTTGAGCGAGGCGGTAGCTTCGCCATGTTTGCGTCCTTGGCGTCGGTCGCCGGATGATTGCTGGACTACCAAATCCGAAGTCGCCATAGCATAGGATTCGGCGGATGCCGAGCTCTTTAGCTAGCTTGAGCCGTGTATGGCGCCTCGTACTCGGCCACATTGTTGGGGCGGCAAAATGAATTTGCAATGTGTATCTGAGCTTGTCGCCTTTGGGAGAGGTGAGGATGATGCGGCTCCCAAGCGGTGCGCATCTTGGACCCATCGAAGTGCATCCGCCAATGAGTGGAGTCGGGAGCCGCGGCAGTCTTTGAGTCTCGGCCGGTCGGCGAGGAAGTCGGCCAATGCTTGGGACTTGATGGCGGTGCGAGGGTGGTAGAAGATCGTGTAAGGGGCCAGCTCAATGGCCCATTTGCCACCGACGGATGCATCCCGGCTGCCTATGATTTCAGCGGCCGGACGGTGCACCGACCGTGATGGGGTGCTCTTGAAAGTAGGGCTTGAGCTTCTTGGCGGTGAAGTACACCATAGCACATCTTACGATAGTGCGGGTAGTTCTGCCGAGGTGGACGATACTTCACTTAAGTAATACACCGGGCTGGACTGGCTGGGCTCGGCCTTCTTCCGGGCGCTGGACCACGATGACGGTGCTGACCACCCGGCTGGTAGCGGCAATGTAAAGGAGCATGGGCTCTTTCTCAGTCGGCACCGCCAGGACAGGTGGTGTGGCCAGCATCTTCTTCAGCTCGTGGAAAGCTTGGTTGGCTTGGTCGTTTCACTCGAAGTGAGTGGTCTTCTTCATTAGTCGGTAGAGGGGGAGAGCTTTTTCTCCAAGACGGCTGATAATGTGGTTCAGGGAGGCCAGGCACCCGGTAAACTTCTGGACGTCTCGCAGCTTGGTGGGAATCTCCATTCTCTCAATGGCCTTGATCTTGACTGGGTTGCATTCGATGCCGCGTTCGGAGACCAGGAAGCCTAGAAGCTGGCCGGGTGGTACTCCGGACACGCATTTCTCGGGGTTGAGCTTGATATGAAACTGGCGCAGGTTCTCAAACGTCTCCTTGAGGTCTTCCAGCAAGGTGCCACGCTTCTCCGTCTTCACCATGATATCGTCTACATAGACGTCGGCATTTCTGCCAAGTTGCTTGAGGAGGCATTTCTGCATGCAACGCTGAAAAGTGGCACCGGCCTTTCTCAAGTCGAATGTCATAGTCAGGTAGCAGAAAGCTCCAAATGGCGTGATGAAGGCGGTCTTCAGGCGGTCAGCTCGGTTCAACTTTATCTAGTCGTAGCCTGAGTAAGCATCCAAGAAACTCAACAGCTCGCATCCGGTTGTGGAGTCTATCACTTGATCGATCCTTGGCAGGGAGAAAGGATCTTTGGGGCAGGCTTTGTTGAGGCTTGTGTAGTCTGTACACATGCGCCACTTGTTATTCTTCTTCAGCACGAGGACCGGGTTGGCGACCCATTCCGGAAAGAACACCTCCATTATAGGCCGGCTGCGGCAGCCAGGCTATCTCTTCTCCTACAATCCTTCTCTTCTCTTCTTGATCGGCGGAGGGCTGCTTGACTGGTTTTGCATCTGCCCGAGCGTGTAGCTTGTGCTCGGCGAATTCCTTGGAACACTGGCGTGTCCTTGGGGACCATGCGAAGATGTCCCGATTCTCACAGAAATTCGACCAGCTCGCCTTCCTATTCTTTGTCCGGTTTGCCCCAATGACGGCAAACCTTTCCAGTGCTCGGGTCCGGGGGATCTTCTTCGTTTCTTTGGCCGGCTGGAAAGAACCTTGGGCATCACACTCCTTGGGGTCGGGGGACAGGGCTGGCTGCTTGCCAGCCATGGCCACGACTTGTCCAACATCTTCTTTTCTTCTGCGATCACAAGGGACTCGGCCAGCCGGCTGCTGGCTGCCGCGCACTTGGAGGATTTCTTATAATCGCCGGCTATGGTGATGATGCCCTTGGTACTCGGCATCTTCATCTTGAGGTAGGCGTAGTGGGGCACAGCCATGAACTTGGCCAGAGCAGGTCAGCCAAGCAGTGCATGATAAGGGCTCTCAAGGTCCACCACTTCAAACCAGATCGCTTCTCGGCGGAAATGATCCTTGTCCCCAAAGAGGACATCTATCTTGATCTTGCTGATTGGCGAGCAGGACAGGCCGGGTACAATGCCATGGAACACGGTCCGACTAGGCATGAGCTGCTTCGTCTTGATGTTCAGCTTCTCCATGGTGTCGCAGCACAGGATGTTGATGCTGCTCCGCCGTCTATCGACATCACGGGAGAAAGCGAACGCAGCACGCCTATGCATTGCGAGGTGGCGTCAAAACCAATGCGTAGAGCGGAGATGGTATCACCTCTGGGTGGTCGGCGAGCTCCATCGATAGGCCTTCGACCGGTGCATGTACTCGGGGGTGTTGAGGCGACGCGTTGACTTCTTAGTCTTTGTCGGCGCTTCTTCGCGGATCTTGGGCTGGCTTGTAAAGATGATGTAGGCGGCATGCTCGTCGGGGAACTCATCTTGAGCGGCTCAGGCCGCTGGTGGCGGCCGGTCGCTGAGGAGCTGGAGGCGGTGACCGGCGGCGGAGGCGGCACTAACCCTCCGCCCTTGGAGATTCGCGTGAGCGGTGGCTCTTCGGGTCGTGTGGTTGGGCGGCTGCGCGCGCTGTGGAACTTGCATGGGCGTCAAGGCCTGTTAAGTAGGAAAGGCGGCTGCCAAGCCGACCTGCCATCTCTGCTTCTTGGTCGTGTGGGCCGCCCCTCGGGCTGTTAAATCGATTGTGGCCACTTGCCGTGGTTGAAAGCGGCATAGAACCCTGCGCTTGTTGTCGCTTCTGATGCAGGCGTCGGTTGGAGTCCCCAGCCGGCGTCTTGGGAGCCGGGCCGAGCACCTTCCCGGAGGTGTCCACTCGGAGCTCAGTTTTCATTGAGGAGTCGGCGGTGGCGTACTTGTCCTCTATGACTAGCAGCTCGTCGAGGTAGTCGGCTCGTCCGAGAGGAGCTTGTGCTTGAGGAGGTGCCTTCTCGGCACCCGGCGGTGAAATACTCTATGGCTTGAACCTCGTGCACCCCCGCAGGAATTGCGGAGCTCGGCCAGTAGCGTGAGGTGATCACGAGTTGATTGATGGGTCCTTATGCGCTGGGAGAGCTATCTGGGCTTGGGAGCCCGCTTGTAGGTCTTTGGTGAAGTTGCGAATGAAGGCTACGTGAAGTCTAGCCAGCTATTGATGCTATCTGACTTGAGGCTGTTGAGCGAGTTTCGCGTACCACGAAGCATGAGGGCACATACTTCCGCGACAGCGGCGCTGTTGCCGTTAAGCTATCTTGGCTGCGGTCGATGAGGTCGATCAACCAGTCCTCCGGCTTCCGAGCCGTTGTACTTAGGCGTGTCTCTTGGGGGAGAACCCTTTGGGGAAGGGCTCGTCAGCGGATGGGGCGAAGCAAGGCGGCCGACATCTTCTTCCTCTTCTAGCGCCCAGACGGTCGATCCGATGGCGAGCATCGTTCGCCGACTCCTTTAGGGCGACCTAGTGACCGAGAGTCGGATGCGTGGCAGGCGGTAGCGGTGGGATATCTCTCCCCACGAGGCGGAGGAGGCGGGTTGCCTCGTCGCTCCATAGCTCGGCGGCCTTGCGTCACGCTCGATGGAATCCGGGTTGGCTGCGGTGGCAGCCGACTCTTTCTTGCAGCGCGTTTTGCCCGATGCGGCGTCCGTAACGATGCGCCATGCTCTCGGCGCGAGGAGGACTCTCAGCGGACGCCCGGCTTGCGGCTGCGCAGCTACATCGTCGGCTTCTTGGATGCGTCTGGTCATGTAGAAGCTCTTCAGCCCCGATCCATTCAGCTTCGTCTCGGCCACAGGCCACCGGGCGGCGCGGAGTTCTCGGCGTGGAAGTAGGCGGGCGGTCAACTCCTAGCATGTCGGCGGTAGCTGTGCCATGCTGCTTGATGGCGCCGATTCGGCTCGGCCCGTCAGGAGGCGGCGTGCCGAAGGCGGCGCGGTTGACTTCGCACTGGTGAGCCTCAGTGAGGCACCTCATGGAGGCTAGCTTTCGGCCCTCCGCAATGAGGGCGAGTCGGCGTGCCTCCAGCGTTTCGGCGTCAGCATCGGCCGGGAGAGGGACAGACAATTCGTGGACTGCTGCTTGCAGGGCGTCGTGGGCGTTCTCGACAGAGGCGCCGCCATGACTAATGACCAGCACCTCGGTGATGGCGCTTCCACAGCTGTCGGCTCAGGGGAGCGGGTCGTTGTAGATCACTACGTTGGTGGGGAAAGCGTCGAGTGATGCCGTGTCGGAGTCGACAAGCATCGGGTCGGTGGAGCCAACCGACTCCAAATCCACAGCAGGCTCGCTGGAGACATGGAGTTGGTCAAGGAGGCTGACGAGGTGGCTCTCAAGGCAGCCCGTGCCCGCGTTGGAGGCGGGCTCGTCAGAGATGCGAGCCTCGCCAAGAAGATCGGCGAGGCAGCTCGCCGCGCAGGCGTCAACGACGCCTTGCAGCGCGTCGAGGCAAGCGCCATTGGGCATGCCGAGCTGGCTACGCTCGCTGGGGAGGAAGAGGGTTCCCGTCCAGAACAGGTCTCCGGACGACGGTGCACCTGGCCCCATGGTGGGCGCCAAATGTCGGGTGGTAGGTGCGACATATGCCAGCGGGTGGCTTATCATTGTGGAAGCCAATAAGGCGTCGCGGTGCACAGAAGCGGGATGAGGCGAAGACATGCAGCCGCCGAATCTTACCCGGCCGGGGCTCTCCGTGGAGATAACACCCCTCTTCGCTGCTCTGCTGGGGTCTCCGCATGATCACTAGATGAAAAAGTGGCTACAAGAGGCTCCTTGAGCTGTTGGTGAGAGGAAGAAGAAGGGCATGGCTAGCTCTCCTCTTCTCTCTATGTGGTGTCTAAAACTCTCGAGATCAACCCTTTGCATGGGTGCCACAGGGGTTTATATAGGCCTACCCCGAAGTACAATGGTAATGTCTGTCAGGCGCGGGCCCTAGCCGTCAGATGTCTCGTTCGCCCGGCTTCTCCGTGGCCGGCCGGGAGCCCATGTTGGTGGGTCCTTGCCTGCTGGCTTCTTGGTCGACAAGGCTGGCCCCACTGCTGAGGGCCTTGTCGGGGCTGGTTCTTGTTGCCTCAATCGATGGCGAGGGCTTTGTCGGGTAAGCATGGCTCTGATGCCGCCCGCTTTGGCGGCCATCACTCTAGCCTTACCATGTCGGTCTCCTTAATGGCGCCTCCTTCATGGGAGGAGCAAGCTGGCTATGGGAAGCCGGCCATATCTCGAGCCCGGCCAGGGGGGCCGAGCAGCTTCGGGCATCTCTCGACGGAGGGGCCCGCGCTGTGGTCGTCTTGACAACCTGTCGTGGGTGACATCATGGTCAACATGGCAGCAGTGTCCCGCATGGCCGGACGGGGATGGGCGCCCGTGACGGCGCGACTTGTGGCTATCTTGGCTCCGGGATGTGGGGGTGGCAGGCTTCAATGTAGCCACGCCCCGTCTCATCACCGTTATGTGGGTGCAGATTCTGAGGGTGCGGCCTTGGCCGCCTGCTGGGGGGCCAGCTTCTTGGAGTCGGCCTTCTCGCGGCCGGCTTCGCGTAGTCGGCCCTCTTGTGGCCGGCTCCTTGGGAGTCGGCCCTCTTGTGGCCTTCTTCCTGTAGGTTTTAGGGCCGGGCCGCCTCCCGGTAGCCGGCCTGAGAGTCAGCCGGCTGGGGGAAGGCAGCCCCGCGTCTTGGATGTTGGAGGGCTTGATTGTCTCATAATTTTTTCAGAAGTCCCAGGGGGAGCGGGCTAGGCTACCCATGGTCATTTACTCCGACAATATGTCCAGGTGAACCTCCTTGGAGTCACCATGCACATTGTTGGAGTTCAAATAACACCATGGGTTTTCCATGTCCACATCCGCAGGAAGGTCCCAGCTCAAGTATGCTTGGCGTAGCCAGTGTCGCCGCCCACGTACCTTCGAGGGGTAGTAATAGTGAGCACACACGTGTACATCGGCGTCGTGTCAGTGTCAGCGTCAGCGGCGTCGCCCCTGACGCACACTACAGAGATGTGGCGGCGGCCTGCGCGGGCCTCGACGGTGGCCACGATCAATAGGAAGACCCCGCCGTCCTCCTTCGAGACTAGCAGGCGGCGCTGATCCTCCGACGACTCCAGCACGGTGAACGGGTAGCACGTCTCGTACTTGATGTTCTTCGCCAAGGGCCAGTAGTGATTGCTGCACGCCTGCGTCAGGTGATGCACGACGTCCGCGTCGGCGAGCCCCAAACGACACCGCCACTCATAGCAATAGACGAAGGGCTCCTTGGAGGCATCGACCAGGCCGTCCATGAAGCGGGAGTGGCTGTGGGGGCGTTACGCGATTGAATATATGAGCAAGTTACTACGAGATTTAGTACGAATAAGCACAAAATAAATCATGATGGCTATAACAGAGATTAAACTAATCATGCGGACTAGCATAGTAGAAGAACAGATCGAATCTAGGACACAAACTAGAAACATGAATTCTACAACAATTTAGAACAGGAAGGATAGAAACACATACGATGCAACGGGAGCAGCACCATTGGCGCTGAGGTTGTCGCCCATGTCGTTGAGGAAGAGGTTGTCGAGGTCGGGGAAGAAGTCGTCGTTGGTGAAGTCGTCGCTGCTAGCGATCGCGAGTGTGCTCCCAAATTTCAACAGCTACTTGAGCAGAGCATAGGAGGGAGTGGCTGTAGGGGATGTTCGGCCGCCCGAATGGAGCGCGAGGAGTAGCCACAAGCGATGAGATGGTGCTCCTCCCTAGTCTATATTATTATCTCTATCTCTACCACTCTTCTTTGTTTTTTATAATATACTAGTTGTAGTTGTCACATCGAATAGTACTGCGCCGTCCACTGCACGCCCGGCTGAACACGCCTCCTCGCCTCCATCAAACCCCTCCGTTAAACCCGCATGCAAACCAAGAAACCTACTCCGGCCACACGTCCGTTCATGAGCGGGCCGGAATTAAACGCAACACCGGTTGAGCTCCTCCCATCCGCCCTCAGTTTAAACAAGGCCAGACGCCAGCCAAGCTCCTACCGTCCGCCCTCTATTTACACGAGGCCAGACAGACAGCAAGCAAGAAACGCAGCCCTCCGCCGCTCCCCCATCTCCGCCTTCACCAATTTCTCCACTCTTTCGATGGCTTCAGAGGAGTCGTTCTCCCGCATATTACCCGGCTGGGTGGTCCACCGAGCCCTCCGGATACGGGCGAGGCCACTCGGTGCTTCACCAACCTCGCTTGGCCCGACGGAGCCAGGTGCCGCCCAAAGCAGGCGCGTGGTTCAGCAACTCGTCGCTCTAGTTCAGCTCGATGAGGAGTGGCAAGTTGCTCCACGCCAGCACGGCGGCAAGCACACCAGTACGACGTCGTCGCTGCCGTGTCGTACCGCACCTCCCGTGTCTGTGGGCGCGCCCCCGTGCCTGCAGCAGCGCCATGCAGGCAGAGACAGAAGCCGGGTGCGTGGACAGCGACGAGTCGGTGGCCAGCTTCTCCATGTCTGCCGCCGTCATCGAGGATAAGTAGAACATGGGAGGCCGCCGCCACTCAGGTCCCATGAAGGCCACTTCCGAGGCGACGACTACGCATTCAGGTGGTTTCTTTGCTTCTTCGTCTCTTCCGAGGACCTTCATCGACCCCGCAAAGTGTCTGCCGGACATGAGGAAGACAAAGGGATCTTGGGCGGCCATTTAGATTATGTACTCCCTCTCCCGGTGGCGGAAATTTTGTTCTAAGAATGGATAAATTGTATGTATCTATAACTAATATAAGTCTAGATACATCCATTTCTAGGACAAGTATTTCCGGACGGAGGGAGTATTAATTATACCAAGATAGCCGGGTTGGCACCGCTTAGTTAATGTAAATGTAATGAAATCCATCATGTTTATATGAAGATCCGGCTTTTTTATACGATATCCTTCATGCTTATATTAAATCAGCCTGTGTTTGCACGAATTTCATCTGGTTCGTTAGAGTTGTGAAAATGTATGGCACTGGCGTTTGATGTCGTCCTCCGCGGAAGGAAACAGGAGGAAATTTGCCTGCTGCCATTGGAGATGCTCTTATGCTGGAAATAATAGAGTGACATCCAATCCATTTGAGTTAATTGCGTGTATGATTGTCCCTCTATAAAAGTTAATTGCATGTACAGTGTACACGTGACTTGCGTGGTGGCTACAACCTTCGCAGAAAGTTAAAATAAACAAGTCCATCCTTAATCTTGTATTCTAAGTACTCTGTGGGTTCCTTCATCGAGACAGATGCGAAAAAGTATATATTAAATAAGTAATATATAATATAAAAATTTAAAGTTAAAGACATAATTCAAACTCATGTTATCGTGTTGCGAGCATCCGGCGCTAACCAGTCCAGCACATTTTTGTTGTAGACCATGCTGCTGATATATCTCCATGTCTACTCTTATACTCCATCCGTTCCTAAATATTTGTCTTTTTCAGATTTCAAATGGACTACCACATACGGATGTGTATGTAGACATATTTTAGAGTGTAGATTCACTCATCTTGCTCCACATGTAGTCACTTGTTGAAATCTCTAAAAAGACAAATATTTAGGAACGGAGGGAGTAGAAAATAGAGTTGGTGATGATGGTGTGCGTGTCATCCTGCAATATAGGCTGTCGGATTTATATCTAACGGATAGGAAGAAAACTATGGCGATTTTGCAAAAATTTACCCACACCCCTCTCCATGTTCGCAAATACGGCCTTCCCTCGTTCATACTTTTCTCTCACAGGATAAACTACTCATACAAATGCATCTTGATTTTCCATGCAACGCACGGGCATCTAGCTAGTTTCTTTCAAAATAGTTACTATGATAATTGGATTGAAGTGATATATTTTATGTCTGCCCCGAATGATTTAGGATTCACTAGTAGTAACAAATAAAAGGTTGCCTTGTTAATTATAAGAAAACAGGGTGAAAACTATCACATGAGGCCGGTAAAAACGAGGCACACTGGGTTCAGCGTCATCGTCACTACAGCTGTCTTGCGCGAGAAGTCTACATATCGAGGGGGCTCTTGAGCGAGGCACAGAGACACAATGTTCGAGAGAGAAACCAATTGACAGATTACGATCAGATTGAGTTTTCACCCTTCTGTTGTCATTGTTGGGGTGGGGGAAGGGGGAGGGAGAGAAAGACATATCAAGAGTGTGCGCGGTAGGCACAGAGGCACAACTAGCGAGTGTGTGTGTGTATGTGTGTGTGTTTGAAAGAGGAGTAGATAGATAACTATCAAGATCGAGGTGCCGCCCTACTCCTTCGCTGTCGGGTAGTGTGTGTGCATGTATGTGTGTTTGAGAGAGAAGCCAGTCGATAGATTAGTATCAAGATTGAGGTGTCACCCTACTCTTTCGGTATTGGGAAGTGTGTGTTTGTGTGGTTGTGTGGGTGTGGGTGTGTGTGTGGGGGAGGGCGGTGACACTTACATATCCCTACTCTTATAAAAAACAGAGTTGGTGATGATGGTGTTCCTGCCATCCTGCAATATAGGCCGTCCGATTTATACCCGACGGATAGGAAGGAAACCATGGAAATTTTGCAAAAAGATACCCACACCCCTCTCCGCATTTGCAAATAAGGCATTCCCTCGTTCATCCTTTTCTCCCACAAGATAAACTACTCATACAAATGCATTTTGATGTTCGGTGCAACGCATGGGCATATTGCTAGTGGGGAGAAGGAGTTTGTGTGACACATATCTAGCTATATTAAGGGATAGGTAGATAGCATTTGTGCGAGGCATACTTAAAGCATCACGAATATAAACAAAATTGTGTGCATGCAAGTGCTGGAAAAAATGAAGCAAGAAACAATGTGTTGGAGAGAGAGAGAGAGAGAGAGAGAGAGAGAGAGAGAGAGAGAGAGAGAAATGTCAAAACAAAAGGTGCTCTGTTGGAATCCCATTGTATGTATTCATATGGTTCCGGAACTCGAGTTAACCTTAGGCATATGTGTGAGAGACATTATTATACTTTCAGACATTAGTGGCTGTGGGTGGGCGGAATTAAAGGGGTGGGCGTGTTTGACAGAGAGAGCGTGTGTGTTTCTGTGTGAGAGACTTGTAGGACGGGGTAGAAAGACGAATTCTAACCTTGACGGAGGTAGAGAAATACACGAAGTGCGCGTGTGTGATTCCGATGACCATAGGGAAATGAGATATGTATGCGTGTGAGAGAGATTGCATAATTCATTCACGTAACACTATCTAGCGATCGTGGATGTGCATCGCTTGAACATAAATCAATATCTACTTCGTATCGTGGCCAAAGGTACAATATCGATTCAACGCTATAAAGATTGGACACTCACATATCACACTTTGTTTCTATTTAAATAAACCTTTTCAGTTGTGCATGCCAAAGTTACAGTGATGTTTCTTCAAACAACCAATGTAGCTATCATGTACATGCACCATTCTTACTCTTGCATTCAAAATCATTAGTCTTGGATGATTTAAGGTTCTATTATGAAGTAATATATGTAATATTCATATATGAATTCAAAGTGCATAATTTATGAAATGGAGGCTATGTAATCATATGAGGTAACACTTTTAATTAGCGGACTTCTTTTTGTGCGCCACTACACTAACACGTCAATGCATTATGTTTGAAGTAAATAACCAATTGCACTAAATTATCTATTTACACGAGAAATACAGAGGCTGAGCGTTTGATCCCTTTTTTTGTGAATGCGCCACTACACCCGTACGATTGGCCGCGCCCGTGTGAACGTCCAAGTTATCAGCGCATCATCCCGCGTTATTGTCTTTCTTTCTGGGGTGGACACACCAGTTATTAACTGCTGACGCGTATCCCGTGTACACAGTCTCGCATGACCTTCCCGCTAGCACGGTCCAAAATTAGTTGAAACTGGATACGAACGATCCCGCGGTCGGCAAAATCTCCTGCCTCCTTCTAAAATTTCGGCCACCTTAGTCTTTAGCATGCAAAATTCCCCTTTTGTCCTTGGTGCATGGAGACCAACAGTTACAATACTGCCCTCATCTACATAATAGGTCGGGGCTGCTTTGGTAACTTTCGGTTCCCCCCACTACACGACACCCCCATTTCCTCTCCCCCCCCCCCCCCGCAAAAACGACTAACTCGACAGCACCAGAGCATCTCACATCACGCCGTCCGTACTTCATCGGCCTTTCTCACCTCCCCTCTCGAAACCCTAGACTGCTTATCCTCCGGCGTACCAGAGCCCATTCACTGCCAGCGGCGTCCACCTCGCCGGATCTTCTTCTGCGGCCGCATCTACCCCTCCTACCTCCCCTAGAAACAAGTAGACTGCTCATCCACCACTATACCATAGCCCATTCAGTACCGGCCTTGTCCACGGCACCGGGTCTGCTTCGCCGGTACTCTCGTCAACCGCAGCGCATCTGCAGCGGCTCATTCGTACTCCCCACCAGAGATGCTTCGTCCACACCCCCAGGAGCTGCCCCACTGACGCCCCCGTCGACGGCCTCTGATCTCTTCGCTGACACCTTCCTCAACCCTACCGGAGCCGCTTCGCCGACAACATCGTCAACCCCACCGGAGTAGCTTCGCCTATACCATTTTCAACCCTACCGGGGCCGCTTTGCCAACTCACAAGTCTACGGCTTCAGATCCGCTTCCTCGCACCCTCATCCAACCTACAGGAGCAGCTTCTGACGCCCCGTCCACGGCCGCAGATCTGCATCGTCGACACCATCCTTAACCCAACCACTGGAGCAGCTTCACCTACGCCCTCGTCCACGGCCACAGATCCGCTTCGCCCACACCGTAGTCCACCCTACCGGAGCCACTCCACAAACACCCTACTCGACGGTTCTAGATCTCCTTACCGGACGCTGACAGCCAGCGCAGCGTCATCACCCTTGACGTTTCTAACCTGATTCCCGCCGTCTGGCAAGATGCCAAGCACCCGCCACGACCTAGGTACTTGTCACCTTTAAACCCGTCCAGCATCACCTGCCCGATGTACTTCAAATATACTAACATGTCACTTTTACCTGTTATGCAGCTGGCAAAAACTACAAGGACGATGTTTCTTCTGGATCTAACAGCTTGGCCAACCAAGATCCTAGACCGAGGCATTGCTATGTTCTTGTAAGCGTGTCTCTCTCTCTTGTATTGTTCTGTGCTGCGCCGAAGGTGCTTTGCTAGGATTTTAGACCAATAATCCCTTCGATGGCACAATGATTTCTACTACTGGCTGCTAAATTAGATATTTAGATGTCATACATGATACTACCTCGTACCTCTGTTCCTAAATATAATTCTTTCTAGTGATTCCAATATAGGCTACATACAGAGCAAAATGAGTGAATCTACACTCGAAAATGCATCTATATACATCTGTATGTGGTCCATACTAGAATCTGTAAATAGACATATGTTTAGGAACAGAGGCAGTACATTACACAAAATCGTAGGTGACATGTAGGAATTCCAGTACACTACATTAGGCTCCCTTAGAGTGCCTGCTAGTCCAACACACATAGTCATGGCTAGTTTATGCTACACACACAATCATTAATTGGTGGTTTAAATATGCGCAAGGGATATGCAATGTATTATCATGTAGAGTGTCTGAAATTAGCCGTGCCAACTTGCAGATTGGGTTACACAATGAAAAATTACAAGATGTATGTGGCAATTTCATGGAACATCGCAAAAAAAGGAGAGCCAGCGGTGAGCCTATACAGTGTGCTATGGTACGTCACTCCTCCATTGCAATCATCGTGACATGTTATTTGTATGTCAGTTCTATTGGCCAAGTTTCTTAGGGATAGTTATTACGAGTTATCCTAAGAAAATAAGCACCTGTGAATATAAGCTCCATGTAATAAGCCAACCAGTTCTTTTCATTGCGTTTTTAGCTTTTCTTTGGTATGATAAGTGAAAAGTCTAGATTGTATTATATTTTCATTTTGCTTCCCATATGAAAATTAATTTGACTTGCAAACATCACAAATTGAACCCAGTGCAGTAATTAATATGATAGGAAAACAGACCATCACTATTTGCTCAAAATGCAAATACAAAGATACCATCTACTTGGCACAATCTACTTTGGTCAATGTTTTCCATAGAGATCCCATTGCCTAATTTAAACGAAAAACGCATTACCCACATTTAAATGAAGAACAATTATTAATTGAAATTCGATTGTCCAAGTGGCTGGTTATTATCATATAGCAGCACCACCTGAAAGCATCATATAGCAGCACCAGCAGCTCATACCAACTCATCATACAACAACAGCAGTGTGCATTCATCATATACCAGCAGCAGCTCATAGCAATTCGTCATATAGCAGCAGCAGGAGCAGCTCATAGCAATTCATCACATAGCAGCAGCAGGAGCAGCTCATAGCAATTCATCACATAGTAGCAGTAGGAGCAGCTCATAGCAATTCATCCGATATCATAAGCAGGAGCAGCTCATAGCAATTCATTATACAACAGCAGCAGGAGCAGCTTATAGCAACTCATCATATAGCAGCAGCAGGAGCTCATAGCAATTCATCATATAGCAGCAGCAGCTCATAGCAATTCATCATATAGGAGCAGCAGCTCATAGTAATTCATCATATAGTAGCAGCAGGAGCAGCTCATAGCAATGCATCATATAGCAGCAGCAGAAGCAGCTCATAGCAATTCATCGTATAGTGGATCAGAATGAAAATTTGGCAAAAAATCAGAGGAGATCTGAGGGAGTCCTGGATTAGGGGGTCCTCAAACTGCCGGACTATATACTTTGGCCGGACTGTTGGACTATGAAGATACAAGATTTAAGACTTCGTCCCGTGTCCGGATGGGACTCTCCTTTGCGTGGAAGGCAAGCTTGACAATTCGGATATGTAGATCTCCTCCCTTGTAACCGACTCTGTGTAACCCTATCCCCCTCCAGTGTCTATATAAACCAGAGGGTTTAGTCCGTAGGACAACAACAATCATAATCATAGGCTAGCTTCTAGGGTTTAGCCTCTACGATCTCGTGGTAGATCAACTCTTGTAATACTCATAGCATCAAGATCAATCAAGCAGGAAGTAGGGTATTACCTCCATCGAGAGGGCCCGAACCTGGGTAAATATTGTGTCCCCCACCTCCTTTTACCATCCGCCTTAGAAGCACAGTTCGGGACCCCCTACCCGAGATCCACCGGTTTTGACACCGACTTTGGTGATTTCATTGAGAGTTCCTCTGTGCCATCACCATAAGGTTTGATGTCTCCTTCGATCATCGGCAACGATGTGATCCAGGGTGAGGTTTTTCTCCCCAGACAGATCTTCGTATTCGGTGGCTTCTTTTGCGGGCAACTTCGCAGCCATCTGGAGCAGATCGAGAGCTACGCCCCTGGCCGTCAGATCAGGTTTGGAAGCTTGAACTATACTGCCGACATCCGCGAAGACTTGATCTTCAACGGATTCGGCCCCATGTCAGGTGCGCCGCACAGTCACGACAAGCATGACTTAGCTCTGCCGTCGGACGGTGTTCGGGAGATCACACCTGTGGCTACTCCGGCCCTCAATTCGGAGCAAATTGCGGCGTCCGAGGGCGGGTGGATGGATCCCGCCACGGAGGTTTCACACTCAGCGGCGATTGAGCCGAATACTGACTTCACCTCTTACGAGACTTGTGTTGCCAGACCCTTGGATTTGTCCCCGGCCACGGACTCCGAACTGCCTGTGTTCGTGCCTATCGAATTTGATTGGGCACCGATCATGGAGTTTTCCTCCACGGATATCTTTCAGCACTCGCCCCTGGGCGATGTGCTAAATTCATTAAGGTCCCTCTCCTTGTCAGGAGACCCTTGGCCGAACTATGTCCGTCTTGAGTGGGAAGTGGACGACGAAGAAATTCATTCCCCACCCACCACCCACTTAATAGCCACTGTCGACGACTTAACCGACATGCTAGATTTCGGCTCCGAAGACATCGACGGTATGTACGACGATGTAGGGGAGGAACAGGAACCACCACCCACTGGGCACTAGACAGCCACTTCATCACACGATATATACATGGTGTATACACCCAAAGAAAACAATGACGAGGAACGGAAGGATGCAGCGAAGGATAATCCCCTCAAGAAGCAACCAAAGCGACAACGTAGGCGCCGCTCCAAATCCCTCCTCGGCAAAAACAGCGATAACAGCGCAAGAAAGAATAATACCTCGGCCGACTCCAAAGGAAATGACGACCACGTCGACCCAGCGAAAGAACAGGATGAGCTAGCGGACGGCAAACATAGTACGGAGCCGCTGTCCGATCACGGCGACACCGAGGGTAAAGCTCATCAACCTGTCTCCGGAGAGGAGAACAGTCCGAACGATGATGCACACATCATCCTGGAAAGGCACTTGGAGCATGAGAACCTCCATAGAAGGCTTATTGCCACCGCGAGGAGTCTAAAGAAGCAGAAGCAAAGGCTTAAGGCCGTGCAAAATACACTCAACAGTAGATGGAACAAAGTGCTCGACCTTTGAAGAAAATGCGGTGGCGATCGCCACACAAAGATCTATCCAAAGCGCAAGCTGCTGCCTGAATTCGATGACGAGGCTTTAGAGCCTATACAGCCAAAAAATTAAACGACCGATCAGCCGGATCGACCACCCCGTGGCCGCGACAGGGCGGCTAACGATGTCGCACATATGTCAGCACACGACTTACGTGAGGATTTGCACCAAAAAGCCGGTATAAGCAGGTCCATCTACGGATCTAGGAAGCGCGCTCCGGCACAGAATCAAAACCGAACACTACAACCGTCAGAATGCCATGACACATCCAAATACAGGGGTGCCGCGCACCCCCTATGCTTCACCAATGAGGTGCTGGATCACGAATTTCCAGAGGGATTCAAACCCGTGAACATAGTGGCATACGACGGAACGACAGACCATGGGGTCTAGATTGAGGACTTTATCCTTCATATCCACATGGCTCACGGACATGACCTCGCCATCAAATACTTGCCCCTCAAGTTGAAGGGATCAGCTCGGCACTGGCTGAAGAGCCTCCCCGAAAACTCAATTGGAAGTTGGGAAGAGCTCGAGGACGCTTTTAGGGCTAATTTTGAAGGGACCTATGTCCAACCTCCGGATGCAGACAATTTAAGTCATATAATTCAACAGCCCGGAGAGTCAGCCCGAAAGCTTTGGAACAGATTCCTCACTAAGAAGAATCAAATTGTCGACTACACGGACGCCGAAGCCTTAGCGGCTTTCAAACACAGTGTCCGGGATGAATGGCTCGCCAGACACCTCGGCCAGGAAAAACCGAGGACAATGGCAGCCCTAACAAGCCTTATGACCCGCTTTTGCGCGGGCGAAGATAGTTGGCTGGCCCGTAGCGGCACCAGCGACCTAGGCACATCCGAAGTCAGGGATGGCAATGGAAAACCACGACGCAATAAAAGCAAGTGTCAAAACAATGAAGACAGCCCAGACAACACAGCGGTAAACGCCGGATTTAGGGGTTCTCGACCCGGTCAACGGAAAAAGCCATTCAAAGGCAGCAGAGATGGATCGTCCAGCCTAAACAAGATTCTAGACAGATTATGTTAGATTCATGGCACCTCCGACAAACCTGCAAATCACAGCAACAGAGAATGCTGGGTCTTCAAGCAGGCCGACAAGCTAAACGCCGAACACAAGGGGAGGGAGATACCAAGTGAAGACGAGGATGAACCTCGCCAGCAAAACACTGGGTGTAACGCCCGGATTCGATGCGCCAGGTGTCTGACAATTATTCTCCGTCATTGCCATGTCATGTGCTTGCGTGTCTCTCTTTGCCATGTCATCATCTGCATTTCATATCATGTCGTCATGTGCATCGCATGCATCGCATTTGCATACGTGTTCTTCTCATGCATCCGGGCATTTTCCCCGTTGTCCGTTTTGCAATCCGGCACTCCTATGTTCCCCGGTGTCCCCCTTTTGTCTCTCGTTGTGAGTGGATGTTAAACTTTCTCGGAATGGCCCGAGGTTTGCCAAGCGGCCTTGGTATACCACCGGTAGACCGCTTGTCAAGTTTCGTGTCATTCGGAGGTCGTTTGATACTCCAACGGTTAACCGGGTAACCGCAAAAGCCCCCTTCTCTTTGCAGCCCAACACCCCTTTCAAAGTGGCCCAAAGCCCAGCAAACTCCCCTCTATGCTGTCGGTCGTTCGATCACGATCGTGTGGCCGAAAACCGCTCCTCATTTGGACTCTCCTAGCTCCCTCTACCTATAAATATGTGCCCCTCCCCGAAATTTCGGATCAAACCCTAGATTTTCCCCGCCGCGCCGCGCCGGACATGTCCAACTCGGCGGACGTGTCCGCCGCCTCCTCGCGCCAATCGGAGGCCGCCACGTGGCGCGCCGCCGCCACCCTCGCGCCCGGCCCAAGGCGTCCCGGCCCCCGCCCGCGCAGCCGCGCCGCCGCCTTACGCCCGGCGCCCGCCGCTGGCCGCTGCTGCGCCGCGGCCCGTGCGGCGCCCGCCGCCGCCCGCCATCTCTGCAGCCCGCCGGCGACCCCGCCGACCTCCGGGGACGGGCGCGCCGTCTGCGCCCGGCGCCGTCGACCCGCCACCATCTCCGCGCCTCCCGACCCCAGCACCGTCCCGCCGAGCCTCCGCAGCCCGCCGCCTCCAGCGCCCGCCCGGCCCGCGCCGCCCGCCGCCCCGCCGGCTGCCGCCCGGCCCGCACCAAGGCGTCCTCGGCTGCGCCGCCCGGCCTCCCCTCGCCTCCTCCAACCGGATCCGGCGAGGAGCGCCTCGGATCCGGCCTCCCCGTCTCTCCGCCCTCCCCCCTTCCTCTCCATCTCCGGCGAAGATCCGGCGAGATCCTCCGCCGCCTCGAAGTCCGTGCAAAACTGAAGATTGACCCCGAAATCCCTGTCCCTGAGATTTGACATTATCATGCCATTTGCATCGCACCATAACTTGCTTCATACTGCTCCGTTTCATGTGTATAATATGTCAAATTGTTCGCCTCAATGAGTACTTCATTTCGTTCCATTGCATCATGTTCATTTGAGTCCATCTTGATGCCTGAATCATCATTGCAAGAGTGCTATATGATGTTAATCTGCTGAAACTGTTATAACTTGATGATTTGTCATTTTTGTCGCATTTGATGTGTGCATCTTATGAGCATGAGCTCTACATGTGTGTTTGTTCTATGTCATGCCATCTTCACAGAGGTGCTTGCCATGTATTTTTGTGATCAATGTGGTGACTAGAACAAGCATGCAAACTAGGCTTCGTGATGTTGCTTATTTTAGTCCCTGTTCTGCTGTTATTTTGATGCCATGTAAACTTGATGCTACAGAGAGATCCATGCATATTTTGAGATACTTCAGTAAGGATGTTTTGAACATATGTTTATGCTTTATCCATCCATGCCCTTGTTTGAAATTATGGAGTAGTCTATCATGTCAGTTTCTTGCTCTACTTTTGCTATAAAATGTTTCCAGGCAGATTGTTTACATGTTATTCAATTTTGCCAAGGTTGTTGTTGTTGGTCCTTGCATGATATAAACTTCATCTTGCCATGATTAGCTTCATAAACATGTCTTCTTACTGTGAGTTTCCTTGCCATGCCTTGTATTGCTCTGTGGTGAGTGGTTCAAGCTCACCAACATGTCTACTTATTGTTGTTCCTGCCATGTATGAAGCTGTTATATAACTTGCTATGTTTACATGGGTGCCATCATATCTTCTGATCCTTTTTGGCTCATGGTCAGTAAAGGACATTTGTTATATGCATTTAGTAGATTCATGACATGCCTTTGTTCGCCATGATAAGTTCCTGTAGCATGTTGTTTGATAGCTCTAAACATTGCAACCTAATGTTATTTCTGCTAAGCCTGAAACTGTTATTATTTGCAATCTTGCCATGTCCTTTTGAGCATGTTCTAGTGATTTCTGGAGATAGCTCAGTGTTCATGTTTTGTCATGCTTTACCTGTAGTTCATGCCCATGCCTTTTGTTTTCACGTTGCGATGCCGTAGCATGTTGTTTTGGTGCTTGCATTATGCCTAGTTGCTGTTTTGGACAGATTGTTGTTATGTCTTGTATAGAGTGTATGTGTTGAACCGTTGCTCCGTTTTGACTGTGCCCTATATGAAACTTGCTTGATTTTGCATGTAGTTTCATATTATCATGTTGCATCCTTGTTTTGAGAGTGTTTGCTTAATGTTTGGATGCATTTTGCATCAATGCCATGTTTAACTTGTTTTGCTCATATCTTCTAGGCCGTAGCTCCGAATCTAATGAACTTTATATGTAACTTGACTAGAATTTCGTGTAGATCATGTTGGTGCATCTTAACCTGCTGTTTAACAACTTGAACATAAGGTTTATTCAGATCTGAACCAATTTCGAAATTTGCATATGAGGACTTACCGGAATTGTTCTATGTTGTTTCCGGCCTCATTTAAACTTGCTTTGATGTGCTGCTCTTGTTTGCATCATCTCTTGCCATGAGTAGTTTCATGTAGCATTGCCATGCATCATACTTGTTTGAGTATCATGCCTTGTTCATGTGTGGTGTGTTTACCTTGTTGTGTGCTTCTCTCGATAGTTCCCGTTTCGTTGCGAGCGTGAGGATTCGTTCGTCTACGCTTGGTTCGTATTCGTGGCTTCATCTTCTTCATGGACTCGTTCTTCTTCCTGTCGGGATTTCAGGCAAGATGACCATCACCTTAGATCTCATTACTATCATTGCTATGCTAGTTGCTTCGTTCTTTCGCTATGCTGCGTTACCTATCACTTGATGCTCAAGCCTCCCAAATTGCCATGAACCTATAACCTTTGTCACCCTTCCTAGCAAACCATTGCTTGGCTATGTTACCGCTTTGCTCAGCCCCTCTTATAGCGTTGTTAGGTGCAGGTGAAGATGAAGATTGCTCCATGTTAGATTATGTTTATGTTGGGATATCACAATATCTCTTATATTATTAATGCATCTATATATTTGGTAAAGGGTGGAAGGCTCGGCCTTATGCCTGGTGTTTTGTTCCACTCTTGCCGCCCTAGTTTCCGTCATATCGGTATTATGTTCCCGGATTTTGCGTCCCTAACGCGGTTGGGTGATTTATGGGACCCCCTTGACAGTTCGCTTTAAATAAGACTCTTTCAGCAAGGCCCAACCTTGGTTTTACCATTTGCCTCACCACCACCTACTTTTCCCTTGGGAGCCGCTCTCTCGAGGGTCATCTTTATTTAGCCCCCCCGGGCCAGTGCTTCTCCAAGTGCTGGTTCGAACCGAGCAGCCTGCGGGGCCACCTCGGGGCAACTTTAGGCTTGGTTTTACTCGTAGCTTGACTTATCCGGTGTTGCCATGAGAACGAGATATGTGCAGCTCCTATCGGGATTGTCGGTGCATCGGGCGGCTTTGCTGGTCTTGTTTTATTCTTGTCGAAATGTCTTGTAGCAGGATTCGAGACTGATCGGGTCTTCCCGGGGAGAAGGAATATCCTTCATTGATCGCGAGAGCTTATAATGGGCTAAGTTGGGACACCCCTGCAGGGTTTAAACTTTCGAGAGCCGTGCCCGTGGTTATGTGGCAGATGGGAATTTGTTAATATCCGGTTGTAGTAAACTTGAAGTAAACACTTTTAAAATACACCAACCATGTGCGTAACCGTGATGGTCTCTTTTCGGGATGGATCGAGAGGAGAACACGGTTTCTGGGTTATGTCTGACGTAAGTAGGAGTTCAGAATCACTTCTTGATCATTACTAGTTGTCGACCGTTCTTTGTTTCTCTTCTCTCTCTCATTTGCGTATGTTAGCCACTATATATGCTTAGTCGCTGCTGCAACCTCACCACTTTACCCCTTCCTTTCCCATTAAGCTTTGCTAGTCTTGATACCCATGGTAATGGGATTGCTGAGTCCTTGTGGCTCACAGTTTACTACAACAACAGTTGCAGGTACAGGTTTCGCGATGATCATGACGCGAGAGCGATGTTTGCTTGTTTGGAGTTCTTCCTCTGCTTCTTCTTGATCGGGGATAGGTTCGGTCGGCAGCACAGGCTAGCGGGGTGGATGTCGCTTGAGCTTTGTTTGTGTTTCATCCGTAGTCGGATGTTGATCTTATGGATGATGTATTGTTGTATTCGTGTGACATTGTATGCCTTATGTATGTATCCCCATCTATTATGTAATGTTGATGTAATGATATCCACCTTGCAAAAGCGTTTCAATATGCGGGTCTATCCTTGGTGGGACCTTCGAGTTCCTTTTGGATAGGGTCGCATATTGGGCGTGACACTGGGGGACAGAAAAAATTCCCACCAAAGGTTAAAAGAGTGAACATGATTCACGTAACGAAGAGGAGGAGCAAACGCGCACTCCGAGACGTATGCGCCATGGAACCTGTCACCCCCGAGTTAAACCCTTGGTCGGCCTGCCTGATCACTTTTGATCGCAGGGATCACCCGACTTGTATCCGACACGGAGGATCGGCTGCCTTGGTACTAGACCCAATAATTGACGGATACCATCTCACCCGAGTCCTTATGGACGGCGGCAGTAGTCTTAATCTGATATATCAGGACATAGTCCGCAAAATGGGGATAGACCCGACAAGAATCAGCCAAAGCAATACTACCTTTAAAGGAGTAATACGAGGCCCAGAGGTCCGCTGCACTGTCTCTCTAGTACAAGAAGTTGTATTCGGTTCTCCTGACAACTTCCAAAGTGAAAATTTAACCTTCGACATCGCCCCATTCCGAAGTGGCTATCAAGCACTACTCGGAAGAACGGCATTTGCTCGTTTTAATGCAGTACTGCATTACGCTTATCTTAAGCTTAAGATGCCTGGTCCACATGGCATCATCATAGTCAGCGGAAACACAGAGCGTTCTTTACATTCGGAAGAATGTGTGGTGGCTTTAGCAGCCGAACACTGAACGGCCCCTCCAACCAGAATAAATGATCGGTCGTCAAGACCGCGGGCACGGTTAGACGAGTCCGGCGCACCACTAGCTGTAACAGCTCAGATAAACCTGAGATTGGGTCGATGGATATACCACCATAGGTGGTGCTAGGGGCTTCCCGCATGTAAAAATACTACAGTTCGGCTTGACCTTATTTAGATTGAATTTTAATGGTTTATTAAGAATAACCAATTTTTTGCACGAAAACTTTCACCTGGGGTTTTCTCTCTTACAGATGATCATTGTGCTACACCCTTCAAGGATACAGCACAACGGAGACATAGGCGCAGACGTGCAGCAGGGCCCCGTTCAAAGGTTTCTTTTTAGATTAAGACCCTGCGTAAACCTTTTTTACTGTCTCTTGTTGCTTCACACCCTCCGGATACTCAACACAACCGAGAGGGATGATGGCGTTATTGACATTTCGTCACGTCAGACTAATGCACGTACCTGGAAATTTAGGGTTTATTATCGAGGGCGTTACTTAGCCTAGCATATGTTGTAAAGTCCGAATACCTTAGGGAGTGTTCGGCATCGCGAGTTTGGACTTATATGCATCAGCTCCTAATCATGTCTTTGGTCAATAGTTGGGTTTGCCCGGCTCCTGTGTTTTGCTACCTTACGTTCCATTCTATCGGCTAAGGTGGCACCGGGAGAACTGCTGCGATTGTACCCTGGTTCATCTGGATGAGCACGTCAGTAGAGAAAGCCGAAAACTGACTGTCATGATAAAGCGCGAGACTGGTCAACACTTCGATGACTCGTCGGAATCTTCGCGATTCCTCCACATTAACGAAGGACCAGTTTCCCGGTCATGTATGTACGCACACCATATTCGGATAAGCGCGGAAGTACCAGGGGCTATATAGTAGCCCCGCCGTCAAACTCCTATGGTTAAGTGAAAGTGTTAAAGCTATGTAGTCCGATTGCCTTGTTCGCCGCGCTATCACCTCCTTAATGGACCAAGACGTTGGATCAAGTGTGAATACACGCTTTTCCGAACACCCCCGCATTGTGTGCGTGGGGGCTGAAGCCGACGACTGCAAACTTTCAGGTTATCTACATACATAAACGACCGCACAGGAGGCATCATAATACTTCCAGACAAAAGTATAAATACAGCCTTTATAATCCAAATAGCCTTGTTTTTACAATTGGGATACATGTCACTCGAACATGATACTCTTCGAGCACTGAGCCTCTATTAAACGAGTGCCTTCTAGGACTTCTTCAAAATAGTGCTCGACCGAGACCTGGCCTATGGCTGGACTCCGGGTTGCAATAGAGGTGGCCTCCATCTCTGCCAAGTATGTCTTAACACGAGCAAGAGCCATCCGCGCACCCTCTATGCACGCCCACCTCTTTACAGCGTCGATATGCGGCACAACACCAAGGAATCGTTGCACTAAACCAAAATAAATATTCGGCCTTGGTCCTTCCGGGCAAAGATGATCCACGACAGACCACATGGCAAGCCCGGGCAACCTATGGAGCTCGGCCCACTCGGCCATTTGCTCATTTAACAGCAGCAGATGCATTGGAGCACTGAACTGCGACCAGAACAACTTTTCCACTTCGTGATCTTTTTTATCTTTGTAAAACTCAGTAGCATCGGCAGCATTCGTTGCCAGGTCCAAGTACGCGTCTGCAGCACTCCATAATTGATCCAGAGGGGCATACTTTGGATCTCCGAACTTCGTCCGCAACAAAAAGGGCTTCCCAGCCGTGATATCTCTGGCTTGACGAAGCTCCTCCTTCGCCGCTCTGATTTTAGAGCGGGTTTCCTTGGCTGCTACCATGGCTTTCTTCAGGTCCGCCGCTTTCGCTTGGCTTTCCTTTTCAAGAAGCTCATACCGGTCACCGGCATCCTTTAGCTCAACAGCCATCTTGGCTATTTTATCTTCACTCTGGCGATGAGCAGCCTGTTCGACACTTAACTCTTCGGCCGCCTTTAGGGCGGCCGCATCACTTCTCCTGGCTTGTTGCTTGGCTCGGGCAAGCTCCGCCCGAAGGGTCTCCACGGCGGCAGCTCCATCTGCAGTCACAACATATTATAGATACTAGCATCATGCTCTTCTTAATATCTGTTGACCACCGGAGAATACATAACCTGTGCCTCGTCAAGCCACTTGTTTACAAGCACGATGTCGGCATCTGCCGCATCAAGTTGCCGCCTCAGTTCAGCAAACTCACCAGTCCGGCCGGCCACCGGACCCTTAGCCGCCTGCACATGAAAGCAGCATGATCATTACCTGGTACTATGATCCTCTGTTTGCCGCCTTTGGACAGCAACCAGAGTCTCAGGGGCTACTATCTGTATAGGGCACACCTAGCGTGTGTGGTACCGTCAAAATATATATATTACTTTGCGTACCTCAAATCCTCTTAGCAGGCTTATAAAAGCTTCATGCAGCTCGATTTTGGCGGATGAAATCCTCTCAACCACCATACCCATTAAGGTACGATGCGCCTCTGAGATAGCTGCTTGCTCCAAAAGACCCATCAGTGCGTCCGGTTGTGCACCGGATAGTCCCGGATTCTTTCTGTTGCTCTCCTTTGGAGCCGAATACTCCGGACTCCGGGTGACCGAAGGGTTACATTTTGGCCTTGGCGGATCAGGAGAAATCCTCCGTGACGACACCTCAGGGTCGTCCGCCACACGAGGCGCAGAGACAAGGGGAGGCGTTTCGCTCTCCATCATCTCCGGAAGAAGATCCCCCGAAGACGAACTCTGTCGAGAAGGTCTACAATCCAGACTGCAAGATATATGTCTTGGTTATGGTCCTCGAAGATAAAGCGGGATATATTTACCAAAATACTCTTATTCACTTACAACTCGGTCGAGGGCTGACCCCCTTGCGGGTACAGTGTGGTAAGGATGCCCTCCGGGGCTGTCGGAGTAATTGGACACGGATACCCCAAAGACGGCAAGAGAATATTTCAAGACATTGGGGCTAGCAAAGCCCCTCAGTCCGACTGCCCAGCCGCTCCTGCCGGCCCCCCGTCGGACTGCTCTGCCCGACCGGCTGCCGACTGCGCCCACAAGCCGGCTGTCGACTACTGCTCGACCCGACACCGACGAGACACCGACGAGACGGATGTACCCGAGCACTATTCACGTGCAATCTCAGCCATCATGTATAGTGTCACTTGTCCCCTGGCACTATTTATGAAGTTACCCAGGGGACAAGGATGACACCCACCATGCCTTTGCCCATGCCCACTACCAAGCTTACATCCTAAGCTACCCATGCCTATATAAAGGCACACATCCATCCATCCAGGGGATGGACTCACACGCACACACACAAGAAAATAGCTAGCAAGCTAGCTATCCATCCATCCATCCATCCACACACACGCATGAGTACACACACTCATTCGGCCACACATGGCCAGGCACATGTGCCACACTAGCTAGCTAGCCCTCATTGCTACTGATCTCAGATACAGCTCTAGGAGCACTCTGTACTAGATATATCAGATACACTCAGACATGCAGCAGTAGGAGTATTATCTCTCCGGAGAGCTCTGAACCTGGGTAAACCATCGCGTGCTACTCGCATACCCGCTCCCGGTCCTATCAGCAGCAGTCTTACCCTCACACTAAGCCCTTGTGACATCTGTCGACTCGCAAGCCCCCCGTGAGAATACCACGACAGTTGGCGCCCACTTTGGTGTGGTACTTTGCTACCACGCTGCCGCTGGTTTCGCAGTCTGGGCAGGACCATCTTCCATCATCACCACGGCGTTGTGCCGTCTCTCCGGCAGCGCTCGGGGGCTCGACGCCGACACGCCCCCGGAGCGGCCGCGAGGGATGGCGCTGTAACACCCCGGAAGTAACTTTCCATATTTGTAACTCCAACTCTTGCCATTTTCGGCATTGATATATGATATTCCCTCCGTGGTTGGGTTTATCCTTTTTGCATTTTGTCTATGTAATGCATTTTATCATGTCATCATGTGCATCGCATTTGCATACGTGTTCGTCTCATGATTCCGAGCATTTTTTCCGTTGTCCGTTTTGCAATCCGGCACTCCTATCTCCCGGCGGTCCCTTTTACGTTTTCCGTCTGCGGGTACTAAACCTTCTCGAAATGGACCGAGGTTTGTCTAGTGGCCTTGGTATACCACCCGTAGGCCACGGTCAAGATTCGGGTCATTTGGAGCTCGTTTGGTACTCAAGCGGTTAACCGCACCTTCATAAAGGCCTCTTTTAAGTTGCAGCCCAACACCCCTTCAAAACAGCCCAATAACCCATCTAAGTCACTTCCATGCTCTCCGTCGTTCGATCACGATCGTGTGGTGAAAACTACACCTCATTTGGACTCTCCTAGCTCCCTCTATGCCTATTTAAGCAAACCTCCCAATCCGGATCATCTCCCGAAACCCTAGCATTTTTTTCCTCGCGCCGCGGACACGTCCGGCGAGCAGACAGCGTCCGCCGTCGCCGCCCGGCCAATCGCGGGTGCCACGTCGCCACCCGGCGCCCGCCGCCGCCCTTCGCGCCCGGCCAGAGGCCAGGCGAGCCTGCTGTGAGCCCGCCGCCGCCGCCCGGCTCTCCGCCTCCGGGCGAGCCGCCGCCCGCCCGCCGTAGCGCCCGCCACCGCCGCCGGCCGCTCCTCCCGGCGCCGGCCTCGCTCCGCCCGCCCGGCGGCCCGCCGCCCCCCCGCCCGGCCCGCCCGCCCGCCCTCCCTCCGGCGCCCCTCCAGCCGCCGCCCGTGAAGCTCTCCTTCCTCCCAGCGCCGCCCGAGATCGAGATCGCGCCCGATCCGGCCTCGGGCGAGCGCGCGTTGACTCTCTTCCCCTCCATTTTCTTCTAAGTCTTTTCCATATTATTGTTTTGTTGCATTTTCAACGTCTGTATCTTTGCATCTGTAGATCCATTTTGCGTGTATAATGTGTCAAAATGTTCGTCTCGAAGAGTAGATCATTTCATCTCATTGCATCATTTTCATTTGAGCTCATCTTGATGCCCGAAATGCTGTTGGAAGAGTGCTATGTGTTGTTAGTTCTGTTTTAATAACAGAACTTGCACTTTTGTTATTTTGCCATGATTATTGTGTGCACCCTATGAATTTGAGTCCTACATGTGTTTTGTAAAATGCCATGCCATATTTCCAGGGTGTATGCCATGTATTTTGTGATCTATGTGGTGACTAGCACAAGCATGCAAAGTAGGTATCCTGTTGTTGCCGATTTTCAGCCTGTTTAGCTGATTTTGATGCCATGTTTACTTGATGATACCGAGAGATCTATGCATATTTTGAGATACTTCAGTAAGGGTGTTTTGTAAAGCATGTCTTGCTCTATCCATCCATGCCTTTGTTTGCAATTATGGGATGCCATAGCTTGAGTCAATCGAGCTCTACTTTTGCTACCAAATGTTTCTGGCAGATTGTATCGTGTTATTCAATTTTGCCTAGCTTGTTGTGGTTGATCCATTTATGCTATGTTATTGTTCTTGCCATGTATGTCTTCTATGTCATGTCTTCTTGATGTATGTATGCTTAGTTTGTCATATAAGGCTATGTAGTGAGTGCATTGAGCTTGTAAACATGCCTACTTGTTATCAGTTTTTGACATGTCATGTTCTTTGAATCATAATGAAACTTTCAATATTGACATGGGTGTTACTATATTTTATGATCCTTTTTGGCTTATGGTCAGTAAGGGACTTTTGATCTATGCTTTGAGTAGATTCATGCCATGCCATGTTTTGCTATTTTAAGTTCCTTTAGCATGTAGTTTTGTTTCTCTCGGATGATGAACTTCATTTTCAACCCCTACACCAATGAATTCGTCTTGGTCTATCTTGATGATATTTTGGTCTTCTCCAAGAATAAGAAGGATCATGCCAAACATTTGCGATTGGTGCTAGACAAGCTCAGAGAGTATCAATTCTATGCGAAGTTCTCCAAATGTGAATTTTGGCTTGATGAAGTGCTTTATCTTGGTCATATCATCTCTGCCAAGGGCATCGCTGTTAATCCCGAGAAGGTGTCCGCAATTGTGAATTGGGAACCTCCTCGAATGTCAAGCAGCTCCATGCTTTCTTGGTCTTGCAAGCTATTGCGAAGATTCGTTGAGAATTTCTCCAAGATTGCAAAGCCTCTTTCCAACCTCCTCGAAGCATGTGAAGTATGTACGGTCTCACGAGTGTGGCGTTGCTTTCAATACTCTCAAAAGAAACTCGTCACAGCTCTGTTTGACTCCTCTGATGAATCCAAGCCATTTGAAGTTTTACGTGATGCTTCTCTTCAAGGTCTAGGTGCTGTGTTAATGCAAGAGAAGAGAGTTGTGGCTTATACCTCTTGCCAGTTGAAGCCCAACGAAAAGAACTACCCCACTCACGATCTTGAGTTGACAGCAGTTGTCCATGCATTGATTACATGGAGACATCTCTTGTTGGGAAGGAAAGTGGACATTTTCACTGATCACAAGAGTCTCAAGTACATCTTCACTCAGCCCAACCTCAACCTCAGGCAGACTCGATGGGTCGAAATGATTCAAGAGTACAACCCAAGTATTGAGTATACTCCGGGCAAAGCCAATGTCATTGCAGATGCTTTGAGCAGGAAAGCTTACTGCAACAGTCTAATCCTCAAGCCCTTTCAGCGGATCTCGTGTGAATCTTTCCATAAGCTGAATCTTCAAGTTGTTCCTCAAGGCTTTCTTGCCAACCTCATAGTCTCTCCTACTTTGGAAGATCAGATTCGTGAGGCTCAACTTCACGGATACCATGGTGAAGAAGGTGAAGCGTGGTATCGACAAGGGCATTTCCAAGTACAAGTGCTTCCACGTTGATGACAAAGACACTCTGTTCTTTGAGGACGGATTGTGGTTCCTAAGGGTGATCTGCGAAAAGTCATTATGAGCGAGGCTCACAATTCGCTTCTATCCATTCATCACGGAAATGCGAAGATGTACCATGATCTCAAGCAGTCATATTGGTGGACTCGAATGAAGCGAGAAATTGCTCAATTCGTGAATGAGTGTGATGTCTGCGGAAGAGTGAAAGCAGAACACCAAAGACCAGCTGGTCTCCTCCAACCTCTTGCTATTCCTGAATGGAAGTTTGATCATATTGAAATGGACTTCGTGGTGGCTTTCCAAAGTCAAGCGTGGAAATGATGCTATCTTCGTTGTCATTGACAAGCTTACTAAAGTGGCTCATTTTCTTCCTATCAAAGAATCAATCACAGCAGCTCGGTTGGCGAGCTATACACCTCGAGGATTGTCTCCTTGCGGCATTCCACAAGTGATCTCTTGAGATCGTGGCAGCATCTTTACCTCCAAGTTTTGGGATTCTTTTGGAAGGCCATGGGCACCAACATTCGTTTCAGCACAGCTTTCCATCCTCAAACAAGTGGCCAAGTCGAGCGAGTTAATCAAATCCTTGAAGATATGCTCAGGGCTTGTGTCATTTCTTTCGGTATGAAGTGGGAAGATTGTCTTCCATATGCCGAGTTCTCCTACAATAACAGCTTCCAAGCGAGTTCGGGCAAGGCCCCATTCGAAATTCTCTATGGCAGAAAGTGTCGTACTCCTCTCAATTGGTCTGAGACAGGTGAACGCCAACTTCTTGGCAATGACTTGATCATAGAAGCAGAAGAAATGTGCCAAGTCATTCGTGAGAATCTCAAAGCAGCATAATCGCGCCGAAGAACTATTATGATGGTAAGCACCGTGATGTGACTTTTGAAATCGGAGACCATGTCTACCTCGCGTCTCTCAATGAAAGGCACTCGTTAACCCGGTATCAAAGGAAGCTTGCCCCTAGATCGTGGGTCCTTTCAAGATCATTGGCAAAAGAGGCGATCTCGCCTATCAACGAGCTTCCATCCAACTTTGCAAGCGTGCGATGTGTTTCACGTGTCACAACCATCGCAAGTGCTTCAAGACTCTGACGCACTATCAACCGAAGAGATTGACCTTCAAGAAGATCTCTCTTATCATGAGCACCCGTTGCTATTCTTGAAGAAACCGAGCGCAAGACTGCAACAAGTCAATCAAATTCACGAAAGTGAAGTGGTCACACCATTCCGACCGAGAAGCTACGGGGCGCGAGGATCACCTCCGTTCGAATATCCGGAGTTTTTCAGTCCTAGATCTCGGGACGAGATCCTCTTGTAGTGGTGGAGTGTTGTAACACCCCGGAAGTAACTTTCCATATTTGTAAATCCAACTCTTGCCATTTTCGGCATTGATATATGATATTCCCTCCGTGGTTGGGTTTCTCCTTTTTTCATTTTGTCTATGTCATGCATTTTATCATGTCATCATGTGCATCGCATTTGCATACGTGTTCGTCTCATGATTCCGAGCATTTTTTCCGTTGTCCGTTTTGCAATCCGGCACTCCTATCTCCCCCGGCGGTCCCTTTTACGTTTTTCCGTGTGCGGGTACTAAACCTTCTCGAAATGGACCGAGGTTTGTCTAGTGGCATTGGTATACCACCGTAGGCCACGGTCAAGTTTGGTCATTTGGAGCTCGTTTGGTACTCCAGCAGTTAACCGCACCTTCATAAAGGCCTCTTTTAAGTTGCAGCCCAACACCCCTTCAAAACAGCCCAATAACCCATCTAAGTCACTTCCATGCTCTCCGTCGTTCGATCACGATCGTGTGGTAGCTTACACCTCATTTGGACTCTCCTAGCTCCTCTATGCCTATTTAAGCAAACCTCCCAAATCCGGATCATCTCCCGAAACCCTAGCATTTTTTCCCTCGCGCCTTGGACACGTCCGGCGAGCTGGACAGCGTCCGCCCGTCGCCGCCCGCCAATCGCAGGCGCCACGTCGCCACCCGGCGCCCCCGCCGCCGTCCTTCGCTGGCCCATGGGGCCACCAAGGGAACCCTTGCAAAACCCGCCGCCGCCGCCCGCTCTCCGCCTCGGCCGGGCCGCCGCCGCCGCGCCGCCGTGGCGCGCCGCCGCCGCCGCCGCCCGCTCCTCCCCGGCGCCGCCCGCGCTCCTCCGCCGCCGGCGCGCGCCCGCGCGCCCTCGGCGCCCCTCCAGCCGCCCGCCCGCTGGCGACTCCCTTTCTCCCAGCGCCGCCCGCGCCGAGATCCAGCGCCCGATCCGGCCTCGGGCCGAGCGCCCGTTGACTCTCTTCCCCCTCCATTTTCTTCTAAGTCTTTTCCATATTATTGTTTTTGTTGCATTTTCAACGTGCTGTATCTTTGCATCTGTAGATCCATTTTGCGCGTATAATATGTCAAAATGTTCGTCTCGAAGAGTAGATCATTTCATCTCATTGCATCATTTTCATTTGAGCTCATCTTGATGCCCGAAATGCTGTTGGAAGAGTGCTATGTGTTGTTAGTTTCTGTTTCGTAACAGAACTTGCACTTTTGTTATTTTTGCCATGATTATTGTGTGCACCCTATGAATTTGAGTCCTACATGTGTTTTGTAAAATGCCATGCCATATTTCCAGGGGTGTATGCCATGTATTTTTGTGATCTATGTGGTGACTAGCACAAGCATGCAAAGTAGGTATCCTGTTGTTGCCGATTTTCAGCCCTGTTTAGCTGATTTTGATGCCATGTTTACTTGATGATACCGAGAGATCTATGCATATTTTGAGATACTTCAGTAAGGGTGTTTTGTAAAGCATGTCTTGCTCTATCCATCCATGCCTTTGTTTGCAATTATGGGATGCCATAGCTTGAGTCAATCGAGCTCTACTTTTGCTACCAAATGTTTCCTGGCAGATTGTATACGTGTTATTCAATTTTGCCTAGCTTGTTGTGGTTGATCCATTTATGCTATGTTATTGTTCTTGCCATGTATGTCTTCTATGTCATGTCTTCTTGATGTATGTATGATTAGTTTGTCATATAAGGCTATGTAGTGAGTGCATTGAGCTTGTAAACATGCCTACTTGTTATCAGTTTTTGACATGTCATGTTGCTGAATCTGTTAACGAAACTTTCAATATTGACATGGGTGTTACTATATTTTATGATCCTTTTTGGCTTATGGTCAGTAAGGGACTTTTGATCTATGCTTTGAGTAGATTCATGCCATGCCATGTTTTGCTATTTTAAGTTCCTGTAGCATGTAGTTTTGTTGCTCTGAACATTGCAACCTGATGCTGTTTTTGCCATGTCCAGCCTGATATTTTGTGCACTTTTGCCATGCTTGTTTGAACCTGTTATGATGTGAACTAGCCGTAGCTCAGTGCTCATCTTTTGTCGAGCATCATGTGTAGATCACTGCCATGTGCTTTGTTGATACGTTTGGGTGCAGTAGCTTAATTAATTGTTGCTTGCTAAGTGGCATCATGCTGTTAATGGCAGATTTGCGCCATTCTTGTTTTGCTTGTCATTTGCAAACCGTGCATCCGATTCGGTGATCTTTATATCAATTTTAACGAAATCATCTCATCTTTCCAGTGGCATACTTGGTTTGTCAAGTTGATGCATGGTTCATCATTTACCTTCCGGGCTTTTATCGCATTGCATATCGCATCCCGCATATCATGTCATGTTTTGCATCATGTTGATTGTGCATTGCACGAGATTTATTGTGGTTCCTTTGTTTGTGTTATTGCTTTGGGTAGAGTCGGAGGCGAGTGCGTGAACGAGGAACCTGTTGAGAACGCTTACGAGGATCAAGCTTTCGACAACTCGAGAACATTGCGAGCAAGATGACCATACCCTCGAAATCACTTCTATCTTTGCTATGCTAGTTGCTCGCTCTTTTGCTATGCCTATGCTGCGATGCCTACCACTTGCTATATCATGCCACCCATATTGCCATGTCAGCCCTAACCATCCTTTTCCTAGCAAACCGTTGTTTGGCTATGTTACCGCTTTGCTCAACCCTCTTATAAGCGTTGCTAGTTGCGGTGAAGCTGAAGTTTGTTCCTTGTTGGAACATGGAGATGTTGTTCCTTGTTGGAACATGTTTACTTGTTGGGGATATCACAATATATATCTGCTATACTTAATACATCTATATACTTGGTAAAGGGTGGAAGGCTCGGCCTTATGCACGGTGTTTTGTTCCTCTTGCCACCTAGTTTCCGTCATACCGGTGTTATGTTCCTTGATTTTGCGTTCCTTACGGTTGGGTGATTTATGGGACCCCTTGACAGTTCGCTTTGAATAAGACTCGTCGGCAAGGCCCAACATTGGTTTTACCATTTGCCACCTAAGCCTTTTCCCCGGGTTTCGCGAGCCCGAGGGTCATCTTATTTTAAACCCGGGCGGTGCTCCTTGGCGTTGGTCCAAACTAGAACACCGTGCGGGACCATTCCTTGGCAACATGGATTACGTCGGTTCTGTGCGCTTAGCTTATCCGGTGTGCCACGAGAGCGAGATATGTGCAGCTCCTATCGGGATTTGTCGGCGCTGTCGGGTGGTCTTGCTGGTCTTGTTTTATTCTGTTGAAATGTCTTGTAGTCCAGGATTCCGAGATTGATCGGGTCTTCCGGTAGAAGGAATATCCTTCGTTGACCGTGAGAGCTTATAATGGGCTAAGTTGGGACACCCCTGCAGGTAATATCTTTCAAAGCCGTGCCCGCGGTTATGAGGCAGATGGGAATTTGTTAATGTCGGTTGTAGAAAACCCAAAGTTGACCTCAATAAAATATACATCAACGCGTGTGTAACCGTGATGGTCTCTTCTCGGGAGTCCGGAAGTGAACACGGTGTTGGAGTTATGCTGGCGTAAGTAGTTCGGGATCACTTCTTGATCGCTACTAGTTTCACGTCCGTGCTTTGCTTCTCTCCTCGCTCTCTTTTGCGATGTAGCCACCATATATGCTAGTAAACTTGCTGCAGCTCCACTTTACTACCCTGTCCTTCCTTTAAGCTTAAATAGTCTTGATCTCGCGGGTGTGAGATTGCTGAGTCCCGTGACTCACAGATACTTCAAAACAGTTGCAGGTTCCGGCGATGCGGTGCAGGTGATTCAACCGAGCTCAAGTGGGAGTTCGACGAGGCGTGGTCGTTACTATGTGTTTTTCCTGATGATCGTAGTGGTGCCCAGTTGGGACGATTCGGGGATCGTGTAGCATTTGGGGTATCTTATTTTATTTTGGTTCCGTAGTCGGACCTTGAGTGTACTCGAATGATGGATGTTTATTTATGTCTTGTGTGAAGTGGCATTGTAAGCCAACTATGTATCTTTCCTTAATCATTACATGGGTTGTGTGAAGATTACCTCACTTGCGACATTGCTTTCAATGCGGTTATGCCTCTAAGTCGTGCCTCGACACGTGGGAGATATAGCCGCATCGGGGGCGTTACAGGCGCGTCCTCGCCGTCGGCTGCGCCTTCTTCACTTCCACCGTTGCGACGCCAGCCGTCCATCCGTGCGCGCCGCGCGCGGGGCCTCGCTTCGGTCGTCCGCCTCCACCCACGCGCCGCTCGCGTCTGCTTGCCTCCGCGTTGCGCCTTGCTTCGGCCGACACACGAGCGCGCGTTCGCTACTCCAAATATCATCTAGACGAGCTAGCTAGATGCAAGTCAACATGGGTCAAACCACCAGCCAAACGCACATCAAACAATGGCCATACACATCCTGTACTTTGCCTTTGCGCAAGTCGGATGCAAACAAGACACTCTCCCTTCAGCTGGCCGTGCGTTCATCGGCCGGCTGCGCCCGGCTCCGCCTCTTCATCAACGCAACCGCGCGCCCGTGGCTGGCGCTGCTCACGCTGCTGTTGCACTCGCCGCCGCATGTCGCTCCCCTGCTGCCGCTGCGGTGCCCATGCTTCTGCTGCCTGCTGCTGCGACCACTGCTGCCCCTGGCTAGCAGTGCGGCTTCCCGATGGAGCATGGCTCCCGCGCTCACACTCGACCTCCTCCTCGCGCCTCCGGCCCCATCCGCGCTCCGGCCGCCTCGCCTCCCCTCCCGCGCGCCCACTTGGTCCGTTGCCGACCTCCCACGCCCGACGGCTTCGCCCGTTGCTGCTCTGCCCGCGTCGCCGCGGCTGTGTCTAGGAGGGTCGGCCCCGTTTGCTGATCCTGTAGGCGCGTCCGGCTCGCGACGTTTTCTCCGGCTGCCCGGCCGCCCGCGCCGTCCATGTCGACTTCTAGGCCGCATGCCCGCACGCTGCCCGGCTGCTCGCGCCGACAGCCGCCTTGACCTCCTCGCTGCCGTCCCGCCTCCCGGTCGGCTCCGCCGCCTCTGCGCCTCCACACCGGCCCGGACGGCTTGGTCGCCGATGCCGGCTGCGGCCGCCCGTTCCGCATAAGCCACGCTGCCGGCCCGCCCGGTGGCGGCTCCTGCTGCTTGTGGCGGCCCGCCGCGCATCTGGCCGACTCTGCGAACCGGCCCAGACCGGCAGTGCGCCCGATAACAGCTCTTGGCCGCCCGGCCGAGCCACTCGGCCCCGCCCGTGGCCGGCTCCTGCGCCGCCGCAGCGGCTCGCCCGCGCATCTGGCCGACTCGCCAGCGACCGTCCGGACCGGCTTAGTCGCCATTGCGGCTGCGGGCCGCCCGTTCAGCGCGTGCCACGCCGCCGGCCCGCCGTTGGCGGCTCTTGCTTTCGCCAGCAGCGGCGGCTTCGCCAGCGCATCTGGCCGACTCTGCGACCGGCCGGCGGACGGCTTTGGTCGCCCGATGCCAGCTGCCGGCTTCGCCCGTTCAGCGCGTGCGGCCGCCGCCCGGCCCCGCCCGGTGGCGGCTCTGCTTTCGCCCGATATCTTGGCGATTCCTGCGCGTCCGGCCCGCGGCGTCGCCTCCGCTGAAACGCGTCGTCGTCCGTGCTCGCCCGGCTTCCTTCGTGCGCTTCGCCTCTACCGCGCCGGGTCCGGCCTCTGCCATTGGCTGCTGGCCTCCCGCGTCGGGTCCGGCCCCTGCGCCCGCCGCCTTGCCACTCTAGTCGGCCTGCCGGCGGCTCCGCCTGCACCCCACCCGGCCGGTGTGCGAAACGACAAGGGTTGGCTGGAAGGAAAGAAAAGTTCCCGGCTGGAGAAAAAAGCAAAGGGCCGAGTGCCTTTAACAAAAAGTGTGTGTTCAACCAGCTGCCCAGACCCTGGCGAAGAAAAGGCCGGGTGTCCACGGCCGACTGGCAGAAAAAAGAAGGGAGGGTTCGGCTCTGCAAACTGCAGTCCAGCCGACTGCTCTGGTCAACAGCCCGCGTTGTCGCTCGGCCGGCCGGTTCGTCTGCCCGCTTTGCTGCACGGCGACAGACGAGCGGTCGACTGCGCGCTGGCCGGTGACGAAAAAGAAGAAGATAAAGTAGTTGTCGGAGATCCGGCCCGATTGCTCGTGATTAGCCCGAATCTGGGGGCTACCAGTTGGTCTTCTTAACGCCCAGCGAAGAAAAAAGAAAGTAGTTGCGGAGATCCGGCCCATACGCTAGCGATCGGCCCGAATCTCGGGGCTACACCCAGTGGTGAGCAGCGCCAGAAGAAGACAAAGTAGTTGTCGGAGATCGGCCCGACTTTCGTGATCGGCCCGAATCTCGAGGCTACACCAGCGGTTCTTGTTGGCGCCCTGCGAAGAAGAAGACAAGGTGGTCACCAGGAGATCCGGCCCGACTGCTCAACAGTCGACCCGAATCTCGGGGCTACACCAATGAGTCTTGTTGGCGCGCCCACGAAGTGCGAACAAGAGAAGAGTTTTGTCCAGCTGCCAGCAGCCGGCAGAAGAAAAAAAGAAGAAGAAAAAGGTCGTTGCAAGACGCCTCGCCGCCTGGCCGGTCGAGCCTGACCAGCCGGGACCCTCCTTCGAGCACCCGGAGGCTCGAAGGCTACACCCAGCGGGTGCACCGACGTGCTCCACGAGCGCCAAGTCATGGCGGCTGTCTTCGACGACCGCGACTACACGAAAATCAGTGTGAGCTCCTCACCTGCATATTTTTTGCACCGCGAAATCACGGACAACCTCGAGCGATGCTCGGGGAGATATCTCCACATTTTATTACAGTTGCATCACTGTTCGCCCCGGCGCCAGCCAGTGTTGGCCCGGGGGCTGGCCTCTTGGCCTGAGATGTTAGTTCCCGCAGACGGCTTAGTAGCGTGCGCAGTACCAAAGGCCCACTCTTAGTCATAGACAGAAGAGCGGCTGTCCGTCTAGAAAGAGTGAACGCTGGAGGCCACCCACGTGAAAAACGTCCGGGAAGAAAAACGGTTTGGGCGACCTGGCTGTTTCCTTTACGAGTATCTGCTCGGTCAAATCTGCTCCCAGAGTCTGAGTACTATACACTCCGCTCCGCGGCCCACTCTCAGCCACAGACCACAGAGCGGCCATCCGGCAAGCGAGAGCACAAGCCAAAGAGTGGAGGGAACATGAAAAATATTGAAGGGGGCTCGGACGAAACCGAGTCGGTACCCTCCGCATAAAACTTGCAATGCTGAAAGCAAACATTTGATATATCTGCGTGGACTAACTTTGTCTTTTTCATGATCATTTCCATGAACACTCGCCAAAAAACCTCCGTCCAACTTTGCCAAGTTGCCCGGAGGCTTGGGGGCTACTGTCGGAGTAATTGGACACGGATACCCCGAAGACGGCAAGACAATATTTCAAGACATCGGGGCTAGCAAAGCCCCTCAGTACGACTGCCCAGCCGCTCCTGCCGGCTCCCCGTCCGACTGCTCTGCCGGCCAGCTGCCGGCTGCCGACTGCGCCCACCAGCTGGCTACCGATTGCTGCTCGACCCAACACCGACGAGACGGATGTGCCCGAGCACTATTCACGTGCCATCTCAGCCATCATGTATAGTGTCACTTGTCCCCTGGCACTACTTATGAAGTGACCCAGGGGACAAGGATGACACCCACCATGCCTTTGCCCATGCCCACTACCAAGTTTACATCCTAAGCTACCCATGCCTATATAAAGGCACACATCCATCCATCCAGGGGATGGACTCACACGCACACACACAAGCAAATAGCTAGCAAGCTAGCTATCCATCCATCCATCCATCCACACACACGCATGAGTACACACACTCATTCGGCCACACATGGCCAGGCACATGTGCCACACTAGCTAGCTAGCCCTCATTGCTCTTGATCTGAGATCTGACTCAGGAGCACTCTGTACTAGATATATCAGATACACTCAGACATGCAGCAGTAGGAGTATTATCTCTCTGGAGAGCTCCGAAGCTGGGTAAACCATCGCGTGCTACTCGCATACCCGCTCCCGGTCCTATCAGCAGCGGTCTTACCCTCACACTAAGCCCTTGTGGCATCTGTCGACTCGCAAGCCCCCCGTGAGAATACCACGACAGGGGCATGGCCCCCTGGCGAAGGTTTCTTCCCTTGTTTGGAAACCCTTGTTTCCAAGTCTTCAGAGGCGGTCCTTTTCCTTCCCTGGGGAGAGGGGACTTTAGGTTCTTCTCCCCGAATATCCTCCTTCGCGGAGACGCTAATTCCCCCGGTTTGGATGAGTAATGCGTGAGGCCCGCTTTCGGCTTCCTTATTCCTCCCTTTATCTTCCCTCGATGGCACTTGATAAGGTGCATGCTCAAGCATCCTGGCTAGTACAGGATCCGGTGAGCCTTCGGGAAGGGGGGACGAACACCTGATCATCTTCTCCTTTTTTATCCAGTCCTGGTCAAAGAGCGATTTTTTCAGAATGATGTTGTGACAAATAAAAAGACAACATTTTCGGCCGCAGAATTACTTACGTGGGTATCTGGGCGATTGCAGTTCAGACCCGCATCCTCGGTGGTGTCCGAACACTTTATTCGTGATCCGAAGAACAATCCATACCTCTCTTCGAGCGTCACGCCAAAGAATTGTTGAATGGTTTGCGGTCCTTCCGGGTTGAATTCCCACATATGGAGAGGTCGACGTTGGCATGGCAGGACCCGACGAACTAACATGACTTGCATTACCTTGACAAGGCCGACATCTCTCTTGAGGAGATCTCGGATGCGACTCTGCAATGTCAGCACATCATTAACTGGCCCCCAGTCCAGCCCCTTGTTAACCCATGACGCCAGTTGCGGCGGGGGGCCCGAACGAAAGGCGGGGGCAGCTACCCACTTAGTACTTCGGGGAGCTGTGATGTAAAACCACTCCCGCTGCCATAAGTTGGACATCTCCGGGAAGGAACCCTTTGGCTATGGAGCATCGGCGCCTTTGCTTATTATGGCGCCTCCGCATTCTGCGTGTCGCCCGTCGATCATCTTCGGCTTCACATTGAAGGTCTTGAGCCATAAGCCGAAGTGTGGGGTGATGCGGAGGAAGGCCTCACACACGACGATGAACGACGAGATGTGAAGGATGGAATCCGGAGCCAGATCATGGAAATCGAGCCCGTAATAGAACATAATCCCTCTAACAAAGGGATCAAGACTAAAGCCTCGCTCTCGGAGGCAGTGGGAAACAAATATGACACTCTCGTTGGGTTCGGGAGTGGGGATGACCTGCCCTTGAGCAGGCAGCCTGTGCGAGATTTCGGGGGCCAGATACCTAGCTTCTCTTAGCTTCTTGATGTCCTCCTCTGTGATAGAGGAGGCCTTCCACCGGCCTTGAAGGTTGGATCCAGACATGATTGAAGGTCCGAAGCGCTTAGCCTGAGCCTTGGGTGTTGGAATTCGAGGTGGGGGAAGGGAAGGATCGAGCGCGAAAAGAAAAGGACATGCCCTGGCCCCTTTATAAGGAGGGTGAATATCAAGCGTCCTCCGCGTGGCCGTTCGGAACTTGCCTAAAATCGAGGAGTCATACCAGCAGGCGCGATTGGGTTACCCACACCCGTATTGATGAGAATCACGTGATAAGGGTACACGATCTCTGCTTCGACAAGACGTGCCAAGAAAACCGCCTCGCAACACGTGTAGTGGCAGGCCGGGAAAAATAGTTTGTAAGGACCGGACCACGGCAGGATGTCATGTTATGAAAAGTTGTCGGCAGATTAGATTTGTGGAATATTATACTCTCTACGATGGTATGTGGAATTTGTTTTGCAGAGCCGGACACGATTCTTGTGTTCAAAATCTTCTATGGAGTATTCGGAGGAGGAACCCGCCTTGCAATGCCGAAGACAATCTGCGCGCCATGCTCATCGTCATTGAAGCCTGGTTCAGGGGCTACTGAGGGAGTCCTGGATTAGGGGGTCCTCGGACTGCCGGACTATATACTTTGGCCGGACTATTGGACTATGAAGATACAAGATTTAAGACTTCGTCCCGTGTCCGGATGGGACTCTCCTTTGCGTGGAAGGAAAGCTTGACAATTCAGATATGTAGATCTCCTCCCTTATAACCGACTCTGTGTAACCCTAGCCCCCTCCGGTGTCTATATAAACCGGAGGGTTTAGTCCGTAGGACAACAACAATCATAATCATAGGCTAGCTTCTAGGGTTTAGCCTCTACGATCTCGTGGTAGATCAACTCTTGTAATACTCATATCATCAAGATCAATCAAGCAGGAAGTAGGGTATTACCTCCATCGAGAGGGCCCGAACCTGAGTAAATATTGTGTCCCCTGCCTCCTGTTACCATCCGCCTTAGACGCACAGTTCGGGACCCCCTACCCGAGATCCGCCGGTTTTGACACCGACAAGATCATCACCTTGTTGGATGAGCTCATCCTTCAACAGCACCTCAAGGCCACGGCCTGGGAGGTGGGGAGGGGGAATAAGGTGCCTCCATGATGTGGCATCAATCAGTAGTTGTGCAGCGCTCGCCGGAATAGTGCGTTGGACGAACCATAGTGGAGGAGCTGCTGGAGACCATGAGAATGAGGGGCGACACCAGAGGGAGGAGCAACCAGGGAGATTTGCCCCTACCCCGCCGGCCATGTAGCCTAGCTGGACAGAGCATCGTCGAGACCAGGCAGATGGGACCGATGTGACGACTTCTTTGGAGGAACCCTAGTCTTTGCAGGCAAAGCGATCGAGTAGAGGAAAGGAGAGAGGAGATGCAAGCGGGCAGGTCAATGAATGCTTGCGTGTTTGTTTTTACTTGAGGGTGAGGTGTGATGCAGGCATCACAAGTTGCATTTTGAGTGTAATATAGGCAGACAACAGAGTCATTTCACTATGCCCCTTCCCTTCAATTTTTAGAGAGGTTCTACCTGAAACACCCCCCTCCAAAGAAAAATTAGTTATGCCCAAGCCCATAACTCAAAAATGACTTATTCACATCTTTTATGGCTTATTTTGACAATAAGACCAGAAAAGGCGGAATAGAATTGGCCCTTAACCTGCAATTCAATTGTGCGTGCAATGATGAATCACTCCTGCCTGCTATAGTGTACATTTAGGCATCATCATACATGGCATAACTTAAAACATGTGCATTCCATTGTAGAATCTGGAATATGCAATGTTTATGTTAGTTCATACGTTGCACATGATGTTTAAATGCCCCTTAAATCTGGTCAGTCAAGTGATGGTCTTTAAGCCTCCTTCTTTGCTTCTTTTCTTGATATGTAAGATTTTCTCACACATCTGTTCAATTGCTTGTTTGCATCAGCCATCCATACTAGGACTGTTTGCTTTGATTACTTGCTGTTCTTGACCTAACACTCTAACAGAGCTTGTCGACAATTTAAACACTAAGGGCTGCTGTAGTGGGGCGTTTTCTAACTCATAGGTGACATAAAGGTTTGGCTGTACACTAAAGTAGGCTCTCCAAGAGTACCTGGAGGTCTAGTTCGAAGGTATGCCTAGTTTTTACATAGTGCACACATAGTAAATGCTCATTTCATTGTGTGCAAGTGCAAGAGATGCGACATGTTTAATTATGTGGTGTTGTTTTGTTATATCTCATCCTTTTGTGTTCACAGACTGGAAAGTATGCATATTTATCTTCCAAGGAGACGAGTAACTAGTTTGTTTCACCTTGCAGAGGGGGTGCAATGAAGATAAGATTGAGGATTTCCAAGTAAAAGATGTTAGGAAGGAGCCTTGCAAGAGAAGTAGGAGCTGCGCTGAGCCTCTTCAACCTGTTAAGGTAAGTCACTGTATCCAACATAACAGTTCAATTCATTGTTTGTTTCAGGCATAGTTAATTTGCTCTTTTCAATTGCTTTATTTGTCCTTGGTTAATGAGATGCCCAAAGAATGCTGCCTGATGTTGGGTACTTTTATAACTATTAGTTGACATAATTAAAGGCCTTACCATTTAATTACTCTGCCGAAGTGTGCCCGAAGCTTTGAAGTCTATTAACCAACTATTATTGAATGAGGCTCAAAATCTAGTTTATACAAGGCTAATGATTGCATAGTTTTGCTTGCTTTAGTATGTTTGTATGAAATCCTCTGCTGCTCATTATGCTCCCTAAGACTTTAATTGAGCTACAGAATGGCCAACTGCTCGCTTACTACGCAACGTCCTGTCTAAATTTGTAACTTGTCTGTGTTTTGGATTGGGCCCCAACATCATGCTCCTCTGGTGAGCTAAGAGAGATTTTTGTATGCAGGATGCACAGACTACCTTTTTTTATAATTTTTGAAATATCACCTGCTTATGCTTCATGACGTGTAACATTATTGTTAGTCCTGTTTTGCCATGTACAAAATAGTCTGTCTTGCTCGCTTCACTATTGTAACTATATTTTTTCCCTAGTCATGTGTACTTACAGAAATATTTTAGGATTAAGTGACATCAACACAAAGATCTGCGAGCAGTGCGGCATGGACATTACCGAATGATTATGGATTGGAATTGGAATGTGCTGATGTTCTCGAGCATCAAAGAGGTGGCAAGACAACGTGTACAAGATTCTGAACGTACAATCTACAAGTTGAGACTGGACATGCAGGTATTAGATGTAGAAGTCAAAAAATGAAACAAGACACTAAGGTGACAACGAAGGAATTGGAGATTTTGCAGACTGAAATTTCTGCTATCTAAATCCGGCCAATCCTATTTTCTGAAGAGATTATAGTTCAAATGGTAATTTATGTTGATGCGCATCCATGATGTATGAGATGTATTTGCCTAGTGTATGTAATTTGCTGTTTGTGTATGCTTTATTATCACTGGTGCCGAACTATAATGCCCAGTGGGTATAATCGGCTGTAATTTCTTTATTGTATAGTGTAGGATTATTCTACGTTTCTATGCCTTAGTCTCTTTATTGTATAGTGTATGTTTTTAGAGGCGATAGTATAGAGTAGGATAATTCTTTGAATATGCTATATTGTTAAAACGGGGGCCAACTCGCCCAAACATTGTAGTGACCATGGCCCTCCACAGGCCGTACGTTCCATGGGCCATCTACGGGACAAACGATCCCTGGCCTTCTGTGGCCGTCAGATTCGTGGGCCTTCTATGGGCTGTCAGATCCGTGGGCCTTCTATTGGCTGTCGGATCCATGGGCCTTCCATGGGCCAGCGGATCCATGGCCTTCGATGGGCCGTCGGGTCAATGGGCCTTCTGTGGGCCATCAAGTCAATGGGCCTTCTATGGGCTGTCTCATCTATGGGCCTTCTATGGGCTGTCTCATCTATGGGCCTTGTATGGGCCGTATAAGGGGCCGTAAATGGGCTAGAGTGGAAATCGTACGTTTTATGGGCTGACCATAACGGGCCGTTAAACTGTCGTATTTGATGATGCTATGAAAATGGCCCAACAGATTAACGGGCCACAAACGGGCCGACTTCTTCCACAGGCTGAATTTGGCCCACAAGCAGAAAAGGCCTGTAACGGGCCGTAAGTAAACGAATGATGGAAATGAGCCCAAGAATAAATGGGCCCTGAGAAGGCCGAAAGATAACATGGGCTGAGACGGCCCAACGGTATAATGGGCCGTCAATGGGTATAAAGTGATACACTGTTCATCACGGGCCGGTTTTACCACGGGCCGAGGGTTACTAAGGGCCTCAGATGGGCCAAAAGCCGTCATGGGCCATACATGGGCCGGAAGTTAAAACAGGCTAGAATTATATTGGACGGCCTAGATGACGCTACTGGTCCTAATTCGGATAGGCCGTAAACGGGCCCTGGGTTAGCGGGCTGTAAATGGGCTATATGCGAACATGCCGTTAACAGGCTTGCCGTGGGCCGGCCCGCCACCATTTGACCAAGTCAAACGGGCCGGCCTTATCATAGGAATGGGCCTCTGTTGGGCCGTGCCACGTGTCGACATATCATAGGCGCTTTGGGTCCAATGAGTGGATGACATCTGTCCCAACGGTGAGCTGACACGTGTTTCCTCCAGCCAATGATGATTTTACATGTGGAAAATCCCCATTGGTCGGGGCTGTTAACGAGTTATCGGAATCAAAACCGGACCTGATAGCTTAACGGCGTTCCGTTACGGTGGATGCCACGTGTCGGTCACCCTTGACGAAAGCACTTCTGTGACGTGCGATTTATCGTCATGGAAGTGGACACTTCCGTGATGATAATTTTGGTAATGTCATGGAACACTTCTATGACAGCACAGGTATGGCTATCTTGATTCTGACATAAATTTGTCATGGATGTACATGCATGACAAAAAACACGACCTACTATGACAAACACGTATCATCACGGAAGTGTATTTTTTTTGTAGTGCAAGGAGCTGCTCCGATGATCGCCTCGTCCATCACGGCTGCTCCATCCCCACAGCGCCGCCTTAACCTGCTCCACCGGAACCGCAACATCCTTCACCGACTCCTCGGACGAAGCCGAGGCCTACTCGGCGCCACCAAAGAGGTTGTACACTCATCGCATCGCACCTTCTCCTTAACTCGACCTCCCGGCACCGACGGTGCTTGTCGGCAATATCGTGTGACATATGCAAAGGGGTGGCTTATCATGGATGGGGACAAAAGTACGTCACTAGGCTCTAGAGGCGGGAGTGAGCAAGACCGCATACGCCTGCGAATCTTACCCAGGTTTGGGGCTCTCCTAGGAGATAACACCCCTAGTCCTACTTTGCTGGGTCTCCGCATGGTCACTATCTCAACAAGGTAGCTACAAGCTTGCTCCTTGAGCTGTTTGGCTAGAGGAGGAAGAAGAACAAGACCAGCCCTACTTCACTCTCTCTATGTGGGTATGTGTAACTAATGTGTTGAACCCTTTGCATGGGTGACCTGGTGGGGTTTATATAGGCCTACCCCCAGGGGTACAATGGTAATCCGTCCGGGTGTAGGACCCAGCCGTCAGTGTCTCTGGTCGCCAGCTTCTCCGCCGGCTACAGGGGCCCGCCGCCTGCCGTGGTCTCGGCCAACAGATAGGGCTTGCCGACTATGGGTCGTGTCTGCTGCTCTGTACTATAGTCTCGCCCTGATTACAGAGGCTTTGTCGGGGGGAGCATGGCTACAGTCCCGCTGCCTGGCGGGTGCTCACTGTAGGCACACCCCGTCTTATCTGGTTAATGGCGCATAGACTTTGAGGGGAGAGGGGGCCGCCTGCTGGAAGGAGGCCCACTCTCGCTACTGCCTGATGGGGCATCGCCGCCTTCTAGGGCTCACCGACAGGTAGGGCCCGCCACCTGCAGACCATACCGACTGTTCATCATGGGAGCATGGCCCCCTCTAACATAGATGATGTCACGGGCCGCGTGGGAACAATGCCGCGTGGGCGAGGGGTGTCCGCTTGGTACACCGCACTGTAGCCGCGCTTTGCCCTAGATCCGGGGGTGGCAGGCTGCACTATGGCCGCGCCTTGTCTTGTCGTGGTAATGAGGTGCTAACTTCGAGGGAACGAGGGGCCACCTGCAAGGAGTCGGCCTCCCTCGTGGCCGCTTTCTGGGTTCCGCCGTCTTCTAGCAGCCAGCCGCTTGGACCGTCCGGCGCAAGAAGGCAGTCGTTCGTTCGGGAGGTGTGAGGAGTGCAGTCGGCCCCGATGTCTTGAAATACCATGGGGGGCTTGATAACCCACAAGTATAGGGGATCAATTGTAGCCTCTTTCGGTAAGTAAGAGTGTCGAACCCAACAAGGAGCTAAAGGTAGAAAATATTCCCTCAAGTTCTGTCGACCACCGATACAACTCTACGCACGCTTGACGTTCGCTTTACCTAGAACAAGTATGAAACTAAAAGTACTTTCTAGGTGTTGTTGGATAGGTTTGCAAGAATATAAAGAGCACGGAAATAAAAACTAGGGGCTGTTTAGGTAAAGAAGCAATAAAGTTAGTATAGCGAGTGTGGAAAATTGGTGGTAGGAGTTGCGAAATTGTCCCTAAGCAATTGACTACTTTACTAGACCGATAGCAAGTTTTATGTGGGAGAGGCCACTGTTAGCATGTCATCCCTGACTTGGAATTCTGTGCACTTATGATTGGAACTATTAGCAAGCATCCGCAACTACTAACGTTCATTAAGGTAAAACCCAACCATAGCATTAAGATATATTGGTCCCCCTTCAATCCCGTATGCATCAATTTCTATGCTAGGTTGAAGCTTCTGTCACTCTTGCCCTCCAATACATAGTCCTATCAACATACAACTAACCCTATGGTGTGATCCACGCAGGCACTCATATGATGGGAACCAAAGGATAGCAACATAACCACATGCAAATTAAACCAATCATAGCAATTCATCAATTACCGATAGGACAACGAAAATCTACTCAGACATCATAGGATGGCAACACATCATTGGATAATAATATGAAGCATAAAGCACCATGTTCAAGTAGAGGGTACAGCGGGTTGCGGGAGAGTGGACCACTGTAGATAGATGGGGGAAGGTGATGGAGATGTTGGTGAAGATGGTGGAGGTGTTGGTGTAGATTGCGGTGATGATGATGGCCCCGGCGGCGTTCCGGCGCCACCGAGAGAGAGGGGGAGAGAGCCCCCCTTCTTCTTCTTCTTCCTTGACCTTCTCCCTAGATGGGAGAAAGGTTTCCCTCTGGTCGATGGTCTCCATGGCATGGGAGGGGCGAGAGCCCCTCCGAGATTGGATCTGTCTCTCTGTCTCTCTTTGTTTCTGCGCTCTCTATTCTTTCCTTTCACCGTTTCTTTTATAACCGGAGATCCGTAACTCCGATTGGATTGAAATTTGAACAAAATTTTTATCCGGATATTAGCTTTCTTGCGGCGAAAGAAGGGCTCCAACCGCCTTACAGGGTGTCCATGAGGTTCAGGGGCGCGCCCCCTGCCTCGTGCCCCCCTCGGGCATCGTCTCGCGTTGATTCCACTTCCCAAAATTCACAAATATTCCAAAAAAAATCGCTGTCAGTTTTTATTCCGTTTGGACTCTGTTTGATATGGATTTTCTGCGAAAGAAAAAAACATGCAACAAACAGGAACTGGTACTGGGCACTGGATCAATATGTTAGTCCCAAAAATAGTATAAAAAGTTTCCAAAAAGTATATGAAAGTTGTATAATATTGGCATGGAACAATAAAACATTATAGATATGACGGAGACGTATCAGCATCCCCAAGCTTAATTCCTTCTCGTCCTCGAGTAGGTAAATGATAAAAAAGATAATTTTTGATGTGGAATGCTACCTAGCATAATCTTGACCATGTATCTAATCATGGCATGAATATTAAGACACGAGTGATTCAAAGCAATAGTCTATCATTTGACATTAAGACAATAATACTTCAAGCATACTAACCAAGTGATTATGTCCTCTCAAAATAACATAGCCAAAGAAAGCTCATCCCTACAAAATCATATAGTTTGTCCATGCTTCGTTTTTGTCACACAAATCCCATCATGCACAACCCCGATGACAAGCCGAGCAATTGGTTCATACTTTTTAACGCGCTTCAGCCTTTTAAACCCTCACGCAATACATGAGCGCAAGCCATGGATATAGCACTATGGGTGAAATAGAATATGATGATGGAGGTTTGTGTGAGAAGACAAAAAAAGAAGAAAGTCTCACATTGACGCGGCTAATCAACGGGCTATGGAGATGCCCATCAATTGATGTCAATGTGAGGAGTAGGGATTGCCATGCAACGGATGCACTAGAGCTATAAGTATATGAAAGCTCAAACTGGAAACTAAGTGGGTGTGCATCCAGCTTGCTTGCTCATGAAGACCTCGGGCATTTGAGGAAGCCCATCATCGGAATATACAAGCCAAGTTCTATAATGAAAATTCCCACTAGTATATGAAAGTGATAACTCAAGAGACTCTCTATATGAAGAACATGGCGCTACTCTGAAGCACAAGTGTGGTAAAAGGATAGTAACATTGCCCCTTCTCTATTTTTCTCTCATTTTTTTGTTTTCTCTTTTTTTCCTTTTTTTGGTGGGCTTCTTTGGCCTCTTTTATTTTGATAACCTCACATGGGACAATGTTCTAATAATGATGATCATCACACTTTTATTTACTTACAACTCAATATTACAACTCGATGTCTAGACCAAAGTATGACTCTATATGAATGCCTCCGGCGGTGTACCGGAATGTGCAATGATATAGCATAGCAATGACATCAAAAAAACGGACAAGCCATGAAAACATCATGCTAGCTATCTTACGATCATGCAAAGAAATATGACCATAAATGCTCAAGTCATGTATATGATGATGATGGAAGTTGCATGGCAATATATCTCGGAATGGCTATGGAAATGCCATGATAGGTAGGTATGGTGGCTGTTTTGAGGAAGATATAAGGAGGCTTATGTGTGATAGAACGTATCGTATCATGGGGTTTGGATGCACCGGCGAAGTTTGCACCAACTCTAGAGGTGAGAAAGGGCAATGCACGATACCGTAGAGACTAGCAAATTGCGAAAAGGTAAGAGTGCGTATAATCCATGGACTCACATTAGTCATAAAGAACTCACATACTTATTGCAAAAGTTTATTAGCCCTCAAAGCAAAGTACTACTACGCATGCCCCTAGGGGGATAGATAGGTAGGAAAAGACCATCGCTCGTCCCCGACCGCCACTCATAAGGAAGGCAATCAAAGAACACCTCATGCTTCAAATTTGTCACACAATGTTTACCATACGTGCATGCTACGGGACTTGCAAACCTCAACACAAGTATTTCTCAATTTCAAAATTACTCAACTAGCATTACTCTAATATCACCACCTTTATATCGCAAAACTATTGCGAAGAATCAAACATATCATATTCAGTGATCTACAAGTTTTATGTAGGATTTTATGACTAACATGTGAATGACCAATTCCTGTCAACACTCTAAATAGATATAAGTGAAGTAAGAGAGCTTAATTCTTTATACAAAATATATGCCCATGTTCTAACAAATATAAGTGAATCAAAAGAGCATTCTACAAATGGTGGTTATCTATGTGAAGAGAAACAGGCAATCCAAACTTCAAAAGATATAAGTGAAGCACATGAAGCATTCTATAAACCCATACTCAAAAGATATAAGTCAAGTGCAAAGAGAATTCTATAAATAAACCATGGACTATCTCGTACCAGCATGGTGCATAAAATAAAAGTGAAAACTAAATGCAAAAGACGCTCCAAGATTTGCACATATCGCATGAACGAAACGAATCCGAAAATATACCGATACTTGTTGAAGAAAGATGGGAAGCCTTCCGGGGCATCCCCAAGCTTAGACGCTTGAGTCTCCTTGAATATTTACTTGGGGTGCCTTGGGCATCCCAAAGATTGATCTCTTTCCTCTCCTCCTTATCCTCATATCGAGACATCCTCGATCTTCGAACACTTCATCCACACAAAACTCAACAGAAAGTTCGGTAAGATCCGTTAGTATAATAAAGCAAATCACTACTCTAAGTACTGTTGAAAACCAATTCATATTTTGTTTTTGCATTTTATATACTGTAATATAACTTTTCCATGGCTTAATCAACTGATAGAAATCGATAGTTTCATCAAAACAAGCAAACTATGCATAAAAAACAGAAGCTGTCTTAAACAGGACAGTCTGTAGTAATCTGAACATTCACCATACTTATGGTACTCCACAAATTATGCCAAAATTAGGAAAAATAAAAAAATTATATAAAGACAGTGCAAAAAGTTTCAGAACCATTTGACATTCCAGTAAAAAAATTAAAATCGCGCACTACAGCCAAAGTTTCTGTCCTGCACCGCACAAACCAACAAGCATTATAACATCCTAAAGGCAAACCTTGGCACATTATTTTTATAATACAATGGAATTGTACAAGGGGATAATTATTTTTGTTGAAAAGTTTCTGTAATCAAGATTCACAAAGTTTCCGTGAGCATGAACAAAGTTCAAGGCTAGCTCCCACTTTAACAATGCTCGTCTTTCTCACTTTCGCTTTCCTTTTTTGAAAAAGTTTTAGGTTCCCCTCTTTATTTTTTTTGTTTTTAAACTTTATAAAAGCACTCAACAGAAATAAATGAATCTCTAAAACTTCCGGGTTGTCTCCCTGGCAGCACTTTCTTTAAAGCCATTAAGCTAGGCATATAGTGCTCAAGTAATGGATCCACCCGGACCCAAGGTATATCAAAGCCAATTTTAATTAGCAAATATTTGGCATTTAGTAGTGAGCACAAAGCAACATATATCATGCAATGACGAAGTTTAACTCTCTTCCAATACATCGGCATTTAATACAAGAACAATTCATGCACATCAAGTAAAGGCCAATACATAGCATAAACAGTTTCTTGCAATTTTATCATGTGGGAAACATAAAGAGGTGGAGATATAGTTCCTATCTCATAATAATTGCAAGTAGGAGCAGCAACCACATGCATATTATATCTATCAAAATCATCATGTTTAGTGGTAAAAGGCAACCCATCAATATAATCCTTAATAAGTGCAAACTTCTCCGATATAGTGTAGTCGAGAGAATTCAAAAAGATAATAGGCCTATCATGCGTGGGTGCAATAGCAACAATTTCGTGTTTAACATAAGGAACTATAGCAAGTTCATCTCCATAAGCATAATTCATATTGGCATCTTGGCCACAAGCATAGCAAGCATCATCAAAAAGGGATATTTCAAAAGAATCAACGGGATCATAACAATCATCATAGCATTCATCCTTCGGTAAGCACGAAGGGAAATTAAACAATGTATGAGTTGAAGAGTTATTCTCATTAGAAGGTGGGCACGGGTGATCAATCCGCTCTTCCTCCTTTTGTTCTTTGCTCTCCTCCTCATCTTTTTCATCCAATGAGCTCACAATGTCATTAATTTCTTCTTCCATAGACTCCTGCAAAATATTAGTCTCTTCTTGGACAGCGGAGACTCTCTCAATAAAATCATCAATATCGGAATTGAATTCATAATTCTCATAGCAATATTGAAGGGTAGCTAAATTTTTAGGTCTATAAACTGAATCATCAAAATCTTCAAACTCTTTAAACAAAGATTCAATTTCATAAGCACCCATAAAAGCAACAAATTCTTCTATTCGTTCCACATCATAGTAATCATATATACCATTAGCATAAGAAGCCAAGGTTTTATCATCATTAAATTTGCATGAAAAGGGAAGGTGTGGAGCCTTCATCCTAGGGTAACAAGTATAATCATATCTCAAGCATAGTTCCCGAGCGTACCAATGCAACATATGAATTTGATCCCATAATAATTTCCCTTTTTGAGTCAAGCGATAATCCCTAAAGTATTCACGTTGATCCAACGTGTCTCCCATTACATAATTGAATGGGGTTTTCTCAGGATTATCAAAAGTAGTACATAATATTTTTCACATAACCAGCATCGAGGGTTTTAGGAGGTTCCCCATCTCCATGAGTAGCAAGTACACCTAGTTTTTTTGGTACTTCGTGTTCCATATCCAAAGCTAAAGGTAGAGAACAACTGAGAAAATCAAATAAGAATTACTTAGTAATAAAGCAAACAAGCACACATGAGAATATTCACCCCACGCTATAACTCCCCGGCAACGGCGCCAGAAAAAGGTCTTGATAACCACAAGTATAGGGGATCAATTGTAGCCTCTTTCGATAAGTAAGAGTGTCGAACCCAATGAGGAGCTAAAGGTAGAACAAATATTCCCTCAAGTTCTATCGACCCCCGATACAACTCCACGCACGCTTGACGTTCGCTTTACCTAGAACAAGTATGAAACTAAAAGTACTTTGTAGGTGTTGTTGGATAGGTTTGCAAGAATATAAAGAGCACGTAAATAAAAACTAGGGGCTGTTTAGTTAAAGAAGCAATAAAGTTAGTATAGCGAGTGTGGAAAAGTGGTGGTAGGAGTTGCGAAATTGTCCCTAAGCAATTGACTACTTTACTAGACCGATAGCAAGTTTCATGTGGGAGGGGCCACTGCTAGCATGTCATCCCTGACTTGGAATTCTATGCACTTATGTTTGGAACTATTAGCAAGCATCCGCAACTACTAACGTTCATTAAGGTAAAACCCAACCATAGCATTAAGATATATTGGTCTCCCTTCAATCCCGTATGCATCAATTTCTATGCTAGGTTGAAGCTTCTATCACTCTTGCCCTCCAATACATAGTCCTATCAACATACAACTGACCCTATGGTGTGATCCACACGCGCACTCATATGATGGGCACCAAAGGACAGCAACATAACCACAAGCAAATTAAACCAATCATAGCAATTCATCAATTACCGATAGGACAAAGAAAATCTACTCAGACATCATAGGATGGCAACACATCATTGGATAATAATATGAAGCATAAAGCACCATGTTCAAGTAGAGGGTACAGCGGGTTGCGGGAGAGTGGACTGCTGTAAATAGATGGGGGAAGGTGATGGATATGTTGGTGAAGATGGCGGAGATGTTGGTGCAGATTGCGGTGATGATGATGGCCATGGCGGTGTTCCGTCGCCACCGGGAGAGAGGGGGAGAGAGCCCCTCTTCTTCTTCTTCTTTTTCCTTGACCTTCTCCCTAGATGGGAGAAGGGTTTCCCCTCTGGTCCATGGTCTCCATGGCGTGGGAGGGGCAAGAGCCCCTCCGATATTGGATCTGTATCTCTGTTTCTGCGCTCTGGATTCTGCCCTTTCATCGTTTCTTTTATAACCAGAGATCCGTAACTCCGATTGGATTGCAATTTGAACACGATTTTTATCCGGATATTAGCTTTCTTGCGGCTAAAGAAGGGCTCCAAGCTCCTTACGCGGTGTCCACGAGGGTCAGGGGCGCGCCCCCTGCCTCGTGACCCCCTCGGGCATCGTCTCGCGTTGATTCCACTTCCCAAAATTCACAAATATTCCAAAAAAAATATCTGTCAGTTTTTATTCCGTTTGGACTTCGTTTGATATGGATTTTCTGCGAAACAAAAACATGCAACAAACAGAACCGCAAAGGCCTTCGGATCAATATGTTAGTCCCAAAAATAGTATAAAAAGTTGCCAAAAGTATATGAATTGTATAATATTGGCATGGAATAATCAAAAATTATAGATACGACGGAGACATATCAGGGCTGTTGAGGCTACCTCTGGTCATTTACTCCGACAGTAGTCCCCGAAGCTGGTGGGGCGCCGCGGCTGAAGAGGCGTGGAGCCTCAGCAGCTTCCTACTCCGAATTGCCTGGTAGCTTTGCTTTGTCCGTCTTATAGAGGTGCCGACAGCTAGGAGCCGGCCGTGGCCAGGCTGGCCGCCTGGTGAATTCGAAACGTCGTGGTGGGGGCCGGGTGGCACCCCAGCCAGATGACAGGCTTGCTGCCCGTTTCTCGCCCGCCACGGAGCGCTAGCAGACCAGGTCGGCCTGCCAGTCCACGCACGCGACGGGACGTCACCATAGGCCGGGGCCAGCCACTACAGTGCCTCGGCACGCGTGCGGATCCGCTGTGGCCGAGGCGGGAGGTTGGGCTTTTGTGGCGCATTAACCGCACGCCGTTAAGGCACGGAACGTGCGGGGTCATGGGGGGAGTGGGCATAGTTAATCCCACGACCCCCACATCTCGCCCCTCGACTCCGCCGCCAGGGGGCTATAAGTAGGGGGAGGAGGGGGCGGCAGACGCACGCGCGCCCTCCTCTCCCTTCGTCTTTGCCTTTCTCCTTTTTCTTCTCATCTCTACAGCCGCGCCCCTTCCTCTTGCCGAGGCGATGCAGTAGCTTGCCGTCACCGGGCCTCCTTGCACCGCGGCTTCCTCGCTCCGCCGCAGATTCGCCCGCTCGTCGCCGCGCCGCGCTTCCGTCGAGCATCCATATCCATGGCACACGAACGGGCTGGCGATTGGGTTGGCTCCAACGTCCATGAAGACCACTTCACTTTCCTTCGCCAGACGCGGCGGCTGCCTCGCGAGACGCACGTAAAGGTGTGTGTTCCTCCCGAGGCAGAGATCTTGCCGGCGTCGGAGGACGGCGAACATGTTGTCTTCCGATCACACTTTCTTCGTGGCTTCTGTCGGCGAGCAGCTTCTTCCGCTCCTTCCTTGCTTTCTACAAAGTCCAGCCGCACCACCTCACGCTGAATACGATGGTGCTGCTGGCCGCCTTTGTCACCCTCTACGAAGGCTACCTCGGCACACTCCCCACCGTTGAGCTCTGGGGGGGGGGGTGTTCTTCTACCTCAAGCTCGGCACCGCCGCCAAGAACGAGGTGGCCCAGTGCGGAGCCTGCGTCGCAGTGCGGCGTTCGGGTTCCGGGGTCCGCTTCCCGGCCCTCGCCTTGCTGCAGTCGGCCAAGCTGTGGCAGAAATCTTACTTGTACGCCAAGAACATCCATTCAACGATGGACTACATCAACCTGTCGGCTTATGCAGCCAGCCCGCCAGTCGAGCCCCGCACCAACTGGGAATTTTGGCCGAAGAACCTGTCGGCCGCTTCCTCCGCCGCTCTCGCTCGGCTTCAGGTGATGACGGAGTTGGAGGGCCTCAAGGCCTCGGATCTGCTGACCGCCTTCGTGGCGTGCCGAGTGCTTCCCCTCCAAGCTCGGCCCCACATCATCGGCCGCATGAGTGAGCACCGGGACCCATGTTGGATGTGCACCAAGGAGCTTCCGGACATGGAGGTGGTCCGGCTAGTGAATTACTTCTCCAACTGCAAGCTCTCGGAGAAGGAGTGGCGGTTCGACAAGCCGCCATACAGTCGCGCACACCCTCCGCCTGCGGTGAGTCTTTAACTATTTTTCCCTTCATTTGTCCGCGTTCTTTTTTTGCCGCCTGACCAATCGGCCATGGTGCAGATCTTCTCGACTCAGTCAGCAGCCGACGCCCTGGAGCCAGGTCATCAGTACCTGCCGGACCGGTCGATGAGCGACATGGATGACCCCGACTTGGGGGCGGCCCCCATGGAAGAGGACGACGCCACAGGCGGTGGTGGTGACGGAGCAGGCGGATCCTCAGGAGGCGGCCTTGGGGATTGGCCAGATGATGAGGAGGAGGAGGACAACGAGTCACGCCGTACTCACGGTGCTAACAAGGCGGACGCGAGCTCTTCGGCCATGCCAACTGCAGCAGGCGGCGCGCCGAAGCACCGAGCCGACGCCGGGTTGTACGGCAGTCGGCCCAACAAGCCCAAGTCTTCGGCTGCGGCAACCAAGCGGCAGGAGGCCGCCGTGAAGGCGGCCCAATTCCAGAAGGCCCCGAAGCGGGGCCCGACCGTGTCTGCGTAAGCATTTTAGTCTTTCTGCTGTTGCTTTGTGTTTGCTTTTCTTCTTTTCTCGCAAACTTTTTCTTAGTTCTTCTTGTCTGGCTCGAATAGGGCCCCGCTCTCTCTCGAGCGGGCCCCATCTGCCTTGGTGATTGGGGTGGCGGACGGCTCTGCAGAGCCTCGCCGCGTGGAGCCGCTAGCCGACCTCCAGGAGGCGATGAAGAGGAATGCGTGGGAGGTGCAAGAAGAGTGGGAGGCCGCGGCCCGGGAGAAGGCGGCAGCGTCCAAGGCGGCACAGGAGGAGGCTGACACAGCGGCCAAGGAACAGGCGGACGCGGCTCAGGAGTTCTACCGCCTGACCAAAGAACAGGCGGACGCGGCCGCCAAGGCACAAGCGGAAGAGGCGGCACGCGGCCGTGCCCCGGAGTCCTCCGTCCCGCAGCATGCGGAGCCACAGGTACCGGATGGCCAGGAGCCAACCAGAGGAGCCGGCTGATAACCCACAAGTATAGGGGATCGCAACAGTTTTCGAGGGTAGAGTATTCAACCCAAATTTGTTGATTCGACACAAGGGGAGCCAAAGAATATGCTCAAGTATTAGCAATTGAGTTGTCAATTCAACCACACCTGGATAACTTAATATCTGCAGCAAAGTATTTAGTAGCAAAGTAGTGTGCAAGTAACGGTAACGGTGGCAAAACTAACAGTAGCAGTTTTGTAGTAATTGTAACAGTGGCAACGGTAAAGTAACTAAGCAAAGATCAATATGTGAAAAGCTTGTAGGCATTGGATCAGTGATGGATAATTATGTCGGATGCGATTCCTCATGCAGTAGTTATAACATAGGGTGACACAGAACTAGCTCCAGTTCATCAATGTAATGTAGGCATATATTCTGAATATAGTCATACGTGCTTATGGAAAAGAACTGGCATGACATCTTTTGTCCTACCCTCCCGAAGCAGCGGGGTCCTATTGGAAACTAAGAGATATTAGGCCTTCTTTTAATAGAGTACAGTACCAAAGCATTAACACTTTGTGAATACACGAACTCCTCAAACTACGGTCATCACCGGTAAGTATCCCGATTATTGTCATTTCGGGGTTAACGGATCATAACACATAATAGGTGACTATAGACTTGCAAGATAGGATCTATAACTCACATATATTCATGAAAACATAATAGGTTCAGATCTGAAATCATGGCACTCGGGCCCTATGACAAGCATTAAGCATAGAAAAGTCATAGCAACTTCAATCTCAGAACATAGTGGATACTAGGGATCAAACCCTAACAAAACTACCTCGATTAAATGATAAATCTCATCCAACCCATCACCGTCCACCAAGCCTACGATGGAATTACTCACGCATGGCGGTGAGCATCATGAAATTGGTGATGGAGGATGGTTGATGATGACAACGGCGACAAATTCCCCTCTCCGGAGCCCCGAACGGACTCCAGATCATCCCTCCCGAGAGAGATTAGGGCTTGGCGGCGGCTCCGTATCGTAAAATGCGATGAATCCTTCTCTCTGATTTTTTTCTCCCCGAACGTGAATATATAGAGTTGGAGTTGAGGTCGGTGGAGCTTCAGGGGGCCCACGAGGCAGGGGCGTGCCCAGGGGGGTAGGTGCGCCCCCACCCTCGTGGACAGGGTGTGGGCCCCTGGTCTTGATTCTTTTGCCAGTATTTTTTATATATTCCAAAAATATTCTCCGTGATGTTTCAGGTCATTCCGAGAACTTTATTTCTGCACAAAAATAACACCATGGCAATTCTGCTGAAAACAGCGTCATTCCGGGTTAGTTCCATTAAAATCATGCAAGTTAGAGTCCAAAACAAGGGCAAAAGTGTTTGGAAAAGTAGATACGATGGAGACGTATCAACTCCCCCAAGCTTAAACCTTTGCTTGTCCTCAAGCAATTCAGTTGACAAACTGAAAGTGATAAAGAAAAACTTTTACAAACTCTGTTTTCTCTTGTTGTTGTAAATATGTAAAGCCAACATTCAAGTTTTTAGCATAGATTATGAACTAACCATATTCACAATAATCTCATATTTACTCATATCAATGGCATAATCAAATAGCGAGCAAAAATAATAAATCTCGGATGACAACACTTCCTCAAAACACTCATAATGTGATATAACAAGATGGTATCTCGCTAGCACTTTCTGAGACCGCAAAACATAAATGCAGAGCACCCCTGAAGATCAAGGACTGACTAAACATTGTAATTCATGGTAAAGAGATCCAGTCATAGTCATACTCCATATAAATCAATAGTAATGGATGCAAATGACAGCTATGCTCTCCAACTGGTGCTTTTTAATAAGAGGATGATGACTCAACATAAAAGTAAATAGATAGGCCCTTCGTAGAGGGAAGAAGGGATTTGTAGAGGTGCCAAAGATCGATTTTGAAATAGAGATAAAGAATATTTTGAGCGGCATACTTTCATTGTCAACATAACAACTGAGAGATCTCGATATCTTCCATGCTACACACATTATAGGCGGTTCGCAAGCAGAATGGTAAAGTTTATACTTCCCCACCCCCAACAAGCATCAATCCATGGCTTGCCTAAAACAATGGGTGCCTCCAACTAACAACAGTCCTGGGGGAGTTTTGTTTGCAATTATTTTGATTTGAGCATGGGACTGGGCATCTCGGTGACCTGCCATTTTCTCGTGAGTGAGGAGCGGAGTCCACTCCTCTTGAGAATAACCCGCCTAGCATGGAAGATACAGACAACCCTACTTGATACATGAGCTATTCGAGCATACAAAATAGAATTTCATTTGAAGGTTTAGAGTTTGGCACATACAAATTTACTTGGAACGGCAGGTAGATACTGCATATAGGAAGGTATGGTGGACTCATATGGAATAACTTTGGGGTTTATGGAAGTGGATGCACAAGTAGTGTTCCCGCTTAGTACAAGTGAAGGCTAGAAAAGACTGGGAAGCGACCAACTAGAGAGCGACAACAGTCATGAACATGCATTAAAATTAATCAACACTGAGTGCAAGCATGAATAGGATATAATTCACCATGAACATAAATATGTGGAGGCTATGTTGATTTTGTTTCAACTACATGTGTGAACATGTGCGAAGTCAAGCCACTCGAATCTTTCAAAGGAGGATACCACCCTATCATACCACATCACAACCGTTTTAATAGCATGTTGACACGCAAGGTAAACCATATAAACTCCTAGCTAATTAAGCATGACATAAGCAACTATAATCTCTAATTGTCATTGCAAACATGTTTCATTCATAATAGGCTGAATCAGGAATGATGAGCTAATCATATTTACAAAAACAAGAGAGGTCGAGTTCATACCATCTTCTCTCATCTCAATCAGTCCATCATATATCGTCATTATTGCCTTTCACTTGCACGACCGAACAGTGTGAATAATAATAATAGTGCACGTGCATGGGACTAAGCTGGAATCTGCAAGCATTTAATACAAAGGAGAAGGCAAGGTAACATGGGCTCTTTGTTAGATCAACAATAATGCATATAAGAGCCACTTCAACATTTTCATTATGGTCTTCTCCCATCGACCCCCAAAGAAAAGAAAATAAATAAAACTATTTACACAGGAAAGCTCCCAACAAGCAAAAGAAGAACGAGAAATCTTTTTGGGCTTTCTTTTAATTACTACTACTACAAGCATGGAAAGTAAACTAGCTAAAAGCTACAACTATTTTTTTTGTTTTTCTTAAGGTTATTCAAACACGCAAGAAGAAGGCCAGAAAAAGGAAAATAAACTAGCATGGATAGTACAATGAAAAAGTATGAGCACTGACAACTGGAATGAGTGTGTGAACATGAATGTAATGCCGGTGAGAAATACGTACTCCGCCAAGCTTAGGCTTCTGGCCTAAGTTGGTCTATGCCAATGGATCAAAGTTGTAGCTAGGGTCGTACTGAGAAGCGATCTCCTCCGGATCCCACTGATAAACAAACTGATGTTGAGGATCAAGTGGTGGCTTCGGCTCGGGCTCTGGAGCTGATGTTAGGCTTCGGTAGGCATGAATGGCCTCCGTTAGAACAAGGTACATGCCTGAAAATATGTTGAACAAAGAAGGAGCAGGCAAGGTAATAGTCTTAAAGTAATTTTTATCAAATATTAGTCTATAGTTAAGCATCTTTTTTCTTATTCTTAACAATAAAATCATGTGCTACCATACTATTATAGTCTAGAAAAATAGGATGCAACAACTTTTCCTCTTTCTCATAGTGTCTAATAGGTATCTCAAAATATTTAGCAAGCCGCAAAGCAAAGATACCTCCAAAGATGGGACCCTTCACACGGTTCAGATTTATCTGCTTAGCAACAATAGCGCCTAAACTAAAAGTGGTGTCACGAAACAAAGCATGGCGCAGAATAACAATATCAGGGGCACTAAGATTTCCACAGTTCCAGCGACCAATTAAGCATCTACTTGCAAATATTGCAAAGTAACGTAGAACAGGAAAGTGTATGCTAGTAATTCTTGCATCGGAAACCTTCCTCGTCTTTCCTACAATTATCATATCAATAAAACCTTCCACATAGTTACAATGTGGTTCCTCTATGCTGCCCTCAAATGGCAACTTGCAAACCCCACAGAAGTCATAAAGTGACATCTCCTTATACTCATCATATAAATAAAAATCCACCAAAGGTGGTGATCTCCTAGCATGGAAATGAAAATTTTGCACAAAAATATTAGTGAGTAGGAGATACTGATCGAGCTGGTCGTGGAGGAAGTCGGTGAGGCCTGCATTCTCAGCCAAATAATAAAAATCATCATGAATCCCGGCTGCTCTCAAGAACTCATCACAAGGCCATTCACACGGCCGAACCTCCGCGGTGCAAGGGAGATTATATTTGGGCTTCTTATCCTCTTCACTTTGCTTATCCTTCGAGCTTCGGCTCGAAGAGCCCCTCAATAATCTCTTCATCATTTTCTGAAAATTTCTGAAATTTTTAGTAACTCAAAATAAAAGTGAAGCAAACTCAACAAAATTGATAGCAACTACTCCCACAAGTGCCTAGAGACTATATCATGCATTAGAACTACTTGGGACCAAGTAAATTTGACATGCAAGCTCAAGAACAGGGTCACCTAAGCATCAAGAATTTCCAATGAATAAAGCACTAGAACAAAAACTAATTGGACCATTGGAGGAGTCACATACCGAAGAACAATCCCCCAAAGCAGTTTTGTGAGTGGAGCTTTGAGCAAGGAGATCGAAAATGGCAGCAAGATGAGCTAGAACCCGTGCTTGAGCTGGTTGGTGATTTTTTCTGGAGGAAGAAGGAGTGTGTGGGTGCTGGAATAAGTGGGGGGGGGGGGGCCACCAGGGGCCCACGAGGTAGGGGGCGTGCCCTGGACCCTCGTGGCCAGGTGCTGGCTCCCCTTGATGTGTTCTTAGTGCCAGATATTCTCAAATATTATAGAAAAAATCATATTTCATTTTCAGGTCATTTGAAGAACTTTTATTTTCATAGTATTTTTTATTGCACGGATAATTCAGAAAACAGACAGAAAATACTATTTTTGATTTATTTAATCTAAATAACAAAAAGTAAAAGGAGGGTACAGAGGGTTGTGCTTTCTAACTTCATCCATCTCATGCTCATCAAAAGGAATCCACTAACAAGGTTGATCCAGTCTTGTTAACAAACTCATTCCGAATCGCATGAAACCGGAGAATTTTTGAATAGCACTAGGTTACCTCAACGGGGATATGCACATCCCCAACAATAAGAATATCATATTTCTTCTTGACAGTAGGAAGAGGAAACTGAAAACCTCAAATAGTAATCGTTGGAATTTTTCCAATAGAATTGATACTGTGGACTTGAGGTTGTTTCCTCGGAAAATTGTACCATATGCTCATTACCATTAACATGAAAAGTGACATTACCTTTGTTGCAATCAATAACAGCCCCTGCAGTATTCAAAAAGGGTCTACCAAGGATAATCGACATACTGTCGTCCTCGGGAATATCAAGAATAACAAAGTCCGTTAAAATAGTAACGTTTGCAACCTCAACAGGCACATCCTCACAAATACCGATGGGTATAGCAGTTGATTTATCAGCCATTTGCAAGGATATTTCAATAGGTGTCAACTTATTCAAGTCAAGTCTATGATATAAAGAGAGAGGCATAACACTAACACCGGCTCCAAGATCACATAAAGTAGTTTTCACATAGTTTCTTTTAATGGAGCATGGTATAGTTGGTACTCCTGGATCTCCAAGTTTCTTAGGTATTCCACCTTTAAAAGTATAATTAGCAAGCATGGTGGAAATTTCAGCTTCCGGTATCTTTCTTTTATTTGTAACAATTTCTTTCATATACTTAGCATAAGGATTCATTTTAAGCATATCAGTCAAACACATACGCAAAGAGATAGGTCTAATCATTTCAGCAAAGCACTCAAAATCCTCATCATCCTTTTTCTTGGATGGTTTGGAGGAAAAGGCATGGGTTTCTGAACACATGGTTCTCTTTTTTTACCGTGCTTCCTAGCAACAAAGTCTCTCTTATCATAACGTTGATTCTTTGATTATGGGTTATCAAGATCAACAGCAGGTTCAATTTCTACATCATTGTTATTGCTAGGTTGAGCATCAACATAAACATCATTATTAACATTATCACTAGGTTCATGTTCATTACCAGATTGTGTCTCAGCATCAGAGATAGAAATATAATTGGGATTCTCAGGTGTGTCAACAACAGGTTCACTAGAAGCATGCAAAGTCCTATCATTTTTCTTTTTATTCCTCTTAGAAGGACTAGGTGCATCAACATTAGTTCTCTGTGAATCTTGCTCAATTCTCTTAGGGTGGCCCTCAGGATACAAAGGTTCCTGAGTCATTTTACCCCCTCTAGTCATAAATCTAACAACATTATCATTTTTCTTATTGTTCAATTCATTGAGCATATCATTTTGAGCTTTAAGCACTTGTTCTACTTTGTAGGATATTGAGAAGAGGTGTCTAGAGGGGGGTGATTAGACACTAAGTACCAAAGTTGCAGTTTTTAACCTTATTAAAGTTTTAGTGGAGTTTAGGCACAAGTTTAAAATTCTCAATACATAACAAGCGAGCATGCAATGAGTATATGAGCAGCGGAAAGTAAAGCATGCAACTTGCAAGAAAGTAAAGGGAAGGGTTTGGAGTATTCAAACGCAATTGGAGACACGGATGTTTTTGGCGTGGTTCCGATAGGTGGTGCTATCGTACTTCCACGTTGGTGGAGACTTCAACCCACGAAGGGTAGCAGTTCTTGTGAGTCCACGGAGGGCTCCATCCACGAAGGGTCCACGAAGTAGCAACCTTGTCTATCCCACCATGGCCGTCGCCCACGAAGGACTTGCCTCACTAGCGGTAGATCTTCACGAAGTAGGCGATCTCCTTGCCCTTACAAACTCCTTGGTTCAACTCCACAATCTTGTCGGAGGCTCCCAAGTGACACCTAGCCAATCTAGGAGACACCACTCCCCAAGAAGTAACAAATGGTGTGTTGATGATGAACTCCTTGCTCTTGTGCTTCAAATGATAGTCTCCCCAACACTCAACTCTCTCTCATAGGATTTGGATCTGGTGGAAAGAGGATTTGAGTGGAAAGCAACTTGGGAAGGCTAGACATCAAGATTCATATGGTAGGAATGGAATATCTTGGCCTCAACACATGAGTAGGTAGTTCTCTCTCAGAGATAGGATGCTGGAAGTGTAGGTTCAGTCTGATGACTCTCTCCACGAATGAAGAGGATGTGGAGGGGTATATATAGCCTCCACACAAAATCTAACCGTTACACACAATTTACCAATCTCGGTGGGACCGAATCAACAAACTCGGTCAGACCGATTTTAGTAAACCTAGTGACCGTTAGGATTTTCGGTGGGACTGACTTGCATCTCGGTAGGAATGATATGGTTAGGGTTAGGGCATAACGTAATCTCGGTGAGACCGATTACACAAACTCGGTGAGACCGATTTTGGTAATTAGCTAACCAGAGAGTTGGTCAGGCAAACTCGGTGAGACCGATTACTCAAACTCGGTGGGACCGATTTTGGTAATAAGTCAACCAGAAAGTTTGCATTGTAATCTCGGTAGTACCGATTCTCAAACTCGGTGAGACCGACTTTGATAATGGACATACACAGAGAGATTACAATCCCATCTCGGTGCGACCGAGATCCCTATCGGTGAGACCGATTTTCCTAGGGTTTGTGGCAGTGGCTAAGACATCCAAACTCGGTGGCGCCGGATAGGAAGAATCAGTGGGGCCGAGTTTGACTTTAGGTTTTAGGACATTTGTGTGGAAGTGGGAAAGTAGCTGAGGGTTTTGGAGCATATCACTAAGCATATGAAGCAAGATGCTCATTAAGCAACACCTCATCCCTCCTTGATAGTATTGGCTTTTCCTATAGACTCAATGTAATCTTGGATCACTAAAATGTAAAATGAAGAGTCTTGAGCTTGAAGCTTTAGCCAATCCTTTGTCCTTAGCATCTTGAAGGAGTTCCCACATCCTTTAGTCCATGCCACTCCATTGTTGAACTTATCTGAAACATACTAGATAAAAGGGTTAGTCCAACAAGAGATATGTTGACATTAATTACGAAAACCACCTAGGGAGCACTTGTGCTTTCAATCTCCCCCTTTTTGGTAATTGATGACAACATACATCAAAGCTTTAGATAAAGATATTAAGAATAGCAAGTAAAGCTTTGGAAAGACATGTAACAGGCATAGGCTCCCCCTAATTGTATGCAATCATGTGATTTATGGAATATAGAAGCATGTGATAGCATAACCATGATAGAGCAGGCAATGTGTTACATGTATCTTGGCCATATGCATCAGAGCAAAGAATATTAAAGAAAATACCTTCATGCCCATGAGTCCTTCTTGCAAACAGTATGTACATCAGCAAGAATTCCTCATACACATGATTGTGATGCATATACTTACCTTGTAGTCTTGAGTTGGCTTAGGATCGAATGAACCTGCGTAAACAAGGTTAGATAACACAGATGCACCTACTAGCCAGAGCAAACAAAAGAAACCACAAGAATACCAAGACTGGGATGACATGTAGAGAGTGAGTACTAAGTACTACATTGGATTTGACATGTTGAAAGTGCAACTGTCCCTAGGTGGTTTTGGTAATTCATAACAACATATAGCTCATTGAGCTAATGCTATTCCAAGACTATTGTTTCAGGAAAGCTCAATGAATGGCATGGCATGGATGATGAAAGTGGATCCCTCAAAATACTAAGGACAAAGGATTGGCTTAAGCTCAAAAGCTCAAGACTCTTCATTTTACATTTTAGTGATCCAAGATCACATTGAGTCTATAGGAAAAGCCAATACTATCAAGAAGGGATGAGGTGTTGCTTAATGAGCCTCTTGCTTCATGTGCTTAGTGATATGCTCCAAAACCCTCAACTACTTTCCCACATCCACAAATGACCTAAACCTAAAGCCAAAATTGGTCACACTTATTTTTTCTATCCGGCGCCACCGATTCCAAAAGTCATAGCCACTGCCACAATCCCTAAGCAAATCGGTCTTACCGATAGGGATCTCGGTCTCACCGAGATGGGGTTGCAACCTCTCTGTTTCCCTTCATAACATTTCGGTCTAACCAAAGTGAGGGGTCGGTCCCACCAAGATTGCAATGTAAACTCTCTGTTTGCTTTTTGTAACATTTCGGTCTCACCGAAAAGAGCAAATCGGTCCCACCGAGTTTACCTGACCAACTCTCTGGTTAGCTAATTACCAAAATCGGTCTCACCGAGTTTGTGTAATCGGTCTCACCGAGATTACGTTATGCCCTAACCCTAACCAAATCGGCCTCACCGAGATGCATGTCAGTCCCACCGAAAATCACTAACGGTCACTAGGTTTACTAAATCGGTCCGACCGAGTTTAACGATTCGGTCCCATCGAGTTTGGTAGATTGTGTGTAACGGTTAGATTTTGTGTGGAGGCTATATATACCCCTCCACCTCCTCTTCATTCGTGGAGAGAGCCATCAGAACGAACCTACACTTCCAACTTACCATTTCTGAGAGAGAACCACCTACTCATGTGTTGAGGCAAAGATATTCCATTCCTACCATATGAATCTTGATCTCTAGCCTTCCCCAAGTTGCTTTCCACTCAAACCCTCTTTCCACCAGATCCAAATCCTATGAGAGAGAGTTGAGTGTTGGGGAGACTATCATTTGAAGCACAAGAGCAAGGAGTTCATCATCAACACACCATTTGTTACTTCTTGGAGAGTGGTGTCTCCTAGATTGGCTAGGTGTCACTTGGGAGCCTCCGACAAGATTGTGGAGTTGAACCAAGGAGTTTGTAAGGGCAAGGAGATCGCCTACTTCGTGAAGATCTACCGCTAGTGAGGCAAGTCCTTCATGGGCGACGACCATGGTGGGATAGACAAGGTTGCTTCTTCATGGACCCTTCGTGGGTGGAGCCCTCCGTGGACTCGCGCAGCCATTACCCTTCGTGGGTTGAAGTCTCCATCAACGTGGAGGTACGATAGCACCACCTATCGGAACCACGCCAAAAACATCCGTGTCTCCAATTGCGTTTGAATCCTCCAAACCCTTACCCTTACTTTCTTGCAAGTTGCATGCTTTAATTTCCGCTGCCTAAACACTCTTTGCATGCTTGCTTGAATTGTGTGATGATTGCTTGACTTGTCCTAAAATAGCTAAAATCTGCCAAACTCTAAAATTGGGAAAAGGTTAAGTTTTTATTGGTCAAGTAGTCTAATCACCCCCCCCCCCTCTAGACATACTTCAAGGTCCAACAAGTGGTATCAGAGCTTTGGTCTGCATTTGCTTTGATTTCCATAGCTTTTGGTGGTCATTGCCTTGGTTTCACAACCTAGGAGAGTATGGCGTCTAGCGAGGGAAATTATCACCGTAGAGGTCCTTACTTTGATGGTACTAATTTTGCTAGTTGGAAGCACAAGATGAAAATGCATATTCTTGGACATAACCCCGCCGTTTGGGCAATTATTTGTATTGGCTTGCAAGGTGAATTCTTTGATGGGAGAGAACCGAACCGTGAAGCTAATGCGGAAGAATTGAAGATGCTGCAATACAACGCTCAAGCATGTGAAATCATCTTCAACGGATTGTGCCCCGAAGAATTCAACAAAATCAGCCGTCTTGAGAATGGAAAGGAAATTTGGGATACTTTGATCGATACGCATGAAGGTACCGAGTCCGTCTATGAATCCAAGTTGGACGTGCTCCAAAGTCAGCTTGACAAGTTCAAAATGAAGGATGGTGAAGGTGTCACTGAAATGTACTCTAGGCTTGCTCTTATCACAAATGAAATTGCCGGCTTAGGGAGTGAAGAGATGACCGACAAATTCATCATCAAGAAAATCCTAAGAGCATTGGATGGAAAGTATGATACCGTGTGCACATTGATCCAAATGATGCCAAACTACAAAGATCTCAAGCCAACGGAAGTCATTGGAAGGGTTGTTGCTCATGAGATGTCACTCAAGGATAAGGAGGAACTTCACAACAAGTCAAGTGGTGCTTACAAAGCCTCAAGTGAATCCCCCACATCATCAAGTGAGAAACCAACCTTCAATGAAGAATTGAGCTTAATGGTGAAGAACTTCAACAAATTCTACATAAGTAGAAGCAAAAAAGAAGCTCCAAGTCAAGGTCTTACAATGACAAGAGATCTTCTAGTCGAGAGCGCAATTGCTACAATTGTGGGAGACCTGGACACTACTCCAATGAGTGTACGACAGCCTACAAAAGAAGAGAAGATTCTCCAAGAAGATGGAGCAAAAGAGAAGAATCACCACCAAGAGAGAGGAGGAGTAGAGATGATCGTTATGAACGAAGACCCTCACGGAGAAGTAAGGATTCGGAAAGAAAGGACAAGTCATCAAGGAGCTAAACAAAACGAAGACATCAAGCTCATGTTGGTGAATGGGTTTCCGGCTCTGACTCCGACAATCACTCCGAGAGAAGCTGTCACTCTGACTCCGAATATAATCAAGATGAAGGTGTTGCCGGTCTAGCACTTGTGTCAACCAACTCCTACGACATATTTGACTCACCAAATGAAGGTGTTGGAAGATGCTTCATGGCCAAAGGTCCAAAGGTAACACATCCCGAGTATGTTGATTTTAATAGTGATGAAGATGACTTGCTTGTGGATGATGATTTACTTGTTGACAACTCTAGTGATGAATACTATGATGAAACGTCAATTAATCATGCTAATCAAACGAATGACAATGATAAGGAAAAAATTGAGCTTCTAACTAAAGAACTAAACACTCTTAAGTTGGCTCATGAAACTATCTTCGAAGATCATCGAGAACTTTTAAGGGCTCATGAGAAGTTACGCTTTGAAAAGCTCAATCTTGAGCAAGAGCATGCGTTCTTAAAGGCAATCAATGATGATCTCCGCAAGAGAAGTTATTCTTACATTGCCAAGCGTTTACTCTTATCTACTTACATGCCTCAAGTCAAGTCTAGTAACAAGTACAAGAAAGATACTTCCTCTAGTAGTAACAACAATAATGTCAAATCCAATGTTGTTGCTTCTAGTAGTTCTCTTGATTCCACTAATGATTCTCTTAGACAAGTTGCACTTGAGCAAGAAAATAGTTTATTGAAGGGAATTATAGAGAAAGGTGTTTAAAAGAGCCTTGCCGGGAGTAAACAATTCGAGGAAATTGTACACAAGCAAGGAAGGCACCAGAAGAATCAAGGTGTTGGTTTTGAACGAAAGTTCAACGCCAATGGAGTTGAGTGGGAAGAAGATCAATACCCCAAGACAAAGTCTGTTCCTCAACAAGATAAGTATGATCCTACTTCCTTCAAGGGAACACAAGCTCAAGATGATCTTCCACCACAAGACCACAAGAACAAAGGCAAGGACAAGCTTCAAGAAGAGATTGATGCATTTGAAGAAGCACCTAAAGCCTCGTTCAAGTGGGTCCCCAAGACTACGTCAAGTTCTACTTCATCAAGTACAACTACAACTCCAAGGATTCCCATCAAGATGATGGGGATCCCGAAGAAGAAGAACTAGAGAGTTCTTGAGGGTGACTCCGCCAACATTCTTCACTCATATCATTTTGGCAAGAACATGTGCAATCAACTTTCACATCTTGCACTAGTTCAAGGAGTCACAAACCCTCATGTTGGTAAGGCAAGGGACAAGGTAACCTAATGTTTTCATGGACATCATCTTGTGTGTGCATCACTCTATGTCTATGGATATTCTTGTTTGTTCCTTGTGGTACTAACCCATGTAGGCAAGTTGAAAGTGCAACTCACTCCAAAGGATTGCTCCAAATGATCTACATCAACATTGAGCATTTACATCTTCAACACCTACATGAAGTCATTATCGACAAAACCCAAGGTTAGTTCATCCCTCTAAGGGGCGATCTCACATCTAGGGGGAGCTCAACTCTAAGAATTGAGTCAAAGCAACTCTAATGGTGTGAACACATTAATGCATTATGTAAAAGTGGTAACCCCACTTGAGCTTAAACGATGAGTATGACCTATGATCAAATGTTCTCATTTGACTCCTAAGTCAATATACTCATATATAGATGACCTAGTCATCGCCAATTGTTTGATAGATGCTAAAATTGGTTGTTCATGCTTTGCCACATATTTCAATTGCCATCTTATTGTGTGAGCATGTTGGTGCATATTTTACTCATTCAAGGACATCCACTTGTTGTTTTGTTTATTTGGATTCTTTTCTTTGTGCCAAGTGGATGGACAAGAATGCCTAAGAACCTTCTTTAGCTATCTATGCTTTTCTCGTCTCAAACTCTATTCATGCTACATCACAAAATTTGATCAAGTCGATTCGAACCACTCGTGTGAGGAGCACTCTGAGTCCCGATTCTTCATAGACTTAAACTTCCAAAACCTCTTAGTGATTCTCGGTCCGACCGATCCTTCCATTTCGGTCCTACCGAGATCATCAAGTTGATCTGAGTTTTCAATCTCGATTCAACCGATTTGAACTTTTCGGTCTCACCGATTTGTCAGAATCGAACACAGTTATGCATCTCGGTGCCACCGAGTTGTTCCACTCGGTCACACCGACAGGGTCGAGCTATTTATAGCCACGGGCAAAATTTTGGAAATTTCTCCGAAACCCTTCGCCCGCGCAACAGCTCGCTCTGCCATCGTGGTCTCCGGATCGTCTCCTCGTCGCCAGCAGCCTCCTGTCGCTGGTCTCCGCTGCCGTCAATGGATTTCGACCCCGCCGTTGCCGCCGTAGCAAGTCCACCGCCAAGTTAGGGTATGGACTTAAACTTTGTGCTATCCACGTCTGATTCCTGGCACATTGTCTTCATATTGATTCTTGCCACGATTGAAACTCTTCTATCCAGCCAAAGTAGTTCATAGATTAGATGTGATTCAAATTTTTAGGGTTAGGTTTCCGCCGAAACCATCTCGGACCCACTGAGTTGAAAAATTCGGTCTCACCGATTTGGCTTATGCCATTGCACTAGTGACTCTCGGTCTGACCAAGAATTACTAATCGGTGCAACCGGTTTGAGGATACTGTGAAACCCTAGCAGTCTCGGTACCACCGAACTGAAACTCGGTCCAACCGAGATCATCAGTTTAGGTTCCAAAACTTCTTCGGTATCACCGAGTTTGAAAGTCGGTGGATCCGAAATGCTTTTTGTGGAAAACTAAGACTAAACTTTCGAGTCATTCTTTTGCAAAAACCTCTGCATTTTGTGATGCTCATCTTTCCTATTTCATCTATAACTCTTCACAGGGTCAGCAGTCAGCTTTTGCAGTATGTCTGATCAGAGCGACAGCCAGAACAGGTCAGAAGAGCAGATGGACTTGAGTGAGGGCACTAGTCCCTCAACTTCAGATGAAGGAAGCAGAAGTACTCCTAGCAACCTGCCTAAGGCTGCTACCAGGCAAAGGAGAAAAAGAACTTCAGATTCAGAGGATGAAGATTACAAAGCTGAGGAAGATGAGGCTACATCCAAGAAAGTGGTGCTCAAGAAGGAATATGGCTCAGCAAAGAATGCAAAGCCAGGCATGAAGACCAAAAGGTCTGCAGGAAGACAACCAATGTCCAAAGCCAGAGTGTCTACACAAGCTTCTTTGGAAACCCAACCCAAAGAACCAGCTGCTGGAGAAGGGAAGAAAAGAAAGGAAAGGGTCAAGAAGACCTCGACTAGAGTTATTGGTCAACCTTCCATGATGGAAGAGGAAGACGAAATTGCTGCACCAGCTCCAAAGGCAGCTAAGCTTATGGGAGATGCAATCAGATCAGGGGCTGCAACATCCAAGCCCAAGGAAGCACCCAAAGCTGCCCCCAAGGCCAGGTCTGCGCCAAAGAGGAATACTAGGAGTATTCCAGCTGCTGAGAAGAACAAGGCCCCTGTGCCTGAGGATGCTGATGAGGAAGATGAAGAAGGACAAGTTCTGAGGAAGCTCAAGCCCAAGATACCAGACCGCAATGATGCCCATCCTGTGGCTGAGGACATGAGAATCAGGAAGGATTCAGGGCTGAGACTATGGAGAATGGTAGATCCATATGCCACAAGAAGAAGAACTGCTGTTGACTATAGGTTCCACACAAAGGAACAGCAGGACTTCTATGAAACAATTCTGTTGGACAAGAAGCCCATAGTCTGTGATATGAGGTGGGTCGACTGGACCTACATGAAGGAGAATGAAGAGCACTATCCTGGAGTGCAAGATAGCTTTGTTGCTTGTGGAGTTAGAGATTTTGTTCGCAAAAGCTCGCAAATTGGAATGATGAACTTATCATGCAATTCTACTCCACAGCACACTTTTACCCAGATGGAAGAATAGTTTGGATGTCTGAAGGTACAAGGTACCAGTCCACTATAGAAGAATGGGCAAGTCTGATCAATGCCCCCAAGGAGAATGAGGATGACCTAGACATTTATGCAAAGAAGAAGATGGGCCACAATTCAATGGCTCACATGTACAAGGTAATTCCAGACAAGGCATTAGAGACTCACAAGTTTGGATCAGTTCACTTTCTCCTGTCAGGGTTGCCAACCATAAATTGGATTCCGAGGCACACTTTGTTGCCCAAGTCTGGTGACCATAACATGATCAAAGGGCATGCCATCAACATGTTGCATGTGTTTGATGTGCCACGGAAGTTCAAAGTCATGAGCCTGATCATTGAAACAATCAAGAGGACTGCAGCAGATCAGAAGAGGAGCTGTGGATATGCACCTCAGATTCAAGAATTGATAAACTCAAAAATGGGCACAGGAAAATATCAGTTGGATAAGGAACACTTTCCACTTTATCCAGACTTTGAGGACAATGAGGTTGTCATGAATGAAGATGATCCACAATCAGTTCAAGATCAGGAGAAGAAGGAGAAGGCAAAGAGGGAGAAGGCTGCCAAGATGCCAACTCAAGAGGAGGCATCTGAGTATTTCTTGAAGAACAAGCAGGAGCAGCTCGGATACTTAATAGCATCAACCCTGAGGATTGAGAAGGGATTGGCCACCCTCACTCAAAATCAGGAGAGCTTGGAGAGAATCATAGAACAAAAGTTCTATAACTTAGATGTGAAAGTAACTGAGATTCAGTCTGCAGTGGAGGAACTACAAGATGACATGCAGGAGAGGAAGGGCAAAACAACAACGGATGCATTTGCCAGAGTGCCTAGAGCCCAGAGGCAATGTGTTACATGTATCTTGGCCATATGCATCAGAGCAAAGAATATTAAATAAAATACCTTCATGCCCATGAGTCCTTCTTGCAAACAGTATGTACATCAGCAAGAATTCCTCATACACATGATTGTGATGCATATACTTACCTTGTTCTCTTGAGTTGGCTTAGGATGGAATGAACCTGCGTAAACAAGGTTAGATAACACAGATGCACCTACTAGGCAGAGAAAACAAAAGAAACCACAAGAATACCAAGACTGGGATGACATGTATAGAGTGAGTACTAAGTACTACATTGGATTTGACATGTCCCCAAGAGTAAACATATGCAATGAATTTGAATGATTTCTTTCCCTTAGATGTCTTGCTCCCCCTGAATCTAGCATGGGATACTAGGAGAAGGTAGGGAACAAAAAATCAGAGCTGAAAGAAAATCAGAGCTGAAAGATATAAATGAACAGAGCTAATGCAAGCTAATGCAGATAAGCACTTATGAACATGTCTTTCCCCTCAAGAAGACATGTGGCATCTCTCCTCTTGAACACCAAGCATCTGGGATCCTTGAGAAATACTTTTATCTAGTATTCTCTCCCCCTGGAGATCTTTCTCTCCCCCTGAAGGATCTCTCTCTCCTTCTCTGATGTGATCTCTCTAAGTGATAAGCTTTGATGTGATCTCTCTCTCCCCCTTTGACATCAATTTCCAAGAAGGGCTTGATAAGAAAAAATTTAGCTCTCTCTCCCCCGCTGGAATTTGTCGTGAATGGGTTTGATCCTTGAGTCACAACATAAAGCAATGATAATAATGTGATGCTTGTAGAGGACAAGATTCATTGAGTGGAGCTGGATCAAAACAAACACAGAATAAGTGGCAAACTATTTTTCCTGTTGTGAAATCGGTGGCACCCAGTGGTATGCTTCGGTGGTACCGAAAGTTTTCGGTTGGACCAAAAATAACAAATCGGTGCAACCGAGTTCATCGCAGAGAAAACACTTGTCACCGCAGCTCACTTGACTAATAAGATCTCACAAAGATTTGCAAGGAATTTACTGAATGATATGCAATGAATTGGAATGCAGAAAATGCAGAGCAAACAGAAAGAAATCTAGATGAAGTTTTTTTTGAAAGGGGAAACACATATGCATGAGTCAAATGCAAAAACTCAGAAAAGAACACAAGAGAACTTCATCTAGAGATGGTCGGCGACAAAGTCACCTATGTTAGAGTATATTGACTTAGGAGTCAAGTGATATCACTTGATCATAGGTCATACTCATTGTTTAAGCTCAAAATGGGGATGCCATTTTTTGTTTAAGCATCTTGATGTATTCACATCTTGTCGAGTTGCTTTAACTCATGTCTTGGAGTAAAGCTTCTCTAAGATGGAATAACATACCTTGGTTGGTGGTGTCGTCCATGTAGTTGAACTTGTGTGGGTTGCTCAAGGTTGATGTAGCTCATCAAGAATTTGGAGCACCACTTGGAATTTGAGTCCATCTACCTACATGGGTTAGTTCGTGCAAGGAAGAGCACTTGTGTATCCAAAAATGACAATCATGAAGCTCAACATAGAATTTGTCAAAAGGATATGTTTAAATGGTTTTGTGCTTTCTTGGCTTCAACCACCTTGTGTAGAGACTTGGTGATGTAGAGATTGCTCAAGATATGAGTAGGTTACAACCTCATGGAATTTGATTCAACCAAGTACCTACATGGGTTAGATAACATGCAAGATACAAATATATCCAAGACATAAGATTTCCATCATAGGTGAGGTATCAAGGATTAGGCATAAGCTCATGTCTTGCATGTATCCAATGGAGTTTCTACTCCAAGTTTGAAGCATCAATGATGTTCAATTATCCTCTTAACCTGCAAAACACTTTCTCATCAAGAGGTTTAGTGAATATATCAGCTAATTGCTTTTCGGTGCGAACATGCTTAAGATCAATGTCACCCTTAGCAACATGATCTCGAATGAAATTATGACGAACTTCAATATGCTTAGTTCGAGAATGTTGCACAGGATTATGACCAATTTTGATAGCACATTCATTGTCACAAAGCAATGGAACATGTTTCACATATATCCCATAATCTTTAAGAGTTTGGGTCATCCAAAGTAATTGAGCACAACATGAACCAGCGGCAATGTATTCCACTTCGGCAGTGGATAAGGATACCGAGTTTTATTTCTTGGAGGACCAAAACACAAGAGATCTACCAAGAAATTTACAAGTACCCGAAGTGGACTTTCTATCAACCTTGTCACCGGCATAGTCCGAGTCGGAGTAGCCAACAAGATCGAAAGAGGCCCTCTTAGGATACCAAATGCAAATGCCAAAATTTGGTGTATGGATTAAGTATCTCACTATCCTTTTCATGGCCTTAAGATGACATTCCTTAGGAGCAGCTTGATATCGTGCGCACATGCACACACTTAGCATAATATCGGGACGTGAAGCACATAGATATAACAATGAACCAATCATAGAGCGATAAACTTTTTGATCAACCGGTTCATCATCTTTGGTTAAGTCAAGATGTCCACTAGTAGGCATGGGTGTAGACATACCTTTGCATTCTTGCATATTGAACTTCTTGAATAAGTCCTTGGTGTACTTCATTTGAGAGACAAAAGTACCTTCCTTAGTTTGCTTGATTTGCAACCCAAGAAAGAATTTGAGTTCACTCATCATTGACATCTCAAACTTCTCCGACATTAGCTTCCCAAACTTTTCACTAAAATGAAGGTTAGTTGATCCAAATATGATATCATCAACATAAATTTGGCAAACAAATAATTCTCCATTAACCCTTTTAGTAAAAAGGTGTGGAATCAATTTTCCCAATTTCAAAGCCTTTTTTCAAGAAGAAACTTGGTCAAGCATTTAGACCATGCTCTAGGAGCTTGTTTAATACCATAAAGATCTTTGTGAAGTTTGTAAACATGATTGGCTTTCTTAGAGTTGACAAAGCCGGGAGGTTGCTTAACATAAAGTTCCTCCTCTATTTGACCATTTAGAAAAGCACTTTTAATGTTCATTTGGTACAAGGTGATATCATGATGATTAGCATAGGCAAGTAAGATGCGAATGGACTCAAGTCTAGCAACGGGGGCGTAAGTCTCACCATAGTCCATACCTTCGACTTGTGTGTAGCCTTGGGCGACGAGACGTGCTTTGTTGCGAACTACTTGTCCATCTTCATCTTGCTTGTTACGAAAGACCCATTTGGTACCGATGATGTTGTGGTTGTTGTCGGGCTTTTCAACCAATGTCCAAACTTGGTTCCTCTCAAAATTGTGTAGCTCTTCATGCATAGCATTTATCCAATCCGGATCTTCCAATGCTTCTTCAACCTTCATAGGTTCAATTCTAGAGATGAAAGAATAGTTTTCACAATAGCCGAGGTACTTTCCTTCACCTCCATTGGACGGACCTTGCCAGTAGACAAGTCTTGGATTGCTTCCGAAGGGTCTTTGTCTCCTACATCAATTGTCAATTGCTCTATTTGCGAGCCGTTAGATTGATCAAACTTCACATCTACCGTCTCTTCAACCTTTCGGGTGAAATTGTTGTAGACACGGTAAGTGTGAGAGTTTGAGCCATAACCTAGTAGAAAACCTTCATGAGACTTAGGAGCAAATTAAGAACGACAACGCTTATCAAGAATGTAGCACTTTGAGCCGAATACTCGAAAGTATCCAACTTGGGGTTTGTTACCGGTGAGGAGCTCGTACGACGTCTTGCCGAGTAGCTTGTGAAGATACAAGCGATTTGTTGCATGACAATCTGTCTCAACCCCTTCTGCCCAAAAGTGCTTCGTTGTCTTGTACTCATCAAGCATCGTTCTCGCCATTTCGATAAGCGTCCGATTCTTCCTCTCAACAACTCCATTTTGTTGAGGTGTGTACGTAGCCGAGAACTCGTGTGAAATCCCTTCTTCGTCAAGAAAGGTGTCCACATTTGCGTTCTTGAACTCCGTTCCGCTGTCGCTGCGAACCTTCTTGATCTTCACTTCAAATTGATTTTGGGCCTTTCTAGCGAAGTTTTTGAAGATCTTTTGGACCTGCGATTTATCATCGAGAAAGAACACCCACGTAAATCTTGAAAAATCATCAACTATAACTAGACCAAAAGAATTTCCACCGAGACTCTTGTAAGAGTTGGGACCAAAGAGATCCATGTGAAGCAGCTCAAAGTGGCCTCTTTGTGGTCATAATGTTCTTCACGGGATGCCTTCCTACAACTTGTTTACCTGCTTGACAAGCACTGCAAAGTCTATCCTTATCAAATATGACATCGTTAACTCCAAGGATATGATTCCCTTTAATAAGCTTGTCAAGGTTTCTCATGCCAACGTGACCTAATCGTCTATGCCATAACCAACCTTTTGAGGATTTAGCAATGAAGCAAGTTTTAGGTTGAGCCTTCTTAGTGAAATCAACAATGTATAGATCACCTCTACGCACACCAGTAAAGACCATTTTATGATTGTCTCGACGAAACACTTGGCAATCTACTTTCGTAAATAGGACATTGAAACCGAAATCAGCAAGTCTAGATACTGAAAGTAAGTTGTAGCCAAGAGATTCAACGAGCATGACATTCTGAATGGAGCTATCATGTGAGATGGCCACCTTACCGAGGCCAACCACCTTACCCTTTGAGTTGTCACCGAAAGTGACAAACTTTCGAGGACCATCATTTTCAGCAAGCTCACGAAACATGTCTTTATCTCCGGTCATGTGATCGGTACATCCACTATCCAGAACCCATTCCTTTCCTCCTGACACATATCCCTGAAGATTTGCCATAAGACCAAAGTGTCTCATTGCATCATCAAGATCGAAGTCACTATCATCATCCTCATCATAGTATCCATGTTCAACATCGTCATGTGGTGGATCAAGTCCTAGAGAGGGTAATTCATTAGAGTGAGTTTGACAATGATCTTGCTTATGAATTCTTATAGCTTCGGAAATAATATCACTAATAATTCCAACATCTCCTTTGGCACGCATAAGGTCGGTAAGTTCAAATAGACGATCACCAAACATAGGATCACTAGTATTCATTTTACTCAAAGCAATAGACTCATAGGGAATTTCATCTAGATTTTTCAAGGAATAATTTGGAAAGCGTTCCTCAAGAAATTTCCATATAGTGTAGGCACACTCAAAAGTAGGCAAGATTCTAATCAAGTTTCTAGGCAAGCCTCTAGTGATAAGATTAACAGTTCTAAAATTCCTAGTCATGTCAATAGATTTATCAAGGGTAGGATGCATATGATCAACATGAGGAGCACAAGGGCTAGCAATGTACTTGTTCAAATGATATTGATTGAAAATTACAAGCATCTCATTTTTCCACTCATGAAAATAGTCTCCATCAAGAATAGGCACTCTATGACTAAGACTCCCCAAAGTAGACTCATCCATCTTCCTCCAATGGTGATTAAACCAAGGCAATGGATACCAATGCTCTGATACCACTTGTAGGATCTTGAGAAGAGGTGTCTAGAGGGGGGTGATTAGACACTAAGTACCAAAGTTGCAGTTTTTAAACTCATTAAAGTTTAAGTGGAGTTTAGGCACAAGTTTAACATTCTCAATACATAACAAGCAAGCATGCAATGAGTATATGAGCAGCGGAAAGTAAAGCATGCAACTTGCAAGAAAGTAAAGCGAAGGGTTTGGAGGATTCAAACGCAATTGGAGACATGGATGTTTTTGGCGTGGTTCCGATAGGTGGTGCTATCGTACTTCCACGTTGGTGGAGGCTTCAACCCATGAAGGGTAACGGTTGCGCGAGTCCACGGAGGGCTCCACCCACGAAGGGTCCACGAAGTAGCAACCTTGTCTATCCCACCATGGCCGTCGCCCATGAAGGACTTGCCTCACTAGCGGTAGATCTTCATGAAGTAGGCGATCTCCTTGCCCTTACAAACTCCTTGGTTCAACTCCACAATCTTGTCGGAGGCTCCCAAGTGACACCTAGCCAATCTAGGAGACACCACTATCCAAGAAGTAACAAATGGTGTGTTGATGATGAACTCTTTGCTCTTGTGCTTCAAATGATAGTCTCCCCAACACTCAACTCTCTCTCATAGGATTTGGATCTGGTGGAAAGAAGATTTGAGTGGAAAGCAACTTGGGGAAGGCTAGAGATCAAGATTCATATGGTAGGAATGGAATATCTTGGCCTCAACACATGAGTAGGTAGTTCTCTCTCGAAATAGGAGTTGGAAGTGTAGGTTCAGTCGATGGCTCTCTCCACGAATGAAGAGGAGGTGGAGGGGTATATATAGCCTCCACACAAAATCTAACCGTTACACACAATTTACCAATCTCGGTGGGACCGAATATACAAACTCGGTCAGACCGATTTTAGTAAACCTAGTGACCGTTAGGATTTTCGGTGGGACTGACTTGCATCTCGGTAGGACCGATATGGTTAGGGTTAGGGCATAACGTAATCTCGGTGAGACCGATTACATAAACTCGGTGAGACCGATTTTGGTAATTAGCTAACCAGAGAGTTGGTCAGGCAAACTCGGTGAGACCGATTACTCAAACTCGGTGGGACCGATTTTGGTAATAAGTCAACCAGAAAGTTTGAATTGTAATCTCGGTAGTACCGATTCTCAAACTCGGTGAGACCGACTTTGATAATGGACATACACAGAGAGATTACAATCCCATCTCGGTGAGACCGAGATCCCTATCGGTGAGACCGATTTGCCTTGGGTTTGTGGCAGTGGCTAAGACATCCAAACTCGGTGACGCCGGATAGGAAGAATCAGTGGGGCCGAGTTTGACTCTAGGTTTTAGGACATTTGTGTGGAAGTGGGAAAGTAGCTGAGGGTATTTGGAGCATATCACTAAGCACATGAAGCAAGAGGCTCATTAAGCAACACCTCATCCCTCCTTGATAGTATTGGCTTTTCCTATGGACTAAATGTTATCTTGGACCACTAAAATGTAAGATGAAGAGTCTTGATCTTGAAGCTTTAGCCAATCCTTTGTCCTTAGCATCTTGAAGGAGTTCCCACATCCTTTAGTCCATGCCACTCCATTGTTGAACTTATCTGAAACATACTAGATAAAAGTGTTAGTCCAACAAGAGATATGTTGACATTAATTACCAAAACCACCTAGGGAGCACTTGTGCTTTCAATCTCCCCCTTTTTGGTAATTTATGACAACATACATCAAAGATTTAGATAAAGATATAGAGAAAAGCAAGTAAAGCTTTGGAAAGACATGTAACAAGCATAGGCTCCCCCTACATGTATGCAATCATGTGAATTATGGAATATAGAAGCATGTGATAGCATAACCATGATAGAGCAGGCAATGTGTTACATGTATCTTGGCCATATGCATCAGAGCAAAGAATATTAAAGAAAATACCTTCATGCCCATGAGTCCTTCTTGCAAATAGTATGTACATCAGCAAGAATTCCTCATACACATGATTGTGATGCATATACTTACCTTGTACTCTTGAGTTGGCTTAGGATGGAATGAACCTGCGTAAACAAGGTTAGATAACACAGATGCACCTACTAGCCAGAGAAAACAAAAGAAACCACAAGAATACCAAGACTGGGATGACATGTAGAGAGTGAGTACTAAGTACTACATTGGATTTGACATGTCCCCAAGAGTAAAGATATGCAATGAATTTGAATGATTTCTTTCCTTAGATGTCTTGCTCCCCTGAATCTAGCATGGGATCTTTGGGAGAAGATAGGGAGCAGAAAGAAAATCAGAGCTGAAAGATATAAATGAACAGAGCTAATGCAAGCTAATGCAGATAAGCACTGATGAACATGTCTTTCCCCTCAAGAAGACATGTGGCATCTCTCCTCTTGAACACCAAGCATCTGGGATCCTTGAGAAATAATTTTATCAAGTGTTCTCTCCCCCTGGAGATCTCTCTCTCCTAATCTGATGTGATCTCTCTAAGTGATAAGCTTTGATGTGATCTCTCTCTCCCCCTTTGACATCAATTCCCAAGAAGGGCTTGATAAAAAAATTAGCTCTCTCTCCCCCGCTGGAATTTGTCGTGAATGGGTTTGATCCTTGAGTCACAACCTAAAGCAATGATAAAAATGTGATGCTTGTAGAGGACAAGATTCATTGAGTGGAGCTGGATCAAAAGAAACACAGAATAAGTGGCAAACTATTTTTCCTGTTGTGAAATCGGTGGCACCGAGTGGTATGCTTCGGTGGTACCGAAAGTTTTCGGTTGGACCGAAAATAACAAATCGGTGTAACCGACTTCATCGCAGAGAAAACACTTGTCACCTCAGCTCACTTGACTAATAAGATCTCACAAAGATTTGCAAGGAATTTACTAAATGATATGCAATGAATTGGAATGCAGAAAATGCAGAGAAAACAGAAAGAAATCTAGATGAAGTTTTTTTTTGAAAGGGGAAACACATATGCAGGAGACAAATGCAAAAACTCAAAAAAGAACACAAGAGAAGTTCATCTAGAGATGGTCGGCGACACAGTAACCTATGTTAGAGTATATTGACTTAGGAGTCAAGTGAGATCACCTGATCATAGGTCATACTCATCGTTTAAGCTCAAAATGGGGTTGCCATTTTTCGTTTAAGCATCTTGATGTATTCACATCTTGTCGAGTTGCTTTAACTCATGACTTGGAGTAAAGCTTCTCTAAGATGGAATAACATACCTTGGTTGGTGGTGTCGTCCATGTAGTTGAACTTGTGTGGGTTGCCCAAGGTTGATGTAGCTCATCAAGAATTTGGAGCACCACTTGGAATTTGAGTCCATCTTCCTACATGGGTTAGTTTGTGCAAGGAAGAGCACTTGTGTATCCAACAATGACAATCATGAAGCTCAACATAAAATATGTCAAAGGATATCTTTAAATGGTTTTGTGCTTCCTTGGCTTCATCCACCTTGTGTAGAGAATTGGTGATGTAGAGATTGCTCAAGATAGTAGTAGGTTACAACCTCATGGAATTTGATTCAACCAAGTACCTAAATGGGTTAGATAACATGCAAGATACAAATATATCCAAGACATAAGATTTCCATCATAGGTGAGGTATCAAGGATTAGGCATAAGCTCATGTCTTGCATGTATCCAATGGAGTTTCTACTCCAAGTTTGAAGCATCAATGATGTTCAATTCTCCTCTTAACCTGCAAAACACTTTCTCATCAAGAGGTTTAGTGAATATATCCGCTAATTTCTTTTTGGTGTGAACATGCTTAAGATCAATGTTACCCTTAGCAACATGATCTCGAATGAAATGATGACGAACTTCAATATGCTTAGTTCGAGAATGTTGCACATGATTATGACCAATTTTGATAGCACTTTCATTGTCACAAAGAAATGGAACATGTTTCACATATATCCCTTAATCTTTAAGAGTTTGGGTCATCCAAAGTAATTGAGCACAACATGAACCAGCGGGAATGTATTCCGCTTCGGCAGTGGATAAGGATACCGAGTTTTGTTTCTTGGAGGACCAAGACACAAGAGATCTACCAAGAAATTGACAAGTACCCGAAGTGGACTTTCTATCAACCTTGTCACCGGCATAGTCCGAGTCGGAGTAGCCAACAAGATCGAAAGAGGCCCTCTTAGGATACCAAATGCCAAAATTTGGTGTATGGATTAAGTATCTCACTATCCTTTTCACGGCCTTAAGATGACATTCTTTAGGAGCAGCTTGATATCGTGCACACATGCACACACTTAGCATAATATCGGGACGTGAAGCACATAGATATAACAATGAACCAATCATAGAGCGATAAACCTTTTGATCAACCGGTTCATCATCTTTGGTTAAGTCAAGATGTCCACTAGTAGGCATGGGTGTAGACATACCTTTGCATTCTTGCATATTGAACTTCTTGAATAAGTCCTTGGTGTACTTCGTTTGAGAGACAAAAGTACCTTCCTTAGTTTGCTTGATTTGCAACCCAAGAAAGAATTTGAGTTCACTCATCGTTGACATCTCAAACTTCTCCGACATTAGCTTCCCAAACTTTTCACTAAAATGAGGGTTAGTTGATCCAAATATGATATCATCAACATAAATTTGGCAAACATATAATTCTCCATTAACCCTTTTAGTAAAAAGTGTGGAATCAAATTTCCCAATTTCAAAGCCTTTTTCAAAAAGAAACTTGGTCAAGCATTTATACCATGCTCTAGGAGCTTGTTTAAGACCATAAAGAGCTTTGTGAAGTTTGTAAACATGATTGGGTTTCTTAGGATTGACAAAGCCGAGAGGTTGCTTAACATAAACTTCCTCCTCTATTTCACCATTTAGAAAAGCACTTTTAATGTCCATTTGGTACAAGGTGATATCATGATGATTAGCATAGGAAAGTAAGATGCGAATGGACTCAAGTCTAGCAACGGGGGCATAAGTCTCACCATAGTCCATACCTTCGACTTGTGTGTAGCCTTGGGCATTTAGGCGTGCTTTGTTGTGAACTACTTGTCCATCTTCATCTTGCTTGTTACGAAACACCCATTTGGTACCGATGATGTTGTGGTTGTTGTCGGGCTTCTCAACCAATGTCCAAACTAGGTTCCTCTCAAAATTGTGTAGCTCTTCATGCATAGCATTTATCCAATCCGGATCTTCCAATGCTTCTTCATCCTTCATAGGTTCAATTCTAGAGATGAAAGAATAGTTTCCACAAAAGTTAGCTAAACGAGTTTTAGAGCGAGTGATTCTCCCGGTTTGAATTTCATTGTAGATTTGCTCGACGGGATGGTCTTTAGCAATTATTGCTCGAACTCGTGAAAGCTTTTGCTTGGGTCTTTGTTGAACATCTTCTTAATCTTGTTCTTCTTCTTGGCCTTCTTCATTGTTGGCGTTGTCATTCTCTTGTCGTGGTGGAGAAGGAGGTTGTTGACGTTCGTGATGTTCTTCCTTGTTTTCTTCATCTTGGTGTGTCCCACTTGTGGATGCTTCTATATCATCTCTTGGTTCACCTTGTCGTGAAGTGGAAGCTTCCACTTGAATAGACGAGGTACTTTCCTTCACCTCCGTTGGACGGACCTTGCCAATAGACAAGTCTTGGATTGCTTCCGAAGGGTCTTTGTCTCCTACATCAATTGGCAATTGCTCTATTTGCGAGCCGTTAGATTCATCAAACTTCACATCTACCGTCTCTTCAACCTTTCGGGTGAAATTGTTGTAGACACGGTAAGTGTGAGAGTTTGAGCCATAACCTAGTAGAAAACCTTCATAAGACTTAGGAGCAAATTTAGAACGACGATGCTTATCAAGAATTTAGCACTTTGAGCCGAATACTCGGAAGTATCCAACTTGGGGTTTATTACCGGTGAGGAGCTCATATGCCGTCTTGCCGAGTAGCTTGTGAAGATACAAGCGATTTGTTGCATGACAAGCTGTCTCAACCGCTTCTGCCCAAAAGTGCTTCGGTGTCTTGTACTCATCAAGCATCGTTCTCGCCATTTCGATGAGCGTCCGGTTCTTCCTTTCAACAACTTCATTTTGTTGAGGTGTGTACGTAGCTGAGAACTCGTGTGAAATCCTTTCTTCGTAAAGAAAGGTGTCCACATTTGCGTTCTTGAACTCCGATCCGTTGTCGCTGCGAACCTTCTTGATCTTCACTTCAAATTGATTTTGGGCCTTTCTAGCGAAGTTTTGAAGATCTTTTGGACCTGCAATTTATCATCGAGAAAGAACACCCACGTAAATCTTGAAAAATCATCAACTATAACTAGACCAAAAGAATTTCCACGAGACTCTTGTAAGAGTTGGGACCAAAGAGATCCATGTGAAGTAGCTCGAGTGGCCTCTTTGTGGTCATGATGTTCTTCACGGATGCCTTCCTCCAACATGTTTACCTACTTGACAAGCATCGCAAAGTCTATCCTTATCAAATATGACATCGTTAGCTCCAAGGATATGATTCCCTTTAATAAGCTTGTCAAGGTTTCTCATGCCAACGTGACCTAATCGTCTATGCCATAACCAACCTTTTTAGGATTTAGCAATGAAGCAAGTTTTAGGTTGAGCCTTTTTAGTGAAATCAACAATGTATAGATCACCTCTACGCACACCGGTAAAGACCATTTTATGATTGTCTCGATGAAACACTTGGCAATCAATTTCAGTAAATAAGACATTGAAACCGAAATCAACAAGTCTAGATACTGAAAGTAAGTTGTAGCCAAGAGAATCAACGAGCATGGCATTTTCAATGGAGCTATCATGTGAGATGGCCACCTTACCGAGGCCAACCACCTTACCCTTTGAGTTCTCACCAAAAGTGACAAACTTTCGAGGACTATCATTTTCAGCAAGCTCACGAAACATGTCTTTATCTCCGGTCATGTGATCGGTACATCCACTATCAAGAACCCATTCCTTTCCTCCTGACACATATCCCCGAAGATTTGCTATAAGACCAAAATGTCTCATTGCATCATCAAGATCGAAGTCACTATCATCATCCTCATCATAGTATCCATGTTCAACATCGTCATGTGGTGGATCAAGTCCTAGAGAGGGTAATTCATTAGAGTGAGTTTGACAATGATCTTGCTTATGAATTCTTATAGCTTTGGAAATAATATCACTAATAATTCCAACATCTCCTTTGGCACGCATAAGGTCGGTAAGTTCAAATAGACGATCACCAAACATAGGATCACTAGTATTCATTTTACTCAAAGCAATAGACTTATAGAGAATTTCATCTAGATTTTTCAAGGAATAATTTGGAAAGCGTTCCTCAAGAAATTTCCATATAGTGTAGGCACACTCAAAAGTAGGCAAGATTCTAATCAAGTTTCTAGGCAAGCCTCTAGTGATAAGATTAATAGTTCTAAGATTCCTAGTCATGTCAATAGATTCATCAAGGGTAGGATGCATAGGATCAACATGAGGAGCACAAGGGCTAGCAATGTACTTGTTCAAATGATATTGATTGAAAATTACAAGCATCTCATTTTTCCACTCATGAAAATACTCTCCATCAAGAATAGGCACTCTATGACTAAGACTCCCCAAAGTAGACTCATCCATCTTCCTCCAATGGTGATTAAACCAAGGCAATGGAGACCAATGCTCTGATACCACTTGTAGGATCTTGAGAAGAGGTGTCTAGAGGGGGGGTGATTAGACACTAAGTACCAAAGTTGCAGTTTTTAACCTTATTAAAGTTTAAGTGGAGTTTAGGCACAAGTTTAACATTCTCAATACATAACAAGCAAGCATGCAATGAGTATATGAGCAGCGGAAAGTAAAGCATGCAACTTGCAAGAAAGTAAAGGGAAGGGTTTGGAGGATTCAAACGCAATTGGAGACACGGATGTTTTTGGCGTGGTTCCGATAGGTGGTGCTATCGTACTTCCACGTTGGTGGAGACTTCAACCCACGAAGGGTAACGGTTGCGCGAGTCTACGGAGGGCTCCACCCATGAAGGGTCCACGAAGTAGCAACCTTGTCTATCCCACCATGGCCGTCGCCCACGAAGGACTTGCGTCACTAGCGGTAGATCTTCATGAAGTAGGCGATCTCCTTGCCCTTATAAACTCCTTGGTTCAACTCCACAATCTTGTCGGAGGCTCCCAAGTGACACCTAGCCAATCTAGGAGACACCACTCTCCAAGAAGTAACAAATGGTGTGCTGATGATGAACTCCTTGCTCTTGTGCTTCAAATGATAGTCTCCCCAACACTCAACTCTCTCTCATAGGATTTGGATCTGGTGGAAAGAAGATTTGAGTGGAAAGCAACTTGGGGAAGGCTAGAGATCAAGATTCATATGGTAGGAATGGAATATCTTGGCCTCAACACATGAGTAGGTAGTTCTCTCTCGAAATAGGAGTTGGAAGTGTAGGTTTAGTCGATGGCTCTCTCCACGAATGAAGAGGAGGTGGAGGGGTATATATAGCCTCCACACAAAATCTAACCGTTACACACAATTTACCAATCTCGGTGGGACCGAATCAACAAACTCGGTCAGACCGATTTTAGTAAACCTAGTGACCGTTAGGATTTTCGGTGGGACTGACTTGCATCTCGGTAGGACCGATATGGTTAGGGTTAGGGCATAACGTAATCTCGGTGAGACCGATTACACAAACTCGGTGAGACCGATTTTGGTAATTAGCTAACCAGAGAGTTGGTCAGGCAAACTCGGTGAGACCGATTACTCAAACTCGGTGGGACCGATTTTGGTAATGAGTTAACCAGAAAGTTTGCATTGTAATCTCGGTAGTACCGATTCTCAAACTCGGTGAGACCGATTTTGATAATGGACATACACAGAGAGATTACAATCCCATCTCGGTGAGACCGAGATCCCTATCGGTGAGACCGATTTGCCTAGGGTTTGTGGCAGTGGCTAAGACATCTGAACTCGGTGGCGCCGGATAGAAAGAATCGGTGGGGCCGAGTTTGAATTTAGGTTTATGACATTTGTGTGGAAGTGGGAAAGTAGTTGAGGGTATTTGCGGCATATCACTAAGCACATGAAGCAAGAGGCTCATTAAGCAACACCTGATCCGTCCTTGATAGTATTGGCTTTTCCTATAGACTCAATGTGATCTTGGATCACTAAAATGTAAAATGAAGAGTCTTGAGCTTGAAGCTTGAGCCAATCCTTTGTCCTTAGCATCTTGAAGGAGTTCCCACATCCTTTAGTCCATGCCACTCCATTGTTGAACTTATCTGAAATATACTAGATAAAAGTGTTAGTCCAACAAGAGATATGTTGACATTAATTACCAAAACCACTTAGGGAGCACTTGTGCTTTCAATCTCCCCTTTTGGTAATTGATGACAACATACATCAAAGCTTTAGATAAAGATATAAAGAAAAGCAAGTAAAGCTTTGGAAAGACATGTAACAAGCATAGGCTCCCCTACATGTATGCAATCATGTGAATATGGAATATAGAAGCATGTGATAGCATAACCATGATAGAGCAGGCAATGTGTTACATGTATCTTGGCCATATGCATCAGAGCAAAGAATATTAAAGAAAATACCTTCATTCCCATGAGTCCTTCTTGCAAACAGTATGTACATCAACAAGAATTCCTCATACACATGATTGTGACGCATATACTTACCTTGTAGTCTTGAGTTGGCTTAGGATGGAATGAACCTGCGTAAACAAGGTTAGATAACACAGATGCACCTACTAGCCAGAGCAAACAAAAGAAACCACAAGAATACCAAGACTGGGATGACATGTAGAGAGTGAGTACTAAGTACTACATTGGATTTGACATGTCCCCAAGAGTAAAGATATGCAATGAATTTGAATGATTTCTTTCCTTAGATGTCTTGCTCCCCTGAATCTAGCATGGGACATGGGAGAAGGTAGAAGAAAATCAGAGCTGAAAGAAAATCAGAGCTGAAAGATATAAATGAACAGAGCTAATGCAAGCTAATGCAGATAAGCACTTATGAACATGTCTTTCCCCTCAAGAAGACATGTGGCATCTCTCCTCTTGAACACCAAGCATCTGGGATCCTTGAGAAATACTTTTATCTAGTATTCTCTCCCCCTGGAGATCTCTCTCTCTCTCTCTCTCTCTCGAGATGTGATCTCTCAAATGATAAGCTTTGATGTGATCTCTCTCTCCCTTTGACATCAATTTCCAAGAAGGGCTTGATAAAAAATTTAGCTCTCTCTCCCCCGCTGGAATTTGTCGTGAATGGGTTTGATCCTTGAGTCACAACCTAAAGCAATGATAAAAATGTGATGCTTGTAGAGGACAAGATTCATTGAGTGGAGCTGGATCAAAAGAAACACATAATAAGTGGCAAACTATTTTTCCTGTTGTGAAATCGGTGGCACCGAGTGATATGCTTCCGTGGTACCAAAATTTTTCGGTTGGACCGAAAATAACAAATCGGTGTAACCGAGTTCATCGCAGAAAAAACACTTGTCACCTCAGCTCACTTGACTAATAAGATCTCACAAAGATTTGCAAGGAATTTACTGAATGATATGCAATGAATTGGAATGAAGAAAATGCAGAGCAAACAGAAAGAAATCTAGATGAAGTTTTTTTTGAAAGGGGAAACACATATGCATGAGACAAATGCAAAACTCAGAAAAGAACACAAGAGAACTTCATCTAGAGATGGTCGGCGACACAGTCACCTATGTTAGAGTATATTGACTTAGGAGTCAAGTGAGATCACTTGATCATAGGTCATACTCATCGTTTAAGCTCAAAATGGGGTTGCCATTTTTCGTTTAAGCATCTTGATGTATTCACATCTTGTAAAGTTGCTTTAACTCATGACTTGGAGTAAAGCTTCTCTAAGATGGAATAACATACCTTGGTTGGTGGTGTCGTCCATGTAGTTGAACTTGTGTGGGTTGCTCAAGGTTGATGTAGCTCATCAAGAATTTGGAGCACCACTTGGAATTTGAGTCCATCTTCCTACATGGGTTAGTTTGTGCAAGGAAGAGCACTTGTGTATCCAACAATGACAATCATGAAGCTCAACATAAAATATGTCAAAGGATATGTTTAAATGGTTTTGTGCTTCCTTGGCTTCATCCACCTTGTGTAGAGAATTTGTGATGTAGAGATTGCTCAAGACATGAGTAGGTTACAACCTCATGGAATTTGATTCAACCAAGTACCTACATGGGTTAGATAACATGCAAGATACAAATATATCCAAGACATAAGATTTCCATCATAGGTGAGATATCAAGGATTAGGCATAAGCTCATGTCTTGCATGTATCCAATGGAGTTTCTACTCCAAGTTTGAAGCATCAATGATGTTCAATTCTCCTCTTAACCTGCAAAACACTTTCTCATCAAGAGGTTTAGTGAATATATCCGCTAATTGCTTTTCGGTGCGAACATGCTTAAGATCAATGTCACCCTTAGCAACATGATCTCGAATGAAATGATGACGAACTTCAATATGCTTAGTTCGAGAATGTTGCACAGGATTATGACCAATTTTGATAGCACTTTCATTGTCACAAAGCAATGGAACATGTTTCACATATATCCCATAATCTTTAAGAGTTTGGGTCATCCAAAGTAATTGAGCACAACATGAACCAGCGGCAATGTATTCCGCTTCGGCAGTGGATAAGGATACTGAGTTTTGTTTCTTGGAGGACCAAGACACAAGAGATCTACCAAGAAATTGACAAGTACCAAAGTGGACTTTCTATCAACCTTGTCACCGCATAGTCCGAGTCGGAGTAGCCAACAAGATCGAAAGAGGCCCTCTTAGGATACCAAATGCCAAAATTTGGTGTATGGATTAAGTATCTCACTATCCTTTTCACGGCCTTAAGATGACATTCTTTAGGAGCAGCTTGATATCGTGCGCACATGCACACACTTAGCATAATATCGGGACGTGAAGCACATAGATATAACAATGAACCAATCATAGAGCGATAAACTTTTTGATCAACCGGTTCATCATCTTTTGTTAAGTCAAGATGTCCACTAGTAGGCATGGTGTAGACATACCTTTGCATTCTTGCATATTGAACTTCTTGAATAAGTCCTTGGTGTACTTCGTTTGAGAGACAAAAGTACCTTCCTTAGTATGCTTGATTTGCAACCCAAGAAAGAGTTTGAGTTCACTCATCATTGACATCTCAAACTTCTCCGACATTAGCTTCCCAAACTTTTCACTAAAATGAGGGTTAGTTGATCCAAATATGATATCATCAACATAAATTTGGCAAACAAATAATTCTCCATTAACCCTTTTAGTAAGAAGTGTGGAATCAATTTTCCCAATTTCAAAGCCTTTTTCAAGAAGAAACTTGGTCAAGCATTTATACCATGCTCTAGGAGCTTGTTTAAGACCATAAAGAGCTTTGTGAAGTTTGTAAACATGATTGGGTTTCTTAGGATTGACAAAGCCGGAGGTTGCTTAACATAAACTTCCTCCTCTATTTCACCATTTAGAAAAGCACTTTTAATGTCCATTTGGTACAAGGTGATATCATGATGATTAGCATAGGCAAGTAAGATGCGAATGGACTCAAGTCTAGCAACGGGGCATAAGTCTCACCATAGTCCATACCTTCGACTTGTGTGTAGCCTTGGGCGATTTAGAGGCGTGCTTTGTTGCGAACTACTTGTCCATCTTCATCTTGCTTGTTGCGAAACACCCATTTGGTTCCAATGATGTTGTGGTTGTTGTCGGGCTTCTCAACCAATGTCCAAACTTGGTTCCTCTCAAAGTTGTGTAGCTCTTCATGCATAGCATTTATCCAATCCGGATCTTCCAATGCTTCTTCAACCTTCATAGGTTCAATTCTAGAGATGAAAGAATAGTTTTCACAAAAGTTAGCTAAACGAGTTTTAGAGCGAGTGATTCTCCCGATTTGAATTTCATTGTAGATTTGCTCGACGGTATGGTCTTTAGCAATTCTTGCTCGAACTCGTGAAAGCTTTTGCTTGGGTCTTCGGTGAACATCTTCTTAATCTTGTTCTTCTTCTTGGCCTTCTTCATTGTTGGCGTTGTCATTCTCTTGTCGTGGTGGAGAAGGAGGTCGTTGACGTTCGTGATGTTCTTCCTTGTTTTCTTCATCTTGGTGTGTCCCACTTGTGGATGCTTCCGTATCAACTTTTGGTTCACCTTGTCGTGAAGTAGAAGCTTCCACTTGAATAGACGAGGTACTTTCCTTCACCTCCGTTGGACGGACCTTGCCAATAGACAAGTCTTGGATTGCTTCCGAAGGGTCTTAGTCTCCTACATCAATTGGCAGTTGCTCTATTTGCGAGCCGTTAGATTCATCAAACTTCACATCTACCGTCTCTTTAACCTTTCGGGTGAAATTGTTGTAGACACGGTAAGTGTGAGAGTTTGAGCCATAACCTAGTAGAAAACCTTCATGAGACTTAGGAGCAAATTTAGAACGACGACGCTTATCAAGAATGTAGCACTTTGAGCCGAATACTCGAAAGTATCCAACTTGGGGTTTATTACCGGTGAGGAGCTCGTATGCCGTCTTGCCGAGTAGCTTGTGAAGATACAAGCGATTTGATGCATGACAAGCTGTCTCAACCGCTTCTGCCCAAAAGTGCTTCGGTGTCTTGTACTCATCAAGCATCGTCCTCACCATTTCGATGAGCGTCCGGTTCTTCCTCTCAACAACTCCATTTTGTTGAGGTGTGTACGTAGCCGAGAAATCGTGTGAAATCTCTTCTTCGTCAAGAAAGGTGTCCACATTTGCGTTCTTGAACTCCGTTCCGTTGTCGCTGAGAACCTTCTTGATCTTCACTTCAAATTGATTTTGGGCCTTTCTAGCGAATTTTTTGAAGATCTTTTGGACCTGCGATTTATCATCGAGAAAGAACACCCACGTAAATCTTGAAAAATCATCAACTATAACTAGACCAAAAGATTTTGCACCGAGACTCTTGTAAGAGTTGGGACCAAAGAGATCCATGTGAAGCAGCTCGAGTGGCCTCTTTGTGGACATTATGTTCTTCACGGGATGCCTTCCTCCAACATGTTTACCTGCTTGACAAGCACTGCAAAGTCTATCCTTATCAAATATGACATCGTTAACTCCAAGGATATGATTCCCTTTAATAAGCTTGTCAAGGTTTCTCATGCCAACGTGACCTAATCGTCTATGCCATAACCAACCTTTTGAGGATTTAGCAATGAAGCAAGTTTTAGGTTGAGCCTTTTTAGTGAAATCAACAATGTATAGATCACCTCTACACACACCGGTAAAGACCATTTTATGATTGTCTCGACGAAACACTTGGCAATCAATTTCAGTAAATAAGACATTGAAACCGAAATCAGCAAGTCTAGATACTGAAAGTAAGTTGTAGCCAAGAGATTCAACGAGCATGACATTTTGAATGGAGCTATCATGTGAGATGGCCACCTTACCGAGGCCAACCACCTTACCCTTTGAGTTGTCACCGAAAGTGACAAACTTTTGAGCACTATAATTTTCAGCAAGCTCACGAAACATGTCTTTATCTCCGGTCATGTGATCGGTACATCCACTATCAAGAACCCATTCCTTTCCTCCTGACACATATCCCTGAAGATTTGCCATAAGACCAAAATGTCTCATTGCATCATCAAGATCGAAGTCACTATCATCATCCTCATCATAGTATCCATGTTCAACATCGTCATGTGGTGGATCAAGTCCTAGAGAGAGTAATTCATTAGAGTGAGTTTGACAATGATCTTGCTTATGAATTCTTATAGCTTCGGAAATAATATCCCTAATAATTCCAACATCTCCTTTGGCACGCATAAGGTCGGTAAGTTCAAATAGACGATCACCAAACATAGGATCATTAGTATTCATTTTACTCAAAGCAATAGACTTATAGAGAATTTCATCTAGATTTTTCAAGGAATAATTTGGAAAGCGTTCCTCAAGAAATTTCCATATAGTGTAGGCACACTCAAAAGTAGGCAAGATTCTAATCAAGTTTCTAGGCAAGCCTCTAGTGATAAGATTAACAGTTCTAAGATTCCTAGTCATGTCAATAGATTCATCAAGGGTAGGATTCATAGGATCAACATGAGGAGCACATGGGCTAGCAATGTACTTGTTCAAATGATATTGATTGAAAATTACAAGCATCTCATTTTTCCACTCATGAAAATACTCCCCATCAAGAATAGGCACTCTATGACTAAGACTCCCCAAAGTAGACTCATCCATCTTCCTCCAATGGTGATTAAACCAAGGCAATGGAGACCAATGCTCTGATACCACTTGTAGGATCTTGAGAAGAGGTGTCTAGAGGGGGGGTGATTAGACACTAAGTACCAAAGTTGCAGTTTTAACCTTATTAAAATTTAAGTGGAGTTTAGGCACAAGTTTAACATTCTCAATACATAACAAGCAAGCATGCAATGAGTATATGAGCTGCGGAAAGTAAAGCATGCAACTTGCAAGAAAGTAAAGGGAAGGGTTTGGAGGATTCAAACGCAATTGGAGACACGGATGTTTTTGGCGTGGTTCCGATAGGTGGTGCTATCGTATTTCCACGTTGGTGGAGACTTCAACCCACGAAGGGTAACGGTTGCGCGAGTCCACGGAGGACTCCACCCATGAAGGGTCCATGAAGTAGCAACCATGTCTATCCCACCATGGCCGTCACCCATGAACGACTTGCCTCACTAGCGGTAGATCTTCATGAAGTAGGCGATCTCCTTGCCCTTATAAACTCCTTGTTTCAACTCCACAATCTTGTCGGAGGCTCCCAAGTGACACCTAGCTAATCTAGGAGACACCACTCTCCAAGACGTAACAAATGGTGTGTTGATGATGAACTCCTTGCCCTTGTGCTTCAAATGATAGTCTCCCCAACACTCAACTCTCTCTCATAGGATTTGGATCTGGTGGAAAGAAGATTTGAGTGGAAAGCAACTTGGGGAAGGCTAGAGATCAAGATTCATATGGTAGGAATGGAATATCTTGGCCTCAGCACATGAGTAGGTAGTTCTCTCTCAGAAATAGGATGCTAGAAGTGTAGGTTCAGTCTGATGGCTCTCTCTACGAATGAAGAGGAGGTGGAGGGGTATATATAGCCTCCATACAAAATCTAACCGTTACACACAATTTACCAATCTCGGTTGGACCAAATCAACAAACTCGGTCAGACCGATTTTAGTAAACCTAGTGACCGTTAGGATTTTCGGTGGGACTGACTTGCATCTCGGTAGGACCGATATGGTTAGGGTTAGGGCATAACATAATCTCGGTGAGACCGATTACACAAACTCGATGAGACCGATTTTTGTAATTAGCTAACCAGAGAGTTGGTCAGGCCAACTTGATGAGACCGATTACTCAAACTCGGTGGGACCGATTTTGGTAATAAGTCAACCAGAAAGTTTTGCATTGTAATCTCGGTAGTACCGATTCTCAAATTCGGTGAGACCGACTTTGATAATGGACATACATAGAGAGATTACAATCCCATCTCGGTGAGACCGAGATCCCTATCGGTGAGACCGATTTGCCTAGGGTTTGTGGCAGTGGCTAAGACATCCAAACTCGGTGGCGCCGGATAGGAAGAATCAGTGGGGCCGAGTTTGACTTTAGGCTTTAGGAAATTTTTGTGGAAGTGGGAAAGTAGCTGAGGGTATTTGGAGCATATCACTAAGCGCATGAAGCAAGAGGCTCATTAAGCAACACCTCATCCCTCCTTGATAGTATTGGCTTTTCCTATAGACTCAATGTGATCTTGGATCACTAAAATGTAAAATGAAGAGTCTTAAGCTTGAAGCTTTAGCCAATCCTTTGTCCTTAGCATCTTGAAGGAGTTCCCACATCCTTTAGTCCATGCCACTCCATTGTTGAACTTATCTGAAACATACTAGATAAAAGTGTTAGTCCAACAAGAGATATGTTGACATTAATTACCAAAACCACCTACGGAGCACTTGTACTTTCAATCTCCCCCTTTTTGGTAATTGATGACAACATACATCAAAGCTTTATATAAAGATATAGAGAAAAGCAAGTAAAGCTTTGGAAAGACATGTAACAAGCATAGGCTCCCCCTACATGTATGCAATCATGTGAATTATGGAATATAGAAGCATGTGATAGTATAACCATGATAGAGCAAGCAATGTGTTACATGTATCTTGGCCATATGCATCAGAGCAAAGAATATTAAATAAAATACCTTCATGCCCATGAGTCCTTCTCGCAAACAGTATGTAGATCAGCAAAAATTCCTCATACACATGATTGTGATGCATATACTTACCTTGTAGTCTTGAGTTGGCTTAGGATGGGATGAACCTGCGTAAACAAGGTTAGATAACACAGATGCACCTACTAGCCAGAGCAAACAAAAGAAACCACAAGAATACCAAGACTGGGATGACATGTAGAGAGTGAGTACTAAGTACTACATTGGATTTGACATGTCCCCAAGAGTAAAGATATGCAATGAATTTGAATGATTTCTTTCCCTTAGATGTCTTGCTCCCCCTTAATCTAGCATGGGATACTGGGAGAAGGTAGGGAATAGAAAATCAGAGCTGAAAGAAAATCAGAGCTGAAAGATATAAATGAACAGAGCTAATGCAAGCTAATGCAGATAAGCACTTATGAACATGTCTTTACCCTCAAGAAGACATGTGGCATCTCTCCTCTTGAACACCAAGCATCTGGGATCCTTGAGAAATACTTTTATCTAGTGTTCTCTCCCCCTGGAGATCTCTCTCTCCTTCTCTGATGTGATCTCTCTAAGTGATAAGCTTTGATGTGATCTCTCTCTCCCCCCTTTGACATCAATTTCCAAGAAGGGCTTGATAAAAAAAATTAGCTCTCTCTCCCCCGCTGGAATTTGTCGTGAATGGGTTTGATCCTTGAGTCACAACCTAAAGCAATGATAAAAATGTGATGCTTGTAGAGGACAAGATTCATTGAGTGGAGCTGGATCAAAGGAAACATAGAATAAGTGGCAAACTATTTTTCCTGTTGTGAAATCGGTGGCACCGAGTGATATGCTTCGGTGGTACCGAAAGTTTTTGGTTGGACCGAAAATAACAAATCGGTGTAACCCAGTTCATCGCAGAGAAAACACTTTTCACCTCAGCTCACTTTACTAATAAGATCTCACAAAGATTTGCAAGGAATTTACTGAATGATATGCAATGAATTGGAATGAATAAAATGCAGAGCAAACAGAAAGAAATCTAGATGAAGTTTTTTTTCGAAAGGGGAAACACATAGGCATAAGACAAATGCAAAAACTCAGAAAAGAACACAAGAGAACTTCATCTAGAGATGGTCGGCGACACAGTCACCTATGTTAGAGTATATTGACTTAGGAGTCAAGTGAGATCACTTGATCATAGGTCATACTCATCGTTTAAGCTCAAATGGGGTTGCCATTTTTCGTTTAAGCATCTTGATGTATTCATATCTTGTCGAGTTGCTTTAACTCATGACTTGGAGTAAAGCTTCTCTAAGATGGAATAACATACCTTGGTTGGTGGTGTCGTCCATGTAGTTGAACTTGTGTGGGTTTCTCAAGGTTGATGTAGCTCATCAAGAATTTGGAGCACCACTTGGAATTTGAGTCCATCTTCCTACATGGGTTAGTTTGTGCAAGGAAGAGCACTTGTGTATCCAACAATGACAATCATGAAGCTCAACATAAAATATGTCAAAGGATATGTTTAAATGGTTTTGTGCTTCCTTGGCTTCATCCACCTTGTGTAGAGAATTGGTGATGTAGAGATTGCTCAAGATATGAGTAGGTTACAACCTCATGGAATTTGATTCAACCAAGTACATACATGGGTTAGATAACATGCAAGATACAAATATATCCAAGACATAAGATTTCCATCATAGGTGAGGTATCAAGGATTAGGCATAAGCTCATGTCTTGCATGTATCCAATGGAGTTTCTACTCCAAGTTTGAAGCATCAATGATGTTCAATTCTCCTCTTAACCTGCAAAACACTTTCTCATCAAGAGGTTTAGTGAATATATCCGCTAATTGCTTTTTGGTGCGAACATGCATAAGATCAATGTCACCCTTAGCAACATGATCTCGAATGAAATGGTGACGAACTTCAATATGCTTAGTTCGAGAATGTTGCACAGGATTATGACCAATTTTGATAGCACTTTCATTGTCACAAAGCAATGGAACATGTTTCACATATATCGCATAAACTTTAAGAGTTTGGGTCATCCAAAGTAATTGGGCACAACATGAACCAGCGGCAATGTATTCCGCTTCGGCAGTGGATAAGGATACCGAGTTTTGTTTCTTGGAGGACCAAGACACAAGAGATCTACCAAGAAATTGCCAAGTACCCGAAGTGGACTTTCTATCAACCTTGTCACCGGCATAGTCCGAGTCGGAGTAGCCAACAAGATCGAAAGAGGCCCTCTTAGGATACCAAATGCCAAAATTTGGTGTATGGATTAAGTATCTCACTATCCTTTTCACGGCCTTAAGATGACATTCTTTAGGAGCAGCTTGATATCTTGCGCACATGCACACACTTAACATAATATCGGGACGTGAAGCACATAGATATAACAATGAACCAATCATAGAGCGATAAACTTTTTGATCAACCGGTTCATCATCTTTTGTTAAGTCAAGATGTCCACTAGTAGGCATGGGTGTAGACATACCTTTGCATTCTTGCATATTGAACTTCTTGAATAAGTCCTTGGTGTACTTCGTTTGAGAGACAAAAGTACCTTCCTTAGTTTGCTTGATTTGCAACCCAAGAAAGAATTTGAGTTCACTCATCATTGACATCTCAAACTTCTCCGACATTAGCTTCCCAAACTTTTCACTAAAATGAGGGTTAGTTGATCCAAATATGATATCATCAACATAAATTTGGCAAACAAATAATTCTCCATTAACCATTTTAGTAAAAAGTGTGGAATCAATTTTGCCAATTTCAAAGCCTTTTTCAAGAAGAAACTTGGTCAAGCATTTATACCATGCTCTAGTAGCTTGTTTAAGACCATAAAGAGCTTTGTGAAGTTTGTAAACATGATTGGGTTTCTTAGGATTGACAAAGCCGGGAGGTTGCTTAACATAAACTTCCTCCTCTATTTCACCATTTAGAAAAGCACTTTTAATGTCCATTTGGTACAAGGTGATATAATGAAGATTTGCTTAGGCAAGTAAGATGCGAATGGACTCAAGTCTAGCAAAGGGGGCGTAAGTCTCACCATAGTCCATACCTTCGACTTGTGTGTAGCCTTGGGCGACGAGACGTGCTTTGTTGCGAACTACTTGTCCATATTCATCTTGCTTGTTACGAAACACCCATTTGGTACCGATGATGTTGTGGTTGTTGTCGGGCTTCTCAACCAATGTCCAAACTTGGTTCCTCTCAAAATTGTGTAGCTCTTCATGCATAGCATTTATCCAATCCGGATCTTCCAATGCTTCTTCAACCTTCATAGGTTCAATTCTAGAGATGAAAGAATAGTTTTCACAAACGTTAGCTAAACGAGTTTTAGTACGAGTGATTCTCTCGGTTTGAATTTCATTGTAGATTTGCTCGACGGGATGGTCTTTAACTATTCTAGCTCAAACTCGTGAAAGATTTTTCTTGGGTCTTTGTTGAACATCTTCTTCATGTTGTTCTTCTTCTTGGCCTTCTTCATTGTTGGCGTTGTCGTTATCTTGTCGTGGTGGAGAAGGAGGTTGTTGACGTTCGTGATGTTCTTCCTCGTTTTCTTCATCTTGGTGTGTCCCACTTGTGGATGCTTCCGTATCAACTCTTGTTCACCTTGTCGTGAAGTAGAAGCTTCCACTTGAATAGACGAGGTACTTTCCTTCACCTCCGTTGGACGGACCTTGCCAATAGACAAGTCTTGGATTGCTTCCGAAGGGTCTTTGTCTCCTACATCAATTGGCAATTGCTCTATTTGCGAGCCGTTAGATTCATCAAACTTCACATCTACCGTCTCTTCAACCTTTCGGGTGAAATTGTTGTAGACACGGTAAGTGTGAGAGTTTGAGCCATAACATAGTAGAAAACCTTCAAGAGACTTAGGAGCAAATTTAGAATAATCGAAAGTATCCAACTTGGGGTTTATTACCGGTGAGGAGCTCGTATGCCGTCTTGCCGAGTAGCTTGTGAAGATACAAGCGATTTGATGCATGACAAGTTGTCTCAACCGCTTCTACCCAAAAGTGCTTCGGTGTCTTGTACTCATCAAGCATTGTTCTCGCCATTTCGATGAGCGTCCGGTTCTTCCTCTCAACAACTCAATTTTGTTGAGGTGTGTACGTAGCCGAGAACTCGTGTGAAATCCCTTCTTCGTCAAGAAAGGGGTCCACATTTGCGTTCTTGAACTCCGTTCCGTTGTCGCTGCGAACCTTCTTGATCTTCACTTCAAATTGATTTTGGGCCTTTCTAGCGAAGTTTTTGAAGATCTTTTGGACCTGCGATTTATCATCGAGAAAGAACACCCACGTAAATCTTGAAAAATCATCAACTATAACTAGACCAAAAGAATTTCCACCGAGACTCTTGTAAGAGTTGGGACCAAAGAGATCCATGTGAAGCAGCTCGAGTGGCCTCTTTGTGGTCATAATGTTCTTCACGGGATGCCTTTCTCCAACCTGTTTACCTGCTTGACAAGCACTGCAAAGTCTATCCTTATCAAATATGACATCGTTAACTCCAAGGATATGATTCCCTTTAATAAGCTTATCAAGGTTTCGCATGCCAACGTGACCTAATCGTCTATGCCATAACCAACCTTTTGAGGATTTAGCAATGAAGCAAGTTTTAGGTTGAGCCTTTTTAGTGAAATCAACAATGTATAGATCACCTCTACGCACACCGGTAAAGACCATTTTATGATTGTCTCGATGAAACACTTGGCAATCAATTTTAGTAAATAAGACATTGAAACCGAAATCAGCAAGTCTAGATACTGAAAGTAAGTTGTAGCCAAGAGATTCAACGAGCATGACATTTTGTATGGAGCTATCATGTGAGATGGCCACCTTGCCGAGGCCAACCACCTTACCCTTTGAGTTGTCACCGAAAGTGACAAACTTTCGAGGACTATCATTTTCAGCAAGCTCACGAAACATGTCTTTATCTCCGGTCATGTGATCAGTACATCCACTATCAAGAACCCATTCCTTTCCTCCTGACACATATCCCCGAAGATTTTCCATAAGACCAAAATGTCTCATTGCATCATCAAGATCGAAGTCACTATCATCATCCTCATCATAGTATCCATGTTCAACATCGTCATGTGGTGGATCAAGTCCTAGAGAGGGTAATTCATTAGAGTGAGTTTGACAATGATCTTGCTTATGAATTCTTATAGCTTCGGAAATAATATCACTAATAATTCCAACATCTCCTTTGGCACGCATAAGGTCGGTAAGTTCAAATAGACGATCACCAAACATAGGATCACTAGTATTCATTTTACTCAAAGCAATAGACTTATAGAGAATTTCATCTAGATTTTTCAAGGAATAATTTGAAAGCGTTCCTCAAGAAATTTCCATATAGTGTAGGCACACTCAAAAGTAGGAAAGATTCTAATCAAGTTTCTAGGCAAGCCTCTAGTGATAAGATTAACAGTTCTAAGATTCCTAGTCATGTCAATAGATTCATCAAGGGTAGGATGCATAGGATCAACATGAGGAGCACAAGGGCTAGCAATGTACTTGTTCAAATGATATTGATTGAAAATTACAAGCATCTCATTTTCCACTCATGAAAATACTCTCCATCAAGAATAGGCACTCTATGACTAAGACTCCTCAAAGTAGACTCATCCATCTTCCTCCAATGGTGATTAAACCAAGGCAATGGAGACCAATGCTCTGATACCACTTGTAGGATCTTTAGAAGAGGTGTCTAGAGGGAGGGTGATTAGACACTAAGTACCAAAGTTGCAGTTTTTAACCTTATTAAAGTTTAAGTGGAGTTTAGGCACAAGTTTAACATTCTCAATACATAACAAGCAAGCATGCAATGAGTATATTGTAACATCCCAAAATTCTAAATTTTGGAATGTTATAATAAATAGATAGTTTTGATTGATTGTTTGATTGATTGACTGAAAGTGAGTGAATTAGAAACTTTTTGAAAGTTAAATGGGAGGGAATAAAAGGACTTTCCCAAACTTTCATTTTTGCTTTTATACTTTTCGTGAATTCAAATACTCTTCATCACAAAACCCTGGAGAGAAGATGACATGACTTCTTCCATTTATTTAAATGACAAGGGGTGTTGAAAATATTTGAATTTCATTTGGAAAATATTTCCAATTCTGAAACTTTATGCAACTCAATGATTTTCACGGCGAAGATAAAATGACTTCTTCAAAACATACGAAATATGAGTAGGAGTTTCAAAGAAATAAATTCAAAGTTCTTTCAATTTATTTTCAATTTGGAGTTATTTGAGTTTTATTCAAATTATTTTCTCCAAAAATAAAATACATGGAAAATAGGGTAACATGATTCCTACAACAGAAAATTGGAGAGGAATAAATTTGAATTCGTTTTGGTATTTTTAACATGATTTTTATTGGATTTTATTAGAGCTGAAGCACTCTTTGCTTTATTTGAATTTGTGTGTATTTTATTTAATGCTAGAATAATGTTCATGCTGTAGAAAATCTTTTTCTGAAAATTTTGATATATAATATGCCTATATAAAGTTTTAGTTTTTGTTTTTAAGTTTATCGCTTTTTGTTAAAAAAAACAAATTACAAACTGCACGCGCATCTGAAACTAACTGTCGCCGATGTGCGCATCATAGTACGAGCGGGCGCCCCTTCTTTTCTTTTTCTATATAATATATGGGCCAGGCCCAGTAGGCCATATTCCTGTGACGCCCTCGATTCAATCGTACACTAATCATGCACGCAAATGTGTACGATCAAGATCAAGGACTCACGGGAAGATATCACAACACAACTCTACAAATAAAATAAGTCATACAAGCATCATAATACAAGCCAGGGGCCTCGAGGGCTCGAATACAAGTGCTCGATCATAGACGAGTCAGCGGAAGCAACAATATCTGAGTCTGAGACATAAGTTAAACAAGTTGCCATAAGATGGCTAGCACAAACCGGGATACAGATCGAAGAGGAGCAGGCCTCCCGCTGGGATCCTCCTAAGCTACTCTGGTCGTCGTCGCCGGGCTGCACGTAGTAGTAGGCACCTCCAGAGTAGTAGTCGTCATCGACGGTGGCGTCGCTCCAGGCTCCATAGTCTGTTGCAGCAATCGAGTAGAGGTAGGGGAAAAGGGGAACAAGGCAACCGTGAGTACTCATCCAAAGTACTCGCAAGCAAGGAGCTACCCTACATATGCATGGTTATATGTGTAAAGGGCCATATCAGTGGACTGAACTGCAGAAAGCCAGAATAAGAGGGGGATAGCTAGTCTTAACGAAGACTACGCTTCGGTCACTGTCTTGCAACAGTAGAAGAGGGCAATCTGAAGTCCTCCAAGTAACATCACATAGCAATAATCCTACCCGCGATCCCTCCTCATATACACGAGAGAGAGCGACCTTTGGTTGTATCCGCACTTGAAAGGGTGTGTTTTATCAAGTATCCGGTTCTAGTTGTCATAAGCTCAAGGTACAACTCCAAGTCGTCCCATTATCAAGATCACGGCTATCCGAATAGATTAACTTCCTGCAGGGTGCACCATCTTACCCAAAGACGCTTGATCCCATTTGGCCGGACACACTTTCCTGGGTCATGCCCGGCCGCGGAAGATCAACACGTCGCAGCCCCACCTAGGCACAACAGAGAGGCCAGCATGCCGGTCTAAACCTAAGCGCGCAGGGGTCTGGGCCCATCGCCCTAAGCACACCTGCATGTTGCGTGGGCGGCCGGAAGCAGACCTAGCCTAGTGGCGTTCCAGTCCAATCCGGCGCGCGCCGCTCCGTCGCTGACGTCTGAAGTGCTTCGGCTGATACCACGACGCCGGGATACCCATAACTACTCCCGCGTAGATGGTTAGTGCGTATAAGCTCGTAGCCAACTCAGATCAAATACCAAGACCTCGTTAAGCGTGTTAAGTATTCGCGAACGCCGAACAGGCCAGGCCCACCTCTCTCCTAGGCGGTCTCAACTGCCCCGCCGCTCCGCCACAAGATCCACTCATGGTGCTCCATCACCGACCCGACTTTAGTCTCCACATGTATCATGTATAAGTATATAGTATATAACCGTGATCACCTCCCGAGTGATCACGGCCCGATAGTATAGCACGCAGACGGACAAGAATGTAGGGCCACAGATGAAAGTACTAGCATCCTATACTAAGCATTTAGGAATGCGGTAAAGGTAACAACAAGATAGTAACAAGGACAAAGCTATGCAGCAAAGATAGGAGTATCTGAAACAATAACATGCTACACTACTCTAATGCAAGCGGTATAGAGAAGAGTAGGCGATATCTCATTGATTAAGGGGGGCTTGCCTGGTTGCTCGGCAAGAGAGAGGGTCGTCAACACCGTAGTCGAACCGCCAGCAGCAGCGTCGGTCTCGTAGTCTACCGGAGAGAAGAGGGGAAGAAACAATGAATACCAAGTAAACAGATGCATATCGATGCATGACATGTCAAGAAGCGATGCTAGGCGAGCCCTAACGTGGTATGAGGTGGTACTGGTTAAGGGGGGAAACATCCGGGAAAGTATTCCCGGTGTTTCGTGTTTTCGGGCAGAGGAGACGGAGGGGGAAAGTTGCAGGTTCGATAGGTTAGGGGTGTGTGGCGGACGAACGGACTGCATATCCAGATTCGTCACGTCGTTCTGAGCAACTTTCATGTAGAAAGTATTTTCATCCGAGTTACGGATTAAAAGATAGGATTTTCTAAAGATTTAAATCATTTTCTGATTTTAATTATATATTTAATTCCAACCTTATCCAAAACAGTGTGTGATGACGTAGGCATGACATCAGGGTGATGTCAGCAGGTCAACTGGTCGGTTGACCAGTCAAAACTGACATGGGGGACCCACCTGTCATAGACAGTGGGTTAAACAGAGTTTAAGCTAATCTAAAATTAGTTAGGAAATCTACTGGGCCCACCTGTCAATGTCTAATTAGGTTTTAGTTAATTAAATTAATTAATTAGCAGTTTATATATTTGTTTTATTTGTTTTATGGCATGGGGCCCGCATGTCAGTGGCAGTAGCTGCCACGTCAGCATGTTGACTGGGTCAACCCAGTCAACGGGGCCCGTGGGGCCCTGGCGGCGACCACTCGGGTGGCCCAGTGTGTGCCGGCTCAATGGCGGCGGCTTGACGCCGGTGACATCGAGACGCGGAGGCGGAGGGCCCGGGCCTCGCCGGATTTGGCTCCGGCAGCCGCTTTGGGCGCCGGACCGCGCTCGGGAGCTACGACGGTGGCGCATCCTTGATAGTGGCGGCGAGGGCTGGGTTGGCGGGCGGCGCCCGGCGAGGGGGCGGAGGAGAGGTTGGGCGGCGACGGAACCGGCGTTAGTGCGCGTTTGGCGAACCAAGAAGCTGGCGAGGTGTGCAGCGCTTGCGGCGAAGCCAACGGACGCGAGCCCGTGACCATTTGGTCACCGTGGCCACGCCGGCGACGAGGCCAAGTGGCGGCGTGCTCGGGTGAGTGTGGAGCGGTCGCTACAATGAACAGAGGAGGCAGGGGAGGGCGCATCCGGCGCAGAGGCTCACCGAGGGAGCGTGGGGTCTGGGCAGAGAGCTCGGGGAGGACCGGTGGCGTAGATCGACGGCGATGGCCGCAGCGGCCGTAGTCGAAGAAGACGGACGATTCGGTCGAGGTGGGTGCTCCGAGCTTGAGTGGATCCGCGTAGGGGAAGCAGGGGACCACGACGGAGCTGTAGGACTTGCCGGGGCGACGAACGGACGACGATGGCCACAGCTACGGCGATCGACGGCGACGGGGGCGCTCGGGCATCTCGAACAGAGGCGAGGAAGGGGACGAGAGGGGGATTGTGGGCGCGCTAGGGTTTCGGGGGAGGGCGAGGGGGCAAGTGGGGTGGGGAGACGAGTGGAGCCCGGGGCTTTGCCCTTATCCTCATCGGCGGCGAGGTGGTCGGGGTCGACCCTGCCCCTCTAGCGACACGGAGCTGGGGAACAGGAAGGGGAGGGAGCGAGGGGGTGGGCCGGGCCAGGGGCTGGCCGGCTGGGCCAGGTGGGGGCTTGGCCCAGTTGGGCCAGTGGGGGTTTTTCTCCCCCTCTCCCTTTTTTTGTTTTCTTTATCTTTTCTTTTTTTTCTTTCTTTCTTTTCTGTTTTAATTGATTTAATCTATCTAGACACTTTATAAAAATGTGTGCACCACACCATAATTAACTTGGTAATATTTGACAACCCCCAAACATTTTAGATTTAATTTTGGAAAACTTTTATTGTTTGCCTATGTTTTCAATTTGAATTTAAACCGGGTTCGAATCAACGTGAGTTTAGTCACAGTAACCGAGGTGACGTGGCATCATTAGCAGGGATTACTGTAGCTTAATTACCCGGGTGTTACAATTCCTTCCCCATATTTTTTTTCCATAGTTTTTCTTTTTCTTTTCTATTGCTCAAAAAAAAGAAAAAAATTCAGTGTCTGCTGTGTGACGCCGAAAAGCCTTTTGGCCCATCCCATAACTCTCCTTTTCTCCTCTGTTTAGTATATTTTCGTCACGTTTAGTCCCACATTGCCTAGCTTTTGACCCCTAAACCTTTTTTCCACCTATAAATATAGACCCATAGAGCCTTCAAAAATCATCTGATTCGGGTTAAATCAATATTTTGATTTGACTAGATTCATTTAAGAAAAATATTTTTTCCTCTCCGGCGCGACTTCTGGAAACTGTCTTCTCTCTCCAAAGTCGTCTTTTATCTGCCTTATAAAGGTATCTTTGTTTATTTTTTTTCTACTTATACTTCCGTAGTTTATTATTTTTAGACTAATACGATAGATTAGATTATCAATTAGTCTACGTATTTATACATTAGACCTTAGCAGTAGCTATTTTTCTTTAAATAAAACAGCTTGGCCCTGATTTTCAAATAGCCATAACTTTTACTCGCTCATCCAAATTAGATGAAACCAACGCCCACTTCTTCGTTACGATCTCCTCTATCTAGTAATCCAACTCAAACATGTTTTTGAAAGTTTAAAATTTAAATTAGATCAGATTTAAATTTGAACTTCGTTTGATCATAACTTGAGTTTCGTAACTCCGATTTAATTGAATCTTTTTGCAAATCGAAGCTCTTGACCTAAACTTTCTGATAAGGCCAAATTCACATAGTTTTGGTACTGTTAGAAATTGTTTTATTTGCAAGAGTTATTTGATTGGTTTTGATGTTTTCTGAATCGTTTTCTTCGTTCTTTCCGATATTTTGAGTGATTGCTTATGTGTGGTTACTATTGCTTGATTACGATAGATTGACCGGAGTGTGACGAGTAGAACTATCAAGAGTTTGAGTGCGAATCATCTTCATCAACATTGCAGGCAAGTAACACTTTGATCATACTTTCTCATACCCAGTTTTTATGCATTAGATCAATCCTCGAACACTTGCATGATTAGGATCTAATTAAATTGTGGGGGATGGGAAATAGATTGAGGTAGTACCTATTACCTGTTTTACTTATGAAACCTTTGGGAGTTACTTCTACGTTTGCTTATTATGCCATGCTATGCTAGTAGACGTGGATTGGGTGAGTGTATTCCATGACAGATGTGAGATTGTTAAATTAATGGTTTATTTAAGGTGGCAACTTAAACACACATCTGGGTGGATTGAGGCACCTGGTTTCTATCAGACTTTCCTGTTTTTCTTGGACCGCCACCTGTGCTCAAAGGGATCATAAGATCATTCATGCTAGTAACTTCCGTGTGCAGCCACAAGCCATTATGGGCTCTGGCATAGTTGATTAAGTCGTGTGAACTCTTACAGTGGTAGACTAGCAGATGTAGGGGTTGTAGGTGGTACGGTCTACCCATCGTAAGGTGCAAACGGTTTTGAAAGACTATGTCTCGGTCATCCGTCTCTCAAACACCATGTAGTGCGAGAAACCAAACGGAGGTGATCGAGTCTTGTGGGGAAAAGTGCGCAAACCTCTGCAGAGTGTATAAACTAATCATGATTAGCCGTGTCCTCGGTTATGGACATCTTGAGTATCTAGTTCTTGGATTATCATGTTGATCTCATCACGTTACTCTAAATAATTTGTTTGGGTTTAATGAGTACTTTTAATTGGGATTGAGAATGCTGTCAACCATTCTCAATGTTTAACAACCACCATGATAGTTAAACAAATTTATTCCTTTGCAGAGGGAAAAGCGGCTTTATGCAAAAGCTGTAATCAGAGAGCTTTTCCACCAGCCATATATGCATGTAGTATAGGCTTATTCCTTCAAGATTCTCTATGTGTTACTTTGCCAAGATATTCCATGTCTGACCCATTTTCGGCTGCAACGTTTCATGTTGCGACTTTTGAATTTACAGTAAGTGGTACGTTAGGGTTACGATTTCCTATACTCAACTTTGCCGTTGGTGTTGATGGGAATCCACAACCTTGTTGCTTCCGCTATATTATGGATCGAGGTAATAGTATTTATGTTACTTTATACATGTGATTTACCTCTGTTATAAATCCTTGATATCGTGTGTGTCAGCATACCGATCCAGGGATGACACGAAGCACAGAGACTTGATCCATTCGGGTCGGGTCGCTACAAGATGGTATCAGAGCACATGTTGACTATAGGACGTGACCCTAGAAACTGGCAAGCCCATAGGAAAGATTTCTCTACTACTTCATTTTCAAAAGATCTTTTACCTCTCTTCTCTTCGGAGCTGATTCAAATACTCCCTTTTAGTGAGACCATACCCCTTTCCCCTTTTGACCCCTTGAAGATTCGACTGATGAGACCACTCCAAGAAGGACCAGATATCAGACAACTAAGACCACTTCGGAATGAAGAGGATTTTATCGAGCATTGTAATGATGGAAACTACGAGGGATAAAGACTTCAAAGACTAGGAGAATATGAAGAATTTCAGATTTGGTATGACCAAAGAAGGCTACACTTATGGAACTTGACAGACTATGGAAGCTGTCAATACCCGAGATCAAGGTGTATCGGAGAAAGACCGAAACATGGAGCATTAGAACTCAAAATTTTTGTCAAGAAAACCATAAGGCAAGACCGATTACTCAAACTCGGTGGGACCAATTTTGGTAATAAGTCAACCAGAAAGTTTGCATTGTAATCTCGGTAGTACCGATTCTCAAACTCGGTGAGACCGACTTTGATAATGGACATACACAGAGAGATTACAATCCCATCTCGGTGAGACCGAGATCCCTATCGGTGAGACCAATTTGCCTAGGGTTTGTGGTAGTGGCTAAGACATCCAAACTCGGTGGCGCCGGATAGGAAGAATCTGTGGGGCCGAGTTTGACTTTAGGTTTTAGGACATTTGTGTGGAAGTGGGAAAGTAGCTGAGGGTATTTGGAGCATATCACTAAGCACATGAAGCAAGAGGCTCATTAAGCAACACCTCATCCCTCCTTGATAGTATTGGCTTTTCCTATAGACTCAATGTGATCTTGGATCACTAAAATGTAAAATGAAGAGTCTTGAGCTTGAAGCTTTATCCAATCCTTTGTCCTTAGCATCTTGAAGGAGTTCCCACATCCTTTAGTCCATGCCACTCCATTGTTGAACTTATCTGAAACATACTAGATAAAAGTGTTAGTCCAACAAGAGATATGTTGACATTAATTACCAAATCCACCTTGGGAGCACTTGTGCTTTCAACCGGCTGTGCCTTGCTTCTTCTAGGTGCTCTACCACAATGTTAGTGTTGACCACCCGGCTGGAGGCGGCGATGTAGAGGAACATGGGTTCCTTAGCAGCCGGAGCCGCCAGGACAGGCGGCGTGGTCAGTATTTTCTTGAGCTGGAGGAAGGGCTCGTCCGCCTTGTCATTCCATTCGAAGTGAGTGGTTTTCTTCATTAACTGGTACAGGGGAAGAACCTTCTCACCCAGCCGACTGATGAATCGGCTGATGGATGCCAAGCAGCCGGTGAACTTCTGGACGTTTCACAGTCGGGTGGGTCTCTCCATCCGCTCAATAGCCCTGATCTTCACAGGGTTGCACTCGATGTCGCCTTCTGAGACAAGGAAGCCAAGGAGCTGGCTGGCTGGGACTCCGAAGACACACTTCTCTAGGTTGAGCTTAATTTGAAACGACGTAGATTATCAAATGTCTCCTTGAGATCTTCCAGGAGGGTGCCACGCTTCTTCGTCTTCACCACAATATCGTCTACATAAACGTGGGCATTTCTACCGAGTTGCTTGAGGAGGCACTTCTGCATGCAACGCTGGAATGTGGCACCGACATTTCTTAAGCCGAATGTCATGGTCAGGTAGTAGAAAGCTCCGAATGGTGTGATGAAGGTGGTCTTCAGCTGATCGACCGGCTTTAGTTTGATCAGGTGGTAACCAGAGTAGGCATCCAAAGAACTCAACAGCTCGCATCCGGCTGTGGAGTCAATCACTTCAATCCGATGCAGAGTGAATGGATCTTTGGGGCAGGCTTTGTTGAGGCTGGTGTAATCAATGCACATGCGCCACTTGTTGTTCTTCTTCAGTACAAGGACTGGGTTGGCAAGCCATTCTGGAAAAATTACTTCCATGATGAAGCCGGTTGCCAGAAGGCGGGCGATCTCTTCAGCAACAATTCTTCTCTTTTCTTCTGACACGCGACAGAGGGGTTGCTTGACTGGTTTTGCTTCTGATCTAACATGTAGCTTGTGCTCGGCGAAATCCATTGGAACACCTGACATGTCTTTGGGAGACCATGCGAAGATGTCCCGATTCTCACGGAGGAAATCGATGAGCTCACTCTCCTATTTGCTATCGAGGTTGGACCCATGATAGCATGCCTCTCCGAGTGATCTGGGTCCAAGGGTATCTTCTTGGTTTCTTTGGCCAGTTTGAAAGAGCCCTGGGTCTCTAACTCCTTGGGATCTGGCAACAGGTCCAGCTGCTTGCTGGCCATGGCCACAACCTGGTCAAGGAGCTTCTTCTCGGCAGCAATCACAAGGGACACGGACAACCGACTGCTATCAGTAGCACAGGCGGCCGACTTCTTGTAGTCGCTGGCTATAGTGATTATGCCCTTGGTACCCGACATGTTCATCTTGAGGAAGGCATAGTGCAGCACCGCCATGAACTTGGCTAGAGCCGGCCAGCCTAGGAGCACGTGGTAAGAGCTCTCCAGGGCAACCACCTGAAACCAAGTTGCCTCGCAGCAGAAGTGATCTTTGTCTCCGAGGAGGACATCTATCTTGATCTTGCCGATTGGTGAGCAGGAAAGGCCAGGTACAATGCCATGGAAGACAGTCCGAATGGGCTGGAGTTGTTTCTCTTTGATGCACAGCTTCTCCACGGTGTCGCAGTAGAGGATGTTGATGCTGCTACCGCCATCTATCAGGACTCGGGAGAAGCGAGTAGCTCGCCTCTTGAGAAAGTGGCATCCAATACCATGGCGTAGGAATGGCATCACCTCCGGGTGGTATGCACGGCTCCAGCTGATGGGCCTCTTGGACCAGTCCATAAACTCTGGGACTTCTGAAGCAACGGCGTTCACCTCATGGCGCTGCTGACTCCGGCTGTGCCTGTCGTCAGCCACACTGGTGAAGACGACGTAGGCTCCGTGTTCTTCGGGGAATTCATCGTGGATGGCGGCGACCGGACAGGTCTCCGGCTGCTGAGGAGGCGGAGCCAGTAGGCGGAGGCGGCAGTCCTTCGCCCTTGGCAATGCGGATGAGCTAGTGGCACTTCCGGGTCGTGTGGTTCGACAGCTTCGCGCCGCTGTGGAACTTGCAGGGAGCATCAAGGGTTTGCTCGAAGGAGAAGGCGGGCAACCAAGTGTGCTTGCCGCCTTTCTAACGCTTGGGGCCGGGCTGACCCTCCGGCTACTGGTCTTCAACCATTGCCACCTGCCGGATGGTGGAAGCCAGCTGCGGGGCCTTGCCCTTGTTTTCATTCTACTGCTGGCGCCGACTGTTGTCACCAGCCGGCGTCTGAGGAGCCGGAGGGAGCACCTTTCCAGATGCGTCCACTCGGAGCTCCGACTTCATGGACGAGTCGGCAGTGGCGTACTTGTCTGCTATGATCACCAACTCGTCAAGCATGGCCGGCTCGTCGCAGAGGACTCGATGCTTGAGTAGGGTGCCCTCTCGGCACCTGACAGTGAAGTACTCTATCGCTTGCACCTCGTGCACCCCTTCGCAGGAGTTGCGCAGTTCAGCCCACTACGTCAAGTAATTGGGGGTGGACTCGGTCGAGCCTTGAACGCACAGCGAGAGCTGGCGAGGCTTGGGCGTCCACTTGTATGTGTTGGTGAAGTTGCAGATGAAGACTTCAGTGAAGTCTAGCCAGCTGTTGACGCTGTAGAGCTTGAGGCTGTTCAGCCATGTTCGGGCCGTTCCCTGGAGCATGAGCGGAACGTACTTCACGGCAATGCGCTTGTTGCCGTTTGCTATGCTGACGGCAGTGGAGTAGTCAACCTGCCAATCTTCCAGCTTCACGGAGCCGTTGTACTTGGGAGTGTCTCAAGGGAGCGAGAACCCTTTGGGTAAGGGCTCGTCACAAATGCAGGGGCCGAAACAGGCGGGCTGATTGCATCTTCTTCTTCTACCGCCAGGGATCGAGCCAGCCGGTCGATCTGGTGGCGGGCGTCATTCTCTCCGACTCCTTCATGGCGGCCTAGCCGGTCTCCGAGAGTCGGGTGCTCAATAGGTGGTGGAGAAGCGCGCCTCTCCCTGCACGGAGGAGGTGGACGATCGCTCCGCCGTTCCACTGCTTGTTGGCGGCCATCTTGGTCGCACTCGATGGTGATACGTGTGCGTCTGCGACTAGCAGCCGGATCTTAGTCTCTTCGGTCGTGGGCGCAACCTTTCGGGGACCGGGAGGTCGTGCCGTGCTCTCGGTGAGGGGGAAGGTTCTCGGCATGCAGGACGGGTTCTACCACATGGCGGCCGGCTTCTTGCCACACGACAACCGTGTCGAGGAGCTGCTGGACACGCTCTGTCATGGAGCAATGCTCGTCACCCTCCAAGCGGTCCAGCTCGTCTGCTACCGCCCAGGCGGCGCAGGTTCTCTATAGGCGTGGCATAAACAGGGCGGTCAGCCCCCAGCATGCTGGCGATGGCGGCGCTGCATTGCCAGACCATGCCCACGCGGCTGGGCTCTCCAGTAGCCGGCATGCCGCATACGGCGCGGTCGATCCCATGCTGGTAGGCTTCGGTGAGGCGTCTCATGGTGGCCAGCTTGCTGGCGCTGTCAACGAGTGCGATGCGGCAGGCTTCTAGAGTCTCGTCATTGGCGTCTGCCGCTATGGGCGTGGACAGGTCCCGCATTGCCGCCTGCAGCAGGTCCTGGCCAGCCCCGCTAGAGGCTCCATCATGGCTAATGACCAGCACCTCCGTGACGGTGCTGGTGCTGGCGTTGCTGGTCATAGGGGGAGCGGGTCGTCGATGACCACCACATTGGTGGGGAAAGCGTCAAGGGATGCCGCGTCGGAGTCGATGAGCATCGGGTCAGTGGAGCCAACTGACTCTAGGTCAGAGGCCGGCTCGTTGGAGATGTGGAGCTTGCCATGGAGGTCAACGAGGAAACTCTCAGAGCTGGCTGCTCCCGCGTCAGGTGCAGGCTCGTCGGGGAGGCGGATCCCGCCGATGAGATCAGCGAGACAGCTCATGGTGCAGGCAGCTTCCGTGGCGCGCAGTGCGTCGACGCAAACGCTGTCGGGCATGCCGGTGTGATGCCCCCAATTCAATCGTACACTGATCATGCACGCAAATGTGTACGATCAAGATCAGGGACTCACGGGAAGATATCACAACACAACTCTAAAACATAAATAAGTCATACAAGCATCATAATATAAGCCAGGGGCCTCGAGGGCTCGAATACAAGTGCTCGATCATAGACGAGTCAGCGGAAGCAACAATATTTGTGTACAGACATAAGTTAAACAAGGTGCCATAAGATGGCTAGCACAAAGCGGGATCTGAGATCGAAGAGGCGATGCCTCCGCTTTGGGATCCTCCTAAACTACTCTGAGTGGTCGTCGCGGGCTGCACGTAGTAGTAGGCACCTCCAGCGTAGTAGGAGTCGTCGTCGACGGTGGCGTCTGGCTCCTGGGCTCCGACATCTAGTTGCGGCAACCAGGTAGAAGGGAACGGAGGAAAAGAGGGAGAAAAGCAACCGTGAGTACTCATCGAAAGTACTCGCAAGCAAGGAGCTACACTACATATGCATGGATATATGTGTAAAGGGCCATATCGATGGTGAACTGCAGAATGCCGAATAAGAGGGGATAGCTAATCACGCCGAAGACTACGCTCGCATCCTCCGTCTTGCTGACATGTAGAAGAGAGTAGATGAAGTCCTCCAAGTAGCATCGCATAGCAATAATCCTACCGGCGATCCTCCTCTTCGCCCTCTTAGAGAGCGATCACGGGTTGTATCGCACTTGGAAGGGTGTGTTTTATTAAGTATCCGGTTCTAGTTGTCATAAGGTCAAGGTACAACTCCAAGTCGTCCATTATCAAGATCACGCTATTCGAATAGATTAACTTCCTGCAGGGTGCACCACATAGCCCAACACGCTTGATCCCATTTGGCGGACACACTTTCTGGGTCATGCCCGCCTCGGAAGATCAACACGTCGCAGCCCCACCTAGGCCAACAGAGAGGTCAGACGCGTCGGTCTAAACCTAAGAGCACGAAGTGCAGGCCCATCGCCTTAGCACACCTTCACGTTATTAGGGCGGCCGAAAGCGAACTAGCCCCTTAATACAAGAGCGAGCTTACGTTCCAATCCGGTAGCGCCTCTCGATCGCCCGGCGTCACGAAGGCTTGGTGATACCACGACGCCGAGTGCCCATAAGCTGTTCAGCGTAGTTGGTTAGTGCGTATAGGCGAGAGCAGGACTCAGATCAAATACCAAGATCTCGTTAAGCATGTTAAGTATCCGTGAATGCCGAACAGGGCCAGGACCACCTCTCTCCTAGGTGGTCTCAACCTGCCCTGTCGCTCCGCCACAAAGTAACAGTCGGGGGCCGTCGGGAACCCAGGCCCACCTCTACCGGGATGGAGCCACCTGCCCCTTCAGCCCCCATTTCCGAACAGTATGACAAGTAATGTAACAGTATAAAGTATATAGTATATTCCCGAGATCACCTCCCGAAGTGATCACGGCCCAGTAGTATAGCATGGCAGACGGACAAGAGTGTAGGGCCACTGATGAAGTACTAGTATCCTATACTAAGCATGTAGGATTGCGAATACAGTATCCTTGAGAGTAGCAAGGACAGGCTATGCATCAGGATAGGAATAACGGAAAGCCGTAACATGCTACACTACTCTAATGCAAGCAGTATAGAGAAGAATAGGCGATATCTGGTGATCAAGGGGGGGCTTGCTTGGTTGCTCGGACGAAGGAGGGTTCGTCGGTGGCGTAGTCGACCACGTGGGCATCAAAGATAAATCACGGGGTCTACCGGAGAGAAGAGGGGGAAGAAGAAACAGTAAATACATAGTAAGCAAGTGCATAACAGGACAACAAGCAGAGCTAGACGTGTTCTAACGCGGTATGAGGTGATACCGGTGAAGGGGGGAAACATCCGGGAAAGTATCCTCGGTGTTCCGTGTTTTCGGACAGATGAACCGGAGGTGAAATGTTGCAGGTTCACTATGCTAGGGACACGTGGCGGACGAACGGGATGCATACCCGGATTCGTCTCGTCGTTCTGAGCAACTTTCATGTAGAAAGTTTTTCCATCTGAGCTACGGTTTATTTTATATTAATTTTTAAAGTTTTAAATCATTTTTAGGATTAATTTAAATATTTTAATTCGACATTATCCAGAACAGTGTTTGCTGACGTCAGCAGTCAACAGAGGTTGACTGGGTCAATCTGACGTGTGGGTCCCACCTGTCATTGACACATTGCCCTAACTAACAGATTAGTTAGTTTAATTAGATTTTTAGGTTAATTAAGTTTAAGTTTAACTAAGAAGGATTAATTAAGTTAATTAATTAATTAATTAATTAATTTGATTTTATTTTCATTCCTTTTTTTAAAATCCGATCCGGGCGTGGGCCCCATGTGTCTGTGGGTTAAAGGGCCTTAACGTCTTGCGGCATCGGGTAATACCCGAACAGGCGACGGGCGCCAGTGGGCAGCGGGCGCCCGAACGGGCAAAACCATGGCGTGGGTAGGTGGCTCACCGGAGCCCGGCCACGGACGGCACCGGCGGACGGTGGCGGGTCGGCGAACGGCGGCGATGCTGGGCAGCGCACCGGGGCTGCGATGAGGCCAAGGAGCGGGGCGTGGGCGCCGCAGTGGCAGGCTGGCGGGGCTCGGCCCGACCGAAGTCTGAGGAGCGAGCGGAGCGCGGAGTGTGAGGTGGCGTGTGCCGCCCATCGCGTGAGCTCTGGCACGCGGGCGCGTGTGCGCACGGTGGCGCACCATGGGAGGCACGGACGGCGCGGGGACAGGGGAAGGAGGAGGGTGGAGGCCGTGGCCTCACCGGGGTTTGTAGGGACGGGGCAACGGGGGCGCGAGGAGGTCGTCGGGGATGACGATGACGAAGGGGAGGCAGGCCGGTGAGGTGGAGTCGGTGAGGCGCGGCGAGGCGGAGGAGCTCCGGTCGTGGAGGAGGACAAAGACGGGCGGCAAGGCGCGGGGAGGTCCGGCGACGGCGGTGGGCGTCGAGGCGCCCGCGAGGTGCGACGGGATCGGGGTCAAGGTAGCTTCGGGCAAGGTCCAACAATGGCGAAGAGCAAGCTGCGTCAATCGAGGCAGGCGCAGAGGTCGGGCGCGCGCAAGGGAGGAGGAGAGAGGCGGACGCTGATGAGGTGGCGAGGGGCGACGGCGAGGTGGTCGGGGCTCGCTGCCTCGATCTCGATCCAGACGAGATCGGGTGAGGGAGGGGGAGTGGGGAACAAGGAGGAGTGGTGGTCGTGCGGGTTTGTGGCTAGGGTTTCGTGGAGTGGGGGGATAAGGAGGCCCGGCTGGGCCTGGTGGGTTAGCCCAGTTGGGCCTGTGGTCTGCTGGGCTGGAGCCCAATGGGGGGGGGTTTGCTTTCTCTTTTTTTTTTGCTTTGTTTTCTGTTTTCTTTTCTTTATTTATTTTCTTTTCTATTTTATTCTTTTAATTTCTGTTTTATAAAATATAAATACAACTCCTAAATTAATGTTATAATTTATTCTACTGCCCCAAAAAGTTTGACACCTAATTAAAATAGTTTGCATTATTATTATTTATAAAAGGCATTTAATTAACTGTCATAGCTGCTGTTTTAATTACTTTAGAGCCTTTAAACATTTTATAAAAGTGTGGTTTCTCCACAATAATTACCTGTGCATTATTTGGCAACACCCCAACAATTTAGTTTTAATATTTGAAAATCTTTACAGTTTGACTATATTTTAATTTGAATTTCGAATCGATTTTGAACTAACACGAGATTAACAACAGTAACCATGGTAACGTGGCATCATTAACGTGGGATTACTGTAGCCTAATTACCTGGGCGTCACAATTCTCCTCCACTACAAGAAATCTCGTCCCGAGATTTAGGAGCGGTTATAAGGGGGGAAGGGATCTGGTTACGAAATTCTAACGATTCTTCTCGGTCATAGTTGCTCTTCTCAAAGAGGTCTATCCATTACATTGATGTCTTCAGTTCTCTGCTTCGGGTCATCATGATGAAGTTGTCGTCCTTCGTTGGGGATCTTCATCGTACTTACGGAAAGGATAAGGGGTAGCTTCAAGAGTACAGACCTCTACAAGGTTGACTATCTGGTCGATAACATCGAGGAAGGTGGCGGAAAGTAACACTCGAATCGAAATTTAAGAAGATATTGAGAGCAAAGTAAGGAGGTATCATGGGAAGTTTCGAGCGGGCAGGCAATCGATCGATGCCTGAAGAGGGTGTGAAAGGGGTTCAAGGCAACAGAAATAAGTATTGTGTCTGATACTAGAATCGATCACTTGTAGGATGGTGACTCATGAATTACATACAAAGTTAAGTGCAAAAGGATACTTCAGAATCAAGGATGTACAAGAGAGTCAGGTTTCGATCCTTGGACCTGTGGGTTATGGGCCCACCATGTGGACTAACAGTAGGAAGGATGGTGATGTCTTGTACGACCATGTAAGCATGGCATGTCAGAGGATAGCCTGTCAGTTATGTCGGCAACAACATCGATACCAAGGGCGAGGAACGAAGAGAACCATTTTCCTGCTCGTTGAACGAGGCGGGCCAATAGGCAAGGTTCTCGTCCATCAGTGGCTACCGAAATGTCATCAACAATAGTAACAGGGTCATACTGACAGAGCGGTACCACGAGGTGTTTACATAAAAGGAGAATATTACTGCTTAGGTCATATAGATCACAAGAAAGGTTAAACCAAACAATGGAAAGGAAAATATGATTATCAGATTAAACAAAACAATGGAAAGGAAAATGTGTTAAAACGCATATTTCAGGGGTATTTCCTTCCCAAGGACAAACAGCGCATGATATCCATGACAGGATATAACGTAGAAAACCATTTAGGTTAGGAGAGAGGAAGTTCATGACATTACCCAAACAACGGTGTTTGGATAATTGAGCAGGAAACATTTAGTATTGGGCTTCAAATGTTTTTGTTGAAAATCGGAGTACCATGGACATGCTTCGAGATAGCACTGACATGGTTTGCAAGCAAAGGTCTGACTTTGTATTCATAAAGGATCCATCAGGAACATCTTACAGAATAAGTCTTACAATTTCCTTATGGAAGAATGGCTAACCTTTCTGAAAAGAGGGGGTATTATAACATTGGGTTCCCTAGCCAGGTGTGCTAGGCATGACATCACCTTACCGGGTCATATAAAAACCAATGTTAAAACTCCTGGAAATATGTTCAAACCATCATATCTAACCCGAGATTTAGATCTGATTGGTGTCAGGATACCTTAGACTCATGATGCCTGAGAAGGAAGGGTGCAACTCAATTTGACGTGATGGAGTTGCAAGCTCCTCCAGAGTAAACTATGGAAGCAAGTTCTGAATCATGAGTTCATCATTAAACCAAGGAGAGGATGAGGAGGTGGCTGATGAACTCAGGCACAATTCATTGGGATTTCCAAAAGATGGATTTCCACAATTATGTGAACAAGGAGATAACATTTTTCAGATCAAATGATATAATGAGGTATGCTCGAGGAAAACATACACAATTAAACATTGGTTGAAGGTTCGCCCGAAATATGGGTTGGGTTGTACGACCAATGTCAAAATGGTGATTCAATAATCAATAGTCCAAGAATGAACGGCCGACCATTAACTTCAAAGCAATAGGGTTGCTAGAAGGGCAGAATTCAAACAGCACCATTCACTTGTTGGTACACCGGTTAGAATCAACACGAGGACCAAGAAAGAATGGTGATGGTGGGAAGCATCACTGTATCACAAATTCTTAAGAGGTGGTGTAATTCTCACAACATTGATGACATAAGAGATGGTAATGTTCCGAGTAAAGGAGAACAATTGCTGGATGGCAGGGAACTCAAGGTACAACACCGAACACGAACAAGCTGTGTTGGTGGGAAGGCAATAAAGTGGTTGATGATAATAGAATCATCAAGGGCAAGGATGGTATTTCTCATCATGAATTCAATTGATATCCTAGAAGATCTCAAAATGCTGATGATGATCATGACACATTTGTTGAGAGGTTTCGGGAAGATGTAACTGATCGGCGATGACATCAAGTCATCTGAATGATGAAGCAAAAAGTTACTGGAACCATGGGTAAGACACAAACTCAAAATCAAGCTTGCTTTTCAAGGACAAACGATATGATGAGGAAGATCATTTGTAAGATTAGCTCACCGTCGAAATTTGTGCTCCTGGAAGAAGGACCCAGTAGCATAGTTAAAATTTAGCACGATAATGATATAGCCAATCAGGCTAGGAATAACATGATCGAGTACAAACTCGTAAGCAAAGAAGATTACTAAGAGTTGTCTAATCGCGATGCGGACTCAATTTATTTATCGGTATACTCGAGTGACTAACCACTCAGAACCCAGGAAAAATTGAAATTGGTGAGAATGTAGTACTTGATGAAGAACTCATAAGAAGATATGATGTTCTGTGATAACCTCGAGATACCAGGGGGTAATACTCGACGATAGATCAAAGTAGAGGTTGGAGTGGGGTATTGCTCTATAGAAGACAAGTGCTTACACTTGCACAAGAAATGGTATTTAAAGGAGAACATGGTCGGAACCACGATTGCAAAAGGCCAGATCCCAGATATAAGATGAACTTATACCAAGGGAATAATTAATTTAAGAGAAGCTTTAATGATAAGATCTACATCGTGTCCATGGGCATGAACACAAAGTTCAAGGTCGACTCCCACTTCTTCAATGCATAACCTTTCATTCACTGCTCTAGATAAAGATGATTTCAGTGCCAAAACCTACGTGGTGAATTATCAGAGGAGTATGACTCATGAAAACTTTCGGGTTCACACATATTAAGGAAGGTATAGGTTCAACCCGTCAGGGTATCATGGAAACATATACCACAAGCTTCAATAGTAAATATCACCAGCTCAAAAGTAGAGCATGGTTGGCCAAATCAGAGAACGGGATTTACCAATGGTATTATGTATCCCGAAAAGAACTTCTCGAGGTTTTTGTATACGAAGGACACTGTCAGATGATACTCCAACAAAGGACTTGATGGTTCATAACGGAGTTGATGTGAGCATCGGCACACAACCAGAGTAAGAATCAAGGCAAGGGCCTTAGATTATAGAAACAACTGACTAACTCAAAGCTCAAAGGCAAAGAATCATAATTTCCAAATCTAGGGCTCAGAGGCAAAAACTCTGATTAAGGATGGATAAGTTGATTAGGCTTAGGGTACAATCGACGACAATTGGATTGCTTGAGAACCAGCTCACGTTTAAAATGATGTCTGAGCCGGAAGGAAATTTCCAGGGAATAACTGACGATTGTGTGCATTTACACACATGTTGAATCAACACGATCAAAATGTCAATCACAAGGATTTTAATGGTTATTGTTAGTCAAATGGAATTGTCGAGACTACAAGCAGACAAGTATTTGCAGAAGGACTACCGGATGATCGGGTAGTATTTCGAAGACTTTTGTGAAACACCTGAACAACTGGGAATGAGCAAATACTCGATAAATGCGAGTAATTTATCCGTAGGGGTATTCATGTGGCAAGATCTTTAAGGCAGTGGCTGAAGAGATTATTAAAAGTCAAAGAATAATCCGATGAGGTCCTTGCTCCTGGTGAAGAACCACCACCACCGGACGGCAACCCGCATCCCCTCTTTGGCCCCGAGCTCACGGCCGAGCAGCTTTACCAGCAACAGGTGCATAATTGGTTAGTTCAGAACGGCGCCCCTGCTGCTGGAGGCTCCAACTAGGGAAATGGGCCTGCTCAGAACAATGCTACTTGGGATGCCTGGCCTGCTCCACCAGCTCCTCCTCTGCCACAGCTCCCTCCTCACTTGATGAATTATCAGGCTTGGTTAGCGTCACAAGGTTTAACTGTCTAGCATGGTATTGTACCGGATGATAACTTGTCTGATAATGCTTTGGATGCCTGGCACGACACTTTCTCTGCTACTGATGATAGCTCTGAAGACTCTGCTCTGGTTTTAGTCCCACCGCTCGCACTGTTTATCGCAGCGTTCGCCTCGCACTGTTACTATCTCTGTTGCTCTGCACCACATCGGTATGGGTTGTCAGCGGAAGGTTCTGAACTGATCAACTTACTGTTGAATGACCCCATCCCCCGCCAACAGCTCAATACTTACATGTTTCATGCTCTTCGCCCCATGATTGCTGCCATTGGACCGTGGAGTGCTGGTTATGGTTTAAGGCCTAACAACTTGGATCTTCGGGTCACTGTGTCTTCTGATGCTTTTGGGCTCACCTTCTCCCATTGCCATACTGCACGTACTATGCCTACCTCCATGACTATTGAAGAAATCCATGATGAGCCACCACAGAACACTTTGTCTGACCAGCAAAACCAGTTGGCGATGGTGCCTGCCGCTCCTGTTATGTCTCCTGCTAGCCCAGGGCATGTTTCTAGCCCGCTTACTTACAGAATCGCTTCTGATCCACCTGGACTGGCTGCAGTCAATGCTATCTCCCTGCCATCCGGCCCTGTGGTCACTCGTGGTCGTCGCACACGCCACGCTGCTCCCATCTCCACTACTGAGGTTCGTCGTAGCAACCGCTCCAACAAATTCAACGGCTTCAAATCACAGCAGGTAACTGACGCTCGCCCTGTGATCTCTCGGGTCAAACCCCGACCGATACCATCAATTGGATCTTCGTCTTCTGCTGAGGATGCCCACCAGGAGATCTTACCTCCCACCCCAGTTCCCGTGCTTCAAGATATTGGCATCAACAGGTGCGCGATCCCTCCAGCAGAACTGCCTGAAGAAATTCTCACTGCTGCACCTTCATCAGTCCGGGTGGAGTCGCACGAGCTGGTCCCCGTTTCTCTGGAGCCCGAGGGTACGTCCGCTGCTCCCAAGGCTTAACTTCTTGCTGTCTGCATGCCTCCGCTGATCAACTGGAATGTACTTTGCTGGAACATCCGTGGTCTGAACTCGGATGATAAGCAACTTGCTCTGAATAATGCGGTCCGGTCTAGTGGTTGTTCGGTTATTTGTCTACAAGAGACTAAAAAGACCACTTTTGATTTAGCGTTTATTAAGTCTTGTTGTCCGAGACAATTTGATAAAGTTTCTTTTGTTCCCTCCCAAGGGGCCTCGGGAGACTTAGTTACTATTTGGAAAAGTTCGGTCTTCTCTGGCAATGTCATATTCTCTTCTGAATTTGCTCTGGTTATTACCTTCACGAGCACCTTATCAGCTCACACATGGACCCTGGCTAACATTTACGAGTCGTGCTCTGGCGATGCTCGTCTGACCTTTACTAATTGGCTTTATGATCTTGTCATCCCCCCCACTCAAGACTGGCTTTTGCTCGGTGATTTCAATTACATCAGAGCTCCTGACAACTGCAACAAGCCTGGGGGCTGCCCGAATGATATGTGCACTTTTAATGATATAATCTGCAAGTTGAGCCTAATTGAACTACCCATTAAAGGTCGTTTGTTTACCTGGAGTAATATGCAGCAGGAACCCCTACTCGAACAGTTAGACTGGTTCTTTACCTCGCTCCATTGGACTAATGCATACCCTAACACCATGGTTAAACCCCTCGGTAAGCCTGTTTCAGATCATGTGCCTTGTCTAGTTTCCATTCAAACAACCATACCCCGCAGCAAAGTTTTCAGATTCGAACCATACTGGATTTTGCACCCTGGCTTCAATGACATAGTACAAGCGGTTTCGAACGCGCCTATTAGATCCTCTAATGCTGGGACTGTTCTTTGTCGCAAGTTCAAGGCGCTCCGATATGCCCTAAAAAATGGAGCAAAAACATCTCTCGTCTCACTGTTGCAATCACCAACTGTAATGAAACTTTGGCCCATTTAGATGAGCTTGAAAACAACAGAGTTTTGACAATCCCGGAGATGAATTTCCGCGACATTCTCAAGAAACACTTATTGCTCCTCCTTCATTACCAAAACATATACTGGAAGAAATGTTGTACCATCCGCTGGATCAAGTTTGGGGACGAAAATACAAAGTTTTTCCAAGATATTGCCACTGAAAGGTTTAGACGCAACAACATTGCAAGTTTCAGAAATGATGCAGGAGAAACTGTTGATGACCATAATGAGAAAGAAGCTCTGCTTTTTCAAACTTATACTGATCGACTGGGCACTTCTCGACCAACTGAAATGAGGTTTAGTCTCCCTGACATCATACAACATCATATAAACTTGGACCACCTGACTGATAAATTCACGCTTGCGGAAATTGATGAAGTAATTAAAGACATGCCTTCTGACCGGGCGCCTGGTCCGGATGGGTTTAGTGGTGTTTTTCTGAAAGCCTGCTGGCCTTTGGTCAAGCATGACTTCTATGCTCTTTGTGATCAATTTCATGAAGGTAGTTTGGACTTGACAAACATAAATGATGGTTTCATTACTCTGATCCCAAAAACCAACTCACGTGAGACGGTTAATGACTATAGACCAATCACACTCCTAAACTGCTGTCTGAAGTTGCTTACCAAACTCCTTGCCAATCGGTTAGAGCGTGTTATCCTACAAATAGTTCATAAAAACCAGTACGGGTTCATCAAAGGTCGCACGATCCAAGACTGCCTCGCCTGGGCCTTCCAGTATATTCACCAATGTCAAACCTCAAAGCGAGAGATCATTCTTTTGAAGCTGGATTTCGCCAAAGCTTTCGACACGATTGAGCATGCTCCCATGCTTAATATCATGAAGCACATGGGCTTCAATGACAAATGGCTCTCTTGGATTGATTGTATCTTCTCCACTGGCATATCTTCAGTGCTACTTAACGGAGTTCCTGGCCGACAATTTCATTGCCGTACGGGAGTGCGCCAGGGAGACCCGCTCTCCCCCCTGATCTTTATCCTTGCCGCTGACCTCCTCCAGGCTGCCATTAATGAGGCCTTCTGACAAGGACGTATCCAGCTGCCTTTCCCATGCGCAAGTCAAACGGAATATCCGGTGATTCAATACGCGGATGATACGATTCTTGTAATGCCTGCCTGCCTGTAACAAGCTGCCACCATGAAAGGGATCCTGACTGATTATGCCTCTTCGATCGGCTTATGAATCAATTTCCATAAGTCCATGCTCATACCAATCAATCTATCTGCCGATGCTGCCACTACCTTTGCGAACCTCTTCGGTTGCTCTGTTGGATCGATGCCGTTCACTTACCTTGATCTACCCCTTGGCACCTCCAAACCAACGATCCTTGATCTTATGCCACTGGTTTGTAGTGCTGAACGACGTCTCACCTCTACCATTGCTATGATGTCGTATGGGGGGAAGCTTTCTTGGCTTAATGCTACTGTTACCTCGCTCCTCATTTACGCCATGTGCACGCTTAAGTTTTCACCAAAACTGCTTGAGATGCTCGACAAGATCAGGAGAAGATGCCTATGGACCAAGAAAAGTGAGCAAGGGGAGAAATGCAACTCACTTGCCGCTTGGGATATGGTGTGTAAGCCTAAGAAGCATGGAGGCCTCGGGGTCATCAACATCAAGCTGCTTAATGAAGCCTTGCTAATGAAATTCCTTCATAAGTTTTACAACAAGCTGGACATTCCATGGGTACAACTCCTGTGGGGCACCTACTATACTGACAAAATACCACATGCCATGCCACCGGTCGGCTCTTTCTGGTGGCGAGACATTTTGAAACTCACTCCAATTTTCCGTGGGATCTCTCAAGTGCAAGTGGTGTCGGGCACGTCTGCGTTGTTTTGGAAGGATCTATGGGGACAAGATGTACTCCAAACCACACACCCCCATGCTTTTTCATTTTCCATGTAGGAAGATGCATCCATCAAGGGTTTCTTGGAGACAACATCGTTGGCTGAGGCCTTTCATCTACCGCCCTCGCCTCAAGCTTTGTCAGAGGTGCGCTATATCCAATTGCTCTCCCCGCACATGAGCCCGACCACATCCATTAATGATGTTTGGCACTATATTTGGGGCAAGACGGAGTTCAGGTCAAGCGATTACTATCACTATCTTTTCAGAGATGCCCAAGCCCACCCCATTTTCAAAAGACTTTGGCTCTCTCATTGCATCATGGGGATTAAGGTCTTCGGATGGCTCCTTTTCCACGACAGGCTTAACACACGTAACATGCTGAAACGGCACCATTATGACATCGGGGATGACCACAGTTGCCTCCTATGTGGGGTCCCAGATGAAGAAACGGTGGATCACATGATCTTTAGGTGTCCTTTTAGTCAAGCCTGCTGGGATAAACTTGGGATCGTTTGGCCGACATTTCACTGCCGTCTACACCTTCTCCAAACAACCAAAGACACCTGGAAATGCCCTCTATTCCTTGACATCTTCCTCGTGGCAGCCTGGAGCTTATGGAAGGAGAGAAATAACAAGCATTTTAGGAGGGTGGACCCTTCCATCAACTCCTGGCTTTGGAGATTCAAGGAAGACCTTGGACTTCTACAACACAGAACCAAGAGAGAGCACTTTGCTCTCATACACTCCTTCCTAGCTGATCTTTGATACATTACAAGTTTCATCTTGGTCTTTACTTGAATAGGGATCCTCACTCCCATTGTGGGTGGTCCGAGTGGAGCTGTTTGTACATATGATGTAATTGTGTAAACTTCTTCCTTATATATGAAAATACAGTAGGAGCCTCTCCTACTATCCTTCCCATAATGATGCATCTTGTAATAACAAGAGCAGCTGGGAATCAAAGTAAGAAGGACAGATGTAAGTATTTATCCATAAGGATTTATCGATGGAAGGGAGTGCAAGGGCGAAGGGCACAAGGGTCTCGGGAAAACATCGGAGAGTATCTTCGGAATCTTCTGGTGCAGCAGGCGATCATCTGTAATAAGGGGGCTCTCTGGGAGGAAGTGCTCACGATATCCTAATGTTGGAGTTAGTAAAACCATTTAAACCCGAATAGAAAAGAGTTCAGGGTCCCAGAGTATAGATCGAGGAGTAAAAGATCCTAGTACCACCCAATGGCGACGTGGGCCCATGGGCCGCACAACCATGTTAGTAAAAGTTTTGCAATGACTAGACTCAACTTCGGCCAAGGATTTGGAAAGGGGGATTCCTACAGACAGTCGGCTCTGATACCAACTTGTGACGCCCCCGATTCAACCGTATACTAATCATGCACGCAAATGTGTACGATCAAGATCAGGGACTCACGGGAAGATATCACAACACAACTCTAAAACATAAATAAGTCATACAAGCATCATAATACAAGCCAGGGGCCTCGAGGGCTCGCATACAAGTGCTCGATCATAGACGAGTCAGCGGAAGCAACAATATCTGAGTACAAACATAAGTTAAACAAGGTGCCATAAGATGGCTAGCACAAACTGGGATACAGATCGAAAGAGGTGCATGCCTCCTGCCTGGGATCCTCCTAAACTACTCCTGGTCGTCGTCAGCAGGCTGCACGTAGTAGTAGGCACCTCCAGCGTAGTAGGAGTCGTCGTCAACGGTGGCGTCGGCCCTGGTTCGACATCTGGTTGCGCAACCAGGTAGAAGGGAAAGGGGGAAAAGAGGGAGAAAAGCAACCGTGAGTACTCATCCAAAGTACTCGCAAGCAAGGAGCTACACTACATATGCATGGATATATGTGTAAAGGGCCATATCAGTGGTCTGAACTGCAGAATGCCAGAATAAGAGGGGGATAGCCAATCATGTCGAAGACTACGCTACTGGCAGCCTCCGTCTTGCAGCATGTAGAAGAGAGTAGACTGAAGTCCTCCAAGTAGCATCGCGTAGCAATAGTCCTACCCGACGATCCTCTCCTCGTCGCCCTGTTAGAGAGCGATCACTGGGTTGTATCTGGCACTTGGAAGGGTGTTTTTTATTAAGTATCCGGTTCTAGTTGTCATAAGGTCAAGGTACAACTCCAAGTTGTCCTGTTACCGAAGATCACGACTATTCGAATAGATTAACTTCCCTGCAGGGGTGCACCACATAGCCCAACACGCTTGATCCATTTGGCCGGACACACTTTCCTGGGTCATGCCCGGCCTCGAAAGATCAACACGTCGCAGCCCCACCTAAGCCAACAGAGAGGTCAGCACACCGGTCTAAACCTAAGCGCACAGGGGTCTGGGCCCATCGCCCTTAGCACACCTACATGTTGCGAGGGCGGCCGAAAGCGTAATCGCCCCTTAATACAACAGCAGAGCTTACGTTCCAATCCGCGCCGCCGGCCGCCGACGCCACGAAGGCTTGGTGATACCACGACGCCGAGTGCCCATAACTGCTCAGCAGAGTTGGTTAGTGTGTATAGGCCAGTAGCCAGACTCAGATCAAATACCAAGATCTCGTTAAGCGTGTTAAGTATCTGCGAACGCTGAACAGGGCCAGGCCCACCTCTCTCCTAGGTGGTCTCAACCTGCCCTGTCGCTCCGCCACAAAGTAACAGTCGGGGGCCGTCAGGAACCCAGGCCCACCTCTACCGGGATGGAGCCACCTGCCCCTTCAGCCCCCATCTCCGAACAGTATCACAAGTAATGTAACAGTATAAAGTATATAGTATATGCCCGAGATCACCTCCCGAAGTGATCACGGCCCAGTAGTATAGCATGGCAGACGGACAAGAGTGTAGGGCCACTGATGAAGTACTATTATCCTATACTAAGCATGTAGGATTGCAGGTACAAGTATCAAAAGTAGTAGCAAGGACAGGCTATGCATCAGGATAGTAATAACGGAGAGCAGTATCATGCTACACTACTCTAATGCAAGCTGTATAGAGAAGAATAGGCTATATCTAGTGATCAAGGGGGGGGGGCTTGCCTGGTTGCTCAGACAAGAAGGAGGGTTCGTCAGTGACGTAGTCCACCACAGGGGCATCAGCATCGTCACGGGGTCTACCGGAGAGAAGAGGGGGAAGAAACAGTAAATACATAGTAAGCAAGTGCATAACAGGACAACAAGCAGAGCTAGATGTGTTCTAACGCGGTATGAGGTGATACAGGTGAAGGGGGGAAACATCCGGGAAAGTATCCTCGGTGTTCCGTGTTTTCGAACAGATGAACCGGAGGTGAAATGTTGCAGGTTCACTGTGCTAGGGACGCGTGGCGGATGAACGGGCTGCGTATCCGGATTAGTCTCGTCGTTCTGAGCAACTTTCATGTAGAAAGTTTTTCCATCTGAGCTACGGTTTATTTTATATTAATTTTTAAAGTTTTAAATCATTTTTAGGATTAATTTAAATATTTTAATTCGACATTATCCAGAACATTGTTTGCTGACGTCAGCATGACGTCAGCAGTCAACAGAGGTTGACTGCGTCAATCTGACGTGTGGGTCCCACCTGTCATTGACACATTGCCCTAACTAACAGATTAGTTAGTTTAATTATATTTTTAGGTTAATTAAGTTTAATTAGATTAACTAAGCGGGATTAATTAAGTTAATTAATTAGTTAACTAATTAATTAATTAATTTGATTTTATTTTCATTCCTTTTTTTTAAAATCTGATCTGGGGCGTGGGTCCCATGTGTTTGTGGCCCAAAGGGGCCTTAACGGGTGCGGGCATCGGGTAATACTCGAACATGTGACGGGCGCCAGTGGGCAGTGGGCGCCCGAACGGGCAAAACCATGGCTTGGGCGGGTGGCTCGCCGGAGCTCGGCCACGGACGGCACCGGCGGACGGCGGCGGGGGTCGGCGAACGGGCATGGATCGGGCAGCGCACCTGCAGGGGCTGCGTCTGAGTCAAGGGAGCGGGGCGTGTCGCGCTGACGGTGGCAGTGGCGGGGCTCGGCCCGACCAAGTCTGAGGAGCGAGCGGAGTGCCGGAGAGCGCTGTGAGGTGCGCGTGCTGCCAGAGCGGGAGCTCCGCACGCTGTGGCGCGTGTCTGGTGATGGCGCACCGAGGGAGGCACGGACGGCGCGGGGGCAGGGGAAGGAGGAGGGCGGAGGCTGTGGCCTCACCGGGATTTGTAGGGACTGGGCAGCGGGGGCGCGAGGAGGCCGTCGGGGACGACGGTGATGAAGGGGAGGCAGGCCGATGAGGTGGACTCGGCGAGGCGCGACGAGGCGGAGGAGCTCCAGTCATGGAGGAGGACGAAGACGGGCGGCGAGGCGCGGGGAGGTCCGGCGACGGCGGTGAGCGTCGAGGCGCCGGCGAGGTGCGACGGGATCGGGGTCGAGGTAGCTTCGGGTGAGGTCCAACAATGGCGAGCGGCAAGGCGACTGCGTCAGGGGCAGGCGCAGGGCCGGGGCGCGCCGTGCGGGAGGAGACGGAGAGGCGGACGCCGATGAGGTGGCGAGAGGCAACAGCGAGGTGGTCGGGGCTCGCTGCCCCGATCTCGATCCAGACTGGATCGGCTGAGGGAGGGGGAGTGGGGAACGAGGAGGAGTGGGGGTCGTGCGGGTTCGTGGCTAGGGTTTCGTGGAGTGGGGGGATCAGGAGGCCCGGCTGGGCCTGGTGGATTGGCCCAGTTGGGCCTGTGGTCTGCTGGGCCACAGCCCAGTGGGGGGAGGTTTGCTTTCTTTCTTTCTTTTTGCTTTGTTTTCTGTTTTCTTTCCTTTATTTATTTTCTTTTCTATTTTATTCTTTTGATTTTTGTTTTATAAAATATAAATACAACTCCTAAATTAATGTTATAATTTATTCTACTGGCCCAAAAAGTTTGACACCTAATTAAAATAGTTTGCATTATTATTATTTATAAAAGGCATTTAATTGACTGTCATAGCTGTTGTTTTAATTACTTTAGAGCCTTTAAACATTTTATAAAAGTGTGGTTTCTCCACAATAATTACCTATGCATTATTTGGCAACATCCCAACAATTTAGTTTTAATATTTGAAAATCTTTACCGTTTGACTTTATTTTAAGTTTGAATTTCGAATCGATTTTGAACTAACACGAGATTAACAACAGTAACCGTGGTGACGTAGCATCATTAACGTGGGATTACTGTAGCCTAATTACCCGGGCGTCACAGCCGGGCTGGTTGTGCTCGCCAGGGAGGAAGAGGGTTCCCGTCCAGAATGTGTTTCCGGACGACGGTGCACTTAGCCCGACGGTGGGCGCCAAATGTCGGGATAATGTGCGACATATGCCAAGGGGTGGCTTATCATGGATGGGGACAGAAGTACGTCGCCGGGCGCTAAAGGCGGGAGTGAGCGAGACCGCATACGCCTGCGAATCTTACCCAGGTTCGGGGCTCTCCTAGGAGATAACACCCCTAGTCCTGCTCTACGGGGTCTCCGCATGATCACTATCTCAACAAGGTAGCTACAAGCTTGCTCCTTCAGCTGTTTGGCTAGAGGAGGAAGAAGAACAAGGCCAGCCCTACTTCACTCTCTCTATGTGGGTATGTGTGACTAATGTGCTGAACCCTTTGCATGGGTGACCTCGGGGGTTTATATAGGCCTACTCCGTAGGGGTACAATGGTAATCCGGCCGGGTGTAGGACCCGGCCGTCAGTGTCTCTGGTCGCCGGCTTCTCCGCCGGCTGCTGGGGCCCGCTGCCTGGCGGGTCCCGCTGACTGTCGTGCTCTCGGCCGACAGGTAGGGCCCGCCGCCTGTGGGTCGTTGATTTATACTACACAACCTTCTTCTTGTAGACGTTGTTGGGCCTCCAAGTGCAGAGGTTTGTAGGACAGTAGCAAATTCCCCTCAAGTGGATGACCTAAGGTTTATCAATCCGTGGGAGGCGTAGGATGAAGATGGTCTCTCTCAAACATCCCTGCAACCAAATAACAAAGAGTCTCTTGTGTCCACAACACACCCAATACAATGGTAAATTGTATAGGTGCACTAGTTCGGCGAAGAGATGGTGATACAAGTGCAATATGGATGGTAGATATAGGTTTTTGTAATCTGAAAATATAAAAACAGCAAGGTAACTAATGATAAAAGTGAGCACAAACGGTATTGCAATGCTAGGAAACAAGGCCTAGGGTTCATACTTTCACTAGTGCAAGTTTTCTCAACAATAATAACATAACTGGATCATATAACTATCCCTCAACATGCAACAAAGAGTCACTCCAAAATCACTAATATCGGAGAACAAACGAAGAGATTATGGTAGGGTACGAAACCACCTCAAAGTTATCCTTTCTGATCTATCTATTCAAGAGTCCGTAGCAAGATAACACGAAGCTATTCTTTCCGTTCGATCTGTCATAGAGTTCGTACTAGAATAACACCTTAAGACACAAATCAACCAAAACCCTAATGTCACCTAGATATTTAAATGTCACCACAAGTATCTATGGGTATGATTATATGATATGCATCACACAATCTCAGATTTATCTATTCAACCAACACAAAGAACTTCAAAGAGTGCCTCAAAGTTTCTACCGGAGAGTCAAGACGAAAACGTGTGCCAACCCGTATGCATAGATTCCCAAGGTCACGGAACCCGCAAGTTGATCACCAAAACATACATCAAGTGAATCAATAGAATACCCCCATTGTCACCACGGGTATCCCACGCAAGACATACATCAAGTGTTCTCAAATCCTTAAAGACTCAATCCGATAAGATAACTTCAAAGGGAAAACTCAATCCATTACAAGAGAGTGGAGGGGGAGAAACATCATAAGATCCAACTATAATAGTAAAGCTCACGTGTCACGCCCAATATGCGACCCTATCCAAAAGGAACTCGACGGTCCCACCAAGGATAGACCCGCATATTGAAACGCTTTTGCAAGGTGGATATCATTACATCAACATTACATAATACATAGGGATACATACATAAGGCACGAATGCCACAAGAATACATCAACATCATATACAAGATCAACATCCGACTACGGATGAAACATAAACAGAAGCTCAAACGACATCCACCCTGCTAGCCCAGGCTGCCGACCTGGAACCTATCCCCTGATCGAAGAAGAAGCAGAAGAAGAACTCTAATACAAGCAAACATCGCTCTCACGTCATGATCATCGCAAACCTGTACCTGCAACTGGTGGTGTAGTAATCTGTGAGCCACGAGGACTCAGCAATCCCATTACCATGGGTATCAAGACTAGCAAAGATTAATGGGAAAGGAAGGGGTAAAGTGGTGAGGTTGCAGCAGCGACTAAGCATATATGGTGGCTAACATACGCAAATGAGAGCGAGAAGAGAAACAAAGGAACGGTCGTCAACTAGTAATGATCAAGAAGTGATCCTGAACTCCTACTTATGTCAAACATAACCCAAGAAACCGTGTTCTCCTCTCGATCAACCCCGAAAAGAGACACTCACGGTTACGCACACGGTTGGTGTATTTTAATTAAGATCAACTTCGGGTTTCTACAACCGGACATTAACAAATTCCCATCTGCTACATAACCGCGGGCACGGCTCTCGAAAGTTTATACCCTGCAGGGGTGTCCCAACTTAGCCCATGATAAGCTCTCGCGATCAACAAAGGATATTCCTTCTCCTCGGGAAGACCCGATCAGTCTCGGAATCCCGACTACAAGACATTTCGACAGCAATAAAACAAGACCAGCAAAGCCGCCCGGATGTGCCGACAAATCCTGATAGGAGCTGCACATATCTCGGTCTCAGGGCATACCCGGATGAGCAATCCATACAACTAAAACCAGACCTCAAGTTGCCTTAAGGGGGCGCTGCACAGGGCTCTAGTTCGGGCCAGCACTCGAAGGAGCACTGGTCCGGGGGGGCTAAAATAAAGATGACCCTCGGGCTTCGGAAACCCAAGGGAAAAAGGGCATAGGTGAGGCAAATGGTAAAACCAATGTTGGGCCTTGCTGGAGGAGTCTTATTCAAAGCGAACTGTCAAGGGGGTCCCATAAATCACCCGACCGCGTGAGGGACGCAAAATCCGGGAACATAATACCGATATGACGGAAACTAGGGCGGCAAGAGTGGAACAAAACACCAGGCATAAGGCCGAGCCTTCCACCCTTTACCAAGTATATAGATGCATTAATTAAATAAGATATATTATGATATCCCAACAAGTAAACATGTTCCAACAAGGAACAACATCTCCATGTTTCAACAAGGAACAAACTTCATCTTCACCTGCAACTAACAACGCTATAAGAGGGGCTGAGCAAAGCGGTAACATAGCCAAACAACGGTTTGCTAGGAAGGGTGCAAAAGGTTAGAGGCTGACATGGCAATTTGGGAGGCTTGAGGAGCAAGTGATAGGTAACGCAGCATAGCGATAGAACGAAGCAACTAGCATAGCAATGATAGTAGTGAGATCCAGGGTAGCGGTCATCTTGCCTGAAATCACGCAAGGAAGAAGAACGAGTCCATGAAGAAGACGAACGAAAGAAGCCGAACCAAGCGTAGACGAACGAATCCTCACGATCGCAACGAAACAGGAACTAACAAGAAGAAGCACACAACATAGTAAACACACCACACATAGACAAGACATGATGCACAACAAACATGATGCATGACAAAGCTACATGAGGCTACTCATGGCAAGAGATGATGCAAACAAGAACAACACATCAAAGCAAGTTTAAATGAGGCCGGAAACAACATATAACAATTCCGGTAAGTCCTCATATGCAAATTTCGAAATTGGTCCAGATCTGAATAAATTTATGTTCAAGTTGTTAAACAGCAAGTTAAGATGCACCACGATGATCTACATGAAATTCTAGTCAAGTTACATATAAAGTTCATTAGATTCGGAGCTACGGCCTAGAAGATATGAGCAAAACAAGATAAGCATGGCATTGATGCAAAATGCACCCAAACATCAAGCAAACACCTCAAAACAAGGATGCAACATGATAATATGAAGCTACATGCAAAATCAAGCAAGTTTCATATAGAGCACACTCAAAACGGAGCAACGGTTCAACACATACACCCTATACAAGTTATGACAACAATCTGTCCAAAACAGCAACTAGGCATATTGCAAGCATCAAAACAACATGCTACAGCACCCCAACATAAAAAAAAAGGCATGGGCATCATGTACAGGTAAAGCATTACAAAACATGAACACTGAGCTATCTCCAGAAATGGCTAGAACATGCTCAAATATGACATGGCAAGATTGGAAGTAATAACAGTTTCAGACTTTAGCAGAAATAACATCAGGTTGCAATGTTTAGAGCTATCAAACAACATGCTACAGGAACTTAACATGGCAAACAAAGGCATGGCATGAATCTACTAAATGCATAGAACAAAAGTCCCTTACTGACCATAAGCCAAAAAGGATCATAAAATATGATGGCACCCATGTAAACATGGCAAGTTATATTATAGATTTGAACATGGCAGGAACAACGACAAGTAGGCATGTTGGTGAGCTTGAACCACTCACCACAGAGCAATACATGGCATGGAAAGGCAACTCACAGTAAGAAGACATGGCATAGAAGCTATACATGGCAAGAACAACATCATAGCATGCAAGGATCAACCACAACAACCTTGGCAAAATTGAATAACATGTAAACAATCTGCCAGGAACATTTTATAGCAAAAGTAGAGCTCGATTGACTCAAGCTATGGCACTCCATAATTGCAAACAAGCGCATGGATGGATAGAGCAAGACATTTTTAACAAAACATCCTTACTGAAGTATCTCAAAATATGCATGGATCTCTCTGTAGCATCAAGTTAACATGGCATAAAAATATCAGCAAAACAGGGCTGAAATCAGCAACATCAGGAAGCCTACTTTGCATGCTTGTGCTAGTCACCACATAGATCACAAAAATACATAGCAAGCACCAATGTAAAGAAGACATGGCATATTACAAAACACATGTAGGACTCAAGTCCATAGGATGCACACATCAATCATGGCAAAAATAACAAAAGTGCATGTTCTGTTAAGAAACAGAAACTAACATCACATAGCACTCTTCCAACAGCATTTCGGGCATCAAGATGAGCTCAAATGAAAATGATGCAATGAGACGAAATGATCTACTCTTCGAGGCGAACATTTCGACATATTACACGCGCAAAACGGAGCAACGATGACAGAGTTATAATGCGATGAAAAAGCACGAAAAAAACTAGCAGATTCGGGACTTGGCCATTTCCTCACCCCGGGGAAAGTCAACGCGGGCGGGAACCGAGGTGGATCCGGGCGCAGCGGGTCGGGTCCGGAGCGGATCGGGTCGGGGCGGAACCGGACGGCAACGGCGGCGGTCCGGCGAGGAAGGTTGGCCGGCGCCGGCGAGGCGCTGCGCGGCGAGGGCGGAGGAGGAGGCCGGGCGCGGCGATCGGGCGCTGGGCGGCGCGGGCGGCGGCGCGGCCGGGCGACGCACCGGGGCCAAGGGGAGGCGGCGGATCCGAGGCGGCGGGAAGAGGCGCGGCGCGCGAGCTCCTCCGGCGAAGCTCGCTGGGGCCAGCGAGGGAGGAAGGGCGCGCCGCGGAGAGGGCCGGAGAGCGGCGCGGCGGCGGCGGCGCGCGCTGGCGGCCGCCGCCGGCGGGCGGCACGGGCGGGCGGCGCGGGCGCTGAGCGGGCGGGGCGCGCCCAGATCGGGCCCGGGCGGGCTGCCTCGGGCCCCGACGGGCTGGCGGCGGCGCGCCGGGCGGGTGCCACGTGGCAACCCAGTTGGGCATGGCGGCGGCGGAGACGCGTCCGCCGGGTGGATACGTCCGCCGGGCGCGGAGGGAAATTTTTAGGGTTTCAGGGAATTTGGACTGCGATTTCGGGGAGGAAGACATATTTATAGGTAGAGGGAGCTAGGAGAGTCCAAATGAGGTGCGGTTTTCGGCCACGCGATCGTGATCGAACGACCTAGAGCATGGAGAGGAGTTTGGTGGGTTTTGGGCCAGTTTGGAAGGGGAGTTGGGCTGCAAATCAAAGAGGGCTTTGCGGTTACCCGGTTAACCGTTGGAGTACCAAACGACCTCCAAATGATCCGAAACTTGACAGCGGTTCACGGTGCTATACCAAGGCCGCTTGACAAACCTCGGTCCATTCCGAGAAAGTTTAATACCCGCACACGAAAAGAGGTAAAAGGGGGCGCCGGGAGACATAGGAGTGCCGGATTGCAAAACGGACAACGGGGAAAATGCTCGGATGCATGAGACGAACACGTATGCAAAATGAAATGCACATGATGACATGATAAAAATGCAGTTGATGACATGGCAAAGTGCAACACGCAAGCAAATGACATGGCAACGACGGCGAATAACTGGCGGACACCTGGCGCATCGAATCCGGGGCGTTACAACACTCCTCCACTAACAAGAGATCTCGTCCCGAGATCTTAGGACCGAGACGGGAGGGAAAAGGGATGAGGTGAAGCAATACTGAAGAGAAGAAAAAAAAGAATCGAGAGCACTCGAGAATAAGAGAGGAACGACGAGAATGACGAGAATCAAAAGCTCACGGAATCAGATAGACTATGAAACGACTCCGGTTAGAACGAGATAAGAAACGAATAAGACTGAAAGAATTTAGACAGCACTCCGGTTGAACAAGGAAAGAATATAACATGAGCTTCAGAAGATGGAATGACACTTGACGAGATAAACAACGCAATGCCTCCGGAAGAATTGAAAGAACTGAATGAAAAGAACTTAGAAGGAAGGATTGAACGGAGTTGTTGGAAAAATCACCAACGAAAAGAGTAAGATTGTTGTGGACTTATGGATAACATCCCAAAATTATGAGGTGATAACCGACCACAACCGGAAATGATTGGATAGCTGAGAAGAACGAAGAAATGCAAAACTGCACTTCAAAAGGATACGGAGAATTAATTGCACTTCGAGATGCAAGAAGAAAAGATACTTGAACTCCGCCAACAAAATCTTGATGAACTCTTGAAGAAAGAATTAAATCATGAAGAACCACCATGAAGAACTCCGGTAACAAAAGGATGACGAGATAAAATGAAGGATGAAAGAATAGATGAGCGTTGCGATGATTTAGATGGAGGTTCCCGACGAAATGGCTGAGGAAATTTGAACTCCGGAAAAGAAAAGATGAGAACGCTTGGAACTAGAATTTATTCCTCAAGAACAAACTCCGAAGGAAAGGATTACTCACTAGGATGAAATAAGAATAAGATTTATTGTATGCTTATCCTTCATCAAATTAAATTGATGAGAAACAATGGATCTGGCATGCTACTTATTCTTCTTGAAAAAGGATTGAGAAGGGATAGCACAAAACTTGAGGAAGTTTTCATGAACCACCGGTAGGATTCGAAAGAACGAATGGATTAAAATGATAACCAAGGGAAAAGAATCTTGCACGAACCACCGTAAGAATTCGAAATAACTCATGAAAATAAATAATCACCGGGAAGAATTAGAGAAGCACGGAGATACTTGAGGGAATTTAGAGAAAAGAGATCGAAGAGATCGTGAACTGATTAATGAATGCTTGAACGCAGCACCGGAAGAATATTGAGACAAACGAAGGGGCACGGATATAGAATAATTGGAGAACGACTTTGAAAACTTGGAACGAAGAAATCTTCCGAAAAGATGGCCTCCGGATGATTGAGACGGAAAGTAACTCCTGAAATGCTCCGGATGGATGAAAAGAATTGCATGACTAGAAACAATTAGATAGGATAACGTCGAGCTAGCACCATGAACCTCCGGGAGAACGGACAAGATTTAGAGGAAAAGTTATCTTTGATCTTCAAATGACGACGAGAAACACCACCAAAAATTACTGAGATACTCCGGGAGAATGAAAATCGAAAAGGTTGAGGCAACAATGAAAAGAATTTGAAATCGATCTTGGAAAAGGCATGTGACTGATGAAATCCATTCTTACGTCACACTTGAAAAGAATTGGGAATATCTCCGGAATAATTATAAGAGTCAGGTAAGATCCTGGGAAAAGACCTGTGGGTTAGGGCCCACTGAAATAGAACACCGTTGGAAAAGAATGTTGAACAGATAGATGATGCACTGGAAGAACTGAAATATTTGACTGAGGTGACAACCTCGAATTAATTAGAACACAGACGAATCTCCTGAGATGTCCTCCGAGCTCCGGAATGATAAACTGGCGAGAGGGGAACGAGCAAAGGGAAATATTTGAGCTGAGGGAAAGAATACGATCGACAACGAAAAACTTGAATTTGGATCCACCGGAAACAAAACAAGACGGACATTGATGAACCAGACGAGAATTCACCGGTTAAAACGATTGAGAAAAGACTGAAGAGGCTCCACACGAATGAAATTGATGGTCGAAAGAAACTCGAACTCTGGGAATAATAGGGTGGGAGGGCGGAAAAACAAAGGCAATTAGGAAGGGGAAACCGACGAATATCTTGAAAAGAAAACACCGGTTGAAATCATTGAAGAAAGAAAACAAAGACTTCGCACGAGTAGAATGGATACTCGATTACGGACTCCGGTTCCGAGAAGAAGAAGGGTGGGCGGGTGGGAAAAACAAGGACAACTTCGGACAAGGAAAACAACGACATCGGAGGAAGAACTGAGGATTGAACTTGGCAAAGATGAAGAGGCTCGAGTTAACTTGACGAGAAATGCACCGGACAAAAGAGGATGGAAAACTCACGACACTAACCACGTGATCCTACAGAAAAATTTGAACGGGAAGGGGAGTAATTAAAAACACCTACGTCAAGATTCCTCACCAGAGCGACGAAGGGGCAGAGGAGTAAAAAGAAATCCTACTCTCCGATATAACTAGACTCCTGAAAACAGTTTTCTTCTAGACTCAACAACGGCCAAACTACACGATCAATCAAGGGGCTCCTAGGGTCGGTCGAGGCTCGATACCAACTTGTCACGCCTAATATGCGACCCTATCCAAAGGAACTCGACGGTCCCACCAAGGATAGACCCGATATTGAAACGCTTTTGCAAGGTGGATATCATTACATCAACATTACATAATACATAGGGATACATACATAAGGCACGAATGCCACAAGAATACATCAACATCATATACAAGATCAACATCCGACTACGGATGAAACATAAAAGAAGCTCAAACGACATCCACCCTGCTAGCCCAGGCTGCCGACCGAACCTATCCCCGATCAAGAAGAAGCGTAAGAAGAACTCCAATACAAGCAAACATCGCTCTCACGCCATGATCATCGCAAACCTGTACCTGCAACTGGTGGTGTAGTAATCTGTGAGCCACGAGGACTCAGCAATCCCATTACCATGGGTATCAAGACTAGCAAAGCTTAATGGGAAAGGAAGGGGTAAAGTGGTGAGGTTGCAGCAGCGACTAAGCATATATGGTGGCTAACATACGCAAATGAGAGCGAGAAGAGAAACAAAGGAACGGTCGTCAACTAGTAATGATCAAGAAGTGATCCTGAACTCCTACTTACGTCAGACATAACCCAAGAAACCGTGTTCTCCTCTCGATCAACCCCGAAAAGAGACACTCACGGTTACGCACACGGTTGGTGTATTTTAATTAAGATCAACTTCGGGTTTCTACAACCGGACATTAACAAATTCCCATCTGCCACATAACCGCGGGCACGGCTCTCGAAAGTTTATACCTGCAGGGTGTCCCAACTTAGCCCATGATAAGCTCTCGCGATCAACGAAGGATATTCCTTCTCCCGGAAGACCCGATCAGTCTCGAATCCCGACTACAAGACATTTTGTCAAGAATAAAACAAGACCAGCAAAGCCGCCCGGATGTGCCGACAAATCCTGATAGGAGCTGCACATATCTCGTCTCGTGGCACACCGGATGAGCAGTCCGCATAACTAAAACCAGACCTCAAGTTGCCTTGAGGGGCGCGCCTGAGGGCTCTAGTTCGGGCCAGCACTCGAAGGAGCACCGTCCGGGGGCTAAATAAAGATGACCCTCGGGCTCCGAAACCCAAGGGAAAAAGGGCATAGGTGAGGCAAATGGTAAAACCAATGTTGGGCCTTGCTTTGGAGGAGTCTTATTCAAAGCGAACTGTCAAGGGGTCCCATAAATCACCCGACCGCGTGAGGGACGCAAAATCCGGGAACATAATACCGATATGACGGAAACTAGGCGGCAAGAGTGGAACAAAACACAGGCATAAGGCCGAGCCTTCCACCCTTTACCAAGTATATAGATGCATTGATTAAATAAGATATATTATGATATCCCAACAAGTAAACATGTTCCAACAAGGAACAACATCTCCATGTTCCAACAAGGAACAAACTTCATCTTCACCTGCAACTAACAACGCTATAAGAGGGGCTGAGCAAAGCGGTAACATAGCCAAACAACGGTTTGCTAGGAAGGGTGCAAAAGGTTAGAGGCTGACATGGCAATTTGGGAGGCTTGAGGAGCAAGTGATAGGTAACGCAGCATAGCGATAGAACGAAGCAACTAGCATAGCAATGATAGTAGTGAGATCCAGGGTAGCGGTCATCTTGCCTGAAATCCCGCAAGGAAGAAGAACGAGTCCATGAAGAAGACGAACGAAAGAAGCCGAACCAAGCATAGACGAACGAATCCTCACGATCGCAACGAAACAGGAACTAACAAGAAGAAGCACACAACATAGTAAACACACCACACATAGACAAGACATGATGCACAACAAACATGATGCATGACAAAGCTACATGAGGCTACTCATGGCAAGAGATGATGCAAACAAGAACAACACATCAAAGCAAGTTTAAATGAGGCCGAAACAACATATAACAATTCGGTAAGTCCTCATATGCAAATTTCGAAATTGGTCCAGATCTGAATAACTTTATGTTCAAGTTGTTAAACAGCAAGTTAAGATGCACCACGATGATCTACACGAAATTCTAGTCAAGTTACATATAAAGTTCATTAGATTCGGAGCTACGGCCTAGAAGATATGAGCAAAACAAGATAAGCATGGCATTGATGCAAAATGCACCCAAACATCAAGCAAACACCTCAAAACAAGGATGCAACATGATAATATGAAGCTACATGCAAAATCAAGCAAGTTTCATATAGAGCACACTCAAAACGGAGCAACGGTTCAACACATACACCCTATACAAGTTATGACAACAATCTGTCCAAAACAGCAACTAGGCATATTGCAAGCACAAAACAACATGCTACAGCACCCCAACATAAAAACAAAAGGCATGGGCATCATGTACAGGTAAAGCATTACAAAACATGAACACTGAGCTATCTCCAGAAATGGCTAGAACATGCTCAAAATGACATGGCAAGATTGCAAGTAATAACAGTTTCAGACTTTAGCAGAAATAACATCAGATTGCAATGTTTAGAGCTATCAAACAACATGCTACAGGAACTTAACATGGCAAACAAAGGCATGGCATGAATCTACTAAATGCATAGAACAAAAGTCCCTTACTAACCATAAGCCAAAAAGGATCATAAAATATGATGGCACCCATGTAAACATGGCAAGTTATATTACAGATTTGAACATGGCAGGAACAACGACAAGTAGGCATGTTGGTGAGCTTGAACCACTCACCACAGAGCAATACATGGCATGGAAAGGCAACTCACAGTAAGAAGACATGGCATAGAAGCTATACATGGCAAGAACAACATCATAGCATGCAAGGATCAACCACAACAACCTTGGCAAAATTGAATAACATGTAAACAATCTGCCAGGAACATTTTATAGCAAAAGTAGAGCTCGATTGACTCAAGCTATGGCACTCCATAATTGCAAACAAGCGCATGGATGGATAGAGCAAGACATTTTTAAAAAAACATCCTTACTGAAGTATCTCAAAATATGCATGGATCTCTGTAGCATCAAGTTAACATGGCATAAAAATATCAGCAAAACAGGGCTGAAATCAGCAACATCAGGAAGCCTACTTTGCATGCTTGTGCTAGTCACCACATAGATCACAAAATACATAGCAAGCACCAATGTAAAGAAGACATGGCATATTACAAAACACATGTAGGACTCAAGTCCATAGGATGCACACATCAATCATGGCAAAAATAACAAAAGTGCATGTTCTGTTAAGAAACAGAAACTAACATCACATAGCACTCTTCCAACAGCATTTCGGGCATCAAGATGAGCTCAAATGAAAATGATGCAATGAGACGAAATGATCTACTCTTCGAGGCGAACATTTCGACATATTACACGCGCAAAACGGAGCAACGATGACAGAGTTATAATGTGATGAAAAAGCACGAAAAAAACTAGCAGATTCGGGACTTGGCCATTTCCTCACCCCGGGGAAAGTCAACGCGGGCCGGAACCGAGGTGGATCCGGCGCAGCGGGTCGGGTCCGGAGCGGATCGGTCGGGCGGAACCGACGGCAACGGCGGCGGTCCGGGCGAGGAAGGTTGGCGGGCGCGCGAGGGCGCCGCGGGCGGAGGGCGGAGGAGGAGGCCGGCTTGGCGATCGGGCGCGGGCGGCGGCGGCGGCCGGCCGGGCGACGCACCGGGGCCGGGGGAGGCGGCGGATCCGAGGCGGCGGGATGAGGCGCGCCGGGCGAAGCTCCTCCGGCGAAGCTCGCGGGGCCGGGCGGCGAGGGGAGGAAGGGCGCGCCGCGAGAGGGCCGGGAGGAGGCCGGGCGGCGGCGGCGGGCGGCGGGCCGGCCGCCGGCGGCGGGCACGGCGGGCGGCGCGGGCGCTGAGCGGGCGGGCGCGGCCAGATCGGGCCCGGGCGGGCTGCCTCGGGCCCCGACGGGCTGGCGGCGGCGCTGCCGGGCGGGTGCCACGTGGCAACCCCGTTGGGTTAAGGGCAGCGGCGGAGCCGCGTCCGGCCGGGTGGATACGTCCCGTCCGCGGCGCGGAGGGAAATTTTTAGGGTTTCAGGGAATTTGGACTGCGATTTCGGGGAGGAAGACATATTTATAGGTAGAGGGAGCTAGGAGAGTCCAAATGAGGTGCGGTTTTCGGCCACGCGATCGTGATCGAACGACCTAGAGCATGGAGAGGAGTTTGGTGGGTTTTGGGCCAGTTTGGAAGGGGAGTTGGGCTGCAACTCAAAGAGGGTTTTGCGGTTACCTGATTAACCGTTGGAGTACCAAACGACCTCCAAATGATCCGAAACTTGACAGGCGGTCTACCGGTGCTATACCAAGGTCGCTTGACAAACCTCGGTCCATTCCGAGAAAGTTTAATACCCGCACACGAAAAGAGGTAAAAGGGGGCGCCGGGAGACATAGGAGTGCCGGATTGCAAAACGGACAATGGGGAAAATGCTCGGATGCATGAGACGAACACGTATGCAAAATGAAATGCACATGATGACATGATAAAAATGCAGTTGATGACATGGCAAAGTGCAACACGCAAGCAAATGACATGGCAACGACGGCGAATAACTGGCGGACACCTGGCGCATCGAATCCGGGGCGTTACATCGCGATACATCAAGGTCGTACCACCTCAAGAACACGAGAGAGAGAGAGAGAGAGATCAAACACATAGCTACTGGTACATACCCTCAGCCCCGAGGGTGAACTACTCCTCCTCGTCATGGAGAGCGCCGGATGATGAAGATGGCCACGGTGAGGGATCCCTCCGGCAGGTGCTGCCGAACAGGGTCCCGATTGGTTTTTGGTGGCTACAGAGGCTTGCGGCGGCGGAGCTCCCGATCTATTCTGTTCCCTGATGTTTCTAGGGTATATGGACATATATAGGTGAAAGAAGTCGGTTAGGGGAACCACGAGGGTGGAGGGCGCGCCCAGGGGGTGGGCGCCCCCTGCCTCGTGCCTTCCTCGTTGCTTCCCTTACGTATACTCCAAGTCTTCTGGATTGTTTCCGTTCCAAAAATAACTCTCCCGAAGGATTCATTCCATTTGGACTCCGTTTGATATTCCCTTTCCGCGAAACACTGAAACAAGGGAAAAACAGAAACTGGCACTGGGCTCTGGGTTAATAGGTTAGTCCCAAAAATAATATAAAAGTGCATAGTAAAGCCCATTAAACATCCAAGATGGATAATATAATAGCATGAATACTTCATAAATTATAGATACGTTGGAGATGTATCAGCATCCCCAAGCTTAATTCCTGCTCGTCCTCGAGTAGGTAAATGATAAAAGAAATAATTTATGAAATGTGAATGCTAGCAGGTGCATAAGTTTGATCAATGATAATTTCATTCACATTTTCTAGCATCATTATATGTCATAACATTAGCTCAACTCATAAAACTTCTCATGATCAAGTAACAAACTATTCACATGTTAAAGCATAGGTCATAAACTTTCTTGAAAACCAACAAACCGTTTTATTAGTCATCAAACAATTACAATTCATCTTATTTTCAGGAAAAGTCTATGTCAGAGCTTTGATTTAGCAAATCCCACATACTCAACTATCATATAGTCTTCCATGATTGCTACCACTCAAAGCATATTTTTAGAACAAATAGCATCCATCGAAGACAGAGAAAGATAGGGGCTTAATGTTTCGCCTCCCAACTTATTTATCATATAGATAATTGTCAACAATAAGAATTCATGATCAAATATATTTGAATGGCCATATATGCTCAGCTCTTTCCATCACATGATGCTTGTGAACTAAAGAGTAGGTTGGAATGAGAAGGAATACTACTGACTCTTGCATAAAAGTGAAAGATAGGCCCTTCGCAGAGGGAAGCAGGGATTTGCAGAGGTGCCAGAACTCGAAGAAAAAACATAGATGAAAATAATTTTGAGAGGTATGCTTTCATTGTCAACATAACGACCAAGAGTTCCCAATATCTTCCATACTAGATACATTATAGGCGGTTCCCACTCAGAAAGGTAAAGTTTTTACTCCCCCTCCACCAACATTCACACTCCATGGCTTGTCCGAAACAACGGGTGCCGTCCAATTATCAACATTCCTGGGGGAGTTTTGTTTAAATTATTTGTGATTTTGTTTTTGATCTATTGATCATAGGACTGGGCATCCCAGTTACTAGCCATTTTCTCGTGAATGATGAGCGGAGTCCACTCATCGTGAGAATAACCTCCTAGCACGGAAGATACTGACAGCCCCTAGTCGCTACATGAGCGATTCAGGCATACAAAAAATATTATTGTTTGAAGGTTTAGAGTTTGGCACATGCAAATTTACTTGGAACTGCAGGTAAATACCGCATATAGGTAGATATGGTGGATACTCATGGAAGAAACTTGGTTCAAGGAATTTGGATGCACAAGCAGTATTCCCGCTTAGTACAGATATTTTGGCTTGCAAAGGATTCTAAATAGCAAGCACCACATGTTAGAGGATCCATAACAATATAACTTCTACACAAATATACCCAAGCATAACTCATTATGTTGTCTTCCTTGTCCAACTTCAACTAATTTGCTCAGGTTTGAAAATAAATAATGGAGCTCACAATCGTAGAATATGTCCAAGATAGTATATTCATATGTGAAATGTCTCTTCCTTCAATATTCTTTCATGAATTGTTCAAGTGACCAATACAATGTTTGCTAACCTTCAATAAATTTACCACCTCTACTTCTTATATGTGAAGTCATTACTCCCCATGGGATAAGCATATGGAACATATATAATTTCAGATTTATGACATTCAAATCATTCAACCATTTACTCATAGGATATAAGTGAAGCACACGAGTAAATGACAAACTACTCCAAAAAGATATAAGTGAAAATCAATGAGTAGTTAAATAATTATGTAGCTATGTGAAGATTCTCTCTCATTTAAGAATTTCAGATCTTGGTATTTTAGTAAAACAGCAAGCAAAGCTAAATAAAATAAAATGACGCTCCAAGCAAAACACATATCATGTGGTGAATAAAAATATAGCTCCAAGTAAACTTACCGATGAACGAAGACGAAAGAGGGGATGCCATCCGGGCCATCCCAAAATTAGGCTCTTGGTTGTCCTTGAATATTAACTTGGGTTGCCTTGGGCATCCCCAAGCTTAGGCTCTTTCCACTCCTTATTCCATAGTCCATCGAATCTTTACCCAAAACTTGAAAACTTCACAACACAAAACTTAACAGAAAATTTAGTGAGCTCCGTTAGTGAAAGAAAACAAAACACCACTTCAAGGTACTGTAATCAACTCATTCCTTATTTTTATTGGTGTTAAATCTACTGTGTTCCAACTTCTCTATGGTTTATAAACTATTTTACTAGCCATAGATTCATCAAAATAAGCAAACAACACATAGAAAACAGAATCTGTCAAAAACAGAACAGTCTGTAGTAATCTGTAATGAACGCCAACTTCTGGAACTCAAAAAATTCTACCAAAATATTAATACCTAGATAATTTGATTATTGATCTGCTGCAATTGGAATCAGTATTTTATCACGTTCTGGTGATTTTAAACAATTGTTTTCGTGAACAGAAAGCTTCTGGAATTTTCAGCACGATCAAATAACTATCATCCAAGAAGATCCTATAGGTCTTACTTGGCACAAACACTAATTAAAAAATAAAAGTATATCTAACCATACGCTAGATCAAATATTTATTACTAAACAAAACCAAAAAGCAAGAAACAAAAATAAAATTGGGTTGCCTCCCAACAAGCGCTAACGTTTAACGCCCCTAGCTAGGCATGATGATTTCAATGATGCTCACATAAGAGATAAGAATTCAAACATAAAGAGAGCATCATGAAACACATGGCAAGCACATTTACGTCTAACCCACTTCCTATGCATAGGGATTTTGTGAGAAAACAACTTATGGGAACAATAATCAATTAGCATAGGAAGGCAAGACGAGCATAACTTCGAAACTTTAAGCACATAGAGAGGAAACTTGGTATTATTGCAGTTCCTACAAGCATATATTCCTCCCTCATAATAATTTTCAGTAGCATCATGAATGAATTCAACAATATAACCAACACCTAAAGAATTATTTTCATGATCTACTAGCATAGAAATTTATTCAGAATAGTGGGAGTATCATAAGAGACTCGAATACTATAAATTGTTTCCACATTAAAAGACTAATGTTCAGAGAAAGGGTACTCATAATCATGACAAGTTTTATGAATGTAATCATCACTACTTTTTATAGCATAAGTATCATTGCAATAATCGTCATAAGTAGCAACTTTGTTCTCATCATAATCAATTGAAACTTCTTCCAAAATAGTGGAATCATTACTAAATAAAGTCATGACCTCTCCAAATCCACTTTCATAATTATCACAATAAGATTAAACATCCTCCAAAATGGTGGGATCATTACTTCCTAAAGTTGACACTCTTCCAAACCCACTTTCACCAACATAATCATCATAAGTAGGAGGCATGCTATCATCATAACAAATTGGCATATCAAAACTTGGGAGGCTAAAAACATCATCTTCATTAAACATAGCATCCCCAAGCTTGGGACAAACATTAATTTCAGTAAATATATTCTCAAATATGTCATTCTCATCAACCATAGCTTCCCCAAGCTTGGGCCTTCTCGTATCATAAGCATGATCACTCTCATCATTAATAGTATGGATAGCACCAATAGTATAGCAATTATCATCATCACGATGAGTAGTAGGAGAAACATCATTTGGGAGGGATACCTTTTTACCTTTTCTTCTCCGTCTTTTCTTTTTCTTCTTCACATCATGTGTGGGTTTAATTCTCTTTTTGGAGCTCCTTATTAATGAGATTGGTTAAATAGAAGGTTCCTCCTCGTTACCTGATTCATCCTAAGAAATAATAGGAGGATATTGGGAAGTCTCTTCCCTTTCATTAGTATTCTCCTCATCCTCTACTTTTTTCTTTTCTTTATGTAATTGGCAATATAAGGATTTTCAATGCAATTCACCGCACAATACATATAAATTTCTTCTAGATCAAAATCAAGAAGTTTATCATGGGCAAATACTGGAAGATAGTTAGTTATACGTTTCATTTCTTCATAAACCATAAGCAAACTAAGTTCATTATGATGTGCAAGGTAAATCGAGTCATCACAATTTTTGGAAACGGTTAGATCATGAAACAATTTGCATCGGATAGTTAAATGACCACGTTCATTGCAAAGTTCACAAGTACGGCTAAGAAAATTTAAATTTTCAGCACAAACATCTAGCCTTTCTTGCAACCATTTAGTTTCTAAGTACTTATGCCTCTTGCAAAATCTATCTTCCCTAATTGGTGTGTACTTGCAAACTCTATGCACTCCACAAAAGTCGACATGCTTATAAGAGACATTTTCATCATGACTAGTGCAATCATCATTAGTACTATGGATATTCAAAGAGTTCATACTAACAACATTCCAATCATGCTCATCATTCAAAGATTTAGTGCCAAACATTTTAATGCATTCTTCTTCTAGCACTTGGGCACAATTTTCCTTTCCATAATTTTCACGAAAGATATTAAAAAGATGAAGCATAAGAGGCAACCTTAATTCCATTTTTTTGTAGTTTTCTTTTATAAACTAAACTAGTGATAAAACAAGAAACTAAAAGATTCAATTGCAAGATCTAAAGATATACCTTCAAGCACTCACCTCCTCGGCAACGGCGCCAGAAAAGATCTTGATGTCTACTACGCAACCTTCTTCTTGTAGACGTTGTTGGGTCTCCAAGTGCAGTGGTTTGTAGGACAGTAGAAAATTTCCCTCAAGTGGATGACCTAAGGTTTATCAATCCGTGGGAGGCGTAGGATGAAGATGGTCTCTCTCAAACAACCCTGCAAACAAATAAGAAAGAGTCTCTTGTGTCCCCAACACATCCAATACAATGGTAAATTGTATAGGTGCACTAGTTCGGCGAAGAGATGGTGATACAAGTGCAATATGGATGGTAGATATAGGTTTTTGTAATCTGAAAATATAAAAACAGTAAGGTAACTAATGATAAAAGTGAGCACAAACGGTATCGCAATGCTAGGAAACAAGGCCTAGGGTTCATACTTTCACTAGTGCAAGTTTTCTCAACAATAATAACATAACTGGATCATATAACTATCCCTCAACATGCAACAAAGAGTCACTCCGAAGTCACTAATATCGGAGAACAAATGAAGAGATTATGGTAGGGTACGAAACCACCTCAAAGTTATCCTTTCTGATCTATCTATTCAAGAGTCCGTAGTAACATAACACGAAGCTATTCTTTCCGTTCGATCTATCATAGAGTTCGTACTAGAATAACACCTTAAGACACAAATCAACCAAAACGCTAATGTCACCTAGATACTCCAATGTCACCACAAGTATCCATGGGTATGATTATATGATATGCATCACAAAATCTCAGATTCATCTATTCAACCAACACAAAGAACTTCAAAGAGTGCCCCAAAGTTTCTTCCGGAGAGTCAAGACGGAAATGTGTGCCAACCCCTATGCATAGATTCCGAAGGTCCGGGACCCGCAAGTTGATCACCAAAACATACATCAAGTGAATCAATAGAATACCCCATTGTCACCACGGGTATCCCATGCAAGACATAGATCAAGTGTTCTTAAATCCTTAAAGACTCAATCCGATAAGATAACTTCAAAGGGAAAACTCAATCCATTACAAGAGTGTGGAGGGGGAGAAACATCATAAGATCCAACTATAATAGAAAGCTCGCGATACATCAAGGTCGTACCACGTCAAGAACACGAGAGAGAGAGAGAGAGAGAGAGAGAGAGAGATCAAACACATAGCTACTGGTACATACCCTCAGCCCCGAGGGTGAACTACTCCCTCCTCATTATGGAGAGCGCCGGGATGATGAAGATGGCCACATGTGAGGGATCCCCCCTCCGGCAGGGTGCCAGAACAGGGTCCCGATTGGTTTTTGGTGGCTACAAAGGCTTGCGACGGCGGAACTCCTGATCTATTCTGTTCCCTGATGTTTTTAGGGTATATGGACATATATAGGCGAAATAAGTCGGTCAGGGGAACCACGAGGGGCCCACGAGGGTGGAGGGCGCACCCCCCTGTGTCGTGCCTTCCTCGTTGCTTCCCTTACGTATACTCCAAGTCTTCTGGATTGCTTCCATTCCAAAAATAACTCTCCCGAAGGTTTCATTCTGTCTCGACTCCGTTTGATATTCCTTTTCTGCTAAACATCAAACAAGGAAAAAATGAAAACCGCACTGGCTCGGGTTAATAGGTTAGTCCCAAAAATAATATAAAAGTGCATAGTAAAGCCCATTAAACATCCAAGATGGATAATATAATAGCATGAATACTTCATAAATTATAGATACGTTGGAGACGTATCAGTCGTGTCGGCTGCTCTATACAATAGCCTCGTCCCTGATGACGGATGCTTTGTCGGGCGGAGCGTGGCTACAGTCCCGCCGCCTGGCGGGCGCTCACTATAGACACACCCCGTCTTATCTGCTTAATGGCGCACAAACTTTGAGGGGAGAGGGGCCCACCTGTTGGAAGGCGGCCCACTCCCGCTGCTGCCTGGTGGGGCATCGCCGCCTTCTGGGGCACGCCGATAGGTAGGGCCTGCCGCCTGCGGGCCGTACCGACCAGTCATCGTGGGAGCATGGCTCCCTCTGACGTAGATGATGTCACAGGCCGCATGGGAATAGTGCCGCGCCGGGCGAGGGGTGTCCGCTTGGTACACCGCACTGTAGCCACGCTTTGCCCTAGATTCAGGGGTGGCAAGCTGCAGTGTAGCCACGCCCTACCTTGTCGTGGTAATGAGGTGCTAACTATGAGGGGACGAGGGGCCGCCTGCTAGGAGTCAGCCTCCCTCGTGGCTGGCTTCTGGGTTCCGCCGTCTTCTAGCAGCCGGCCGCTTGGACCAACCGGCACAAGTAGGCAGTCGTTCGTCCAGGAGGTGTGAGGGGCGCAGTCGGCCCCGATATCTTGAAATACCATGCGGAGCTGATGAGGCTACCCGTGGTCATTTACTCCGACAGTGCTCCATCCCGCACCCCCATGGAGCGGCTACCTCGAAGCCGGCGCTGTGGGCGACATCTCCATGGCGGCTCCCCCCCTAGTGTGAGGCCCCTTCGGCGGCGGCGTCCATACCTGTCGGATCTGCTGCTACTGCTCCGGCTCTCGTTCGCTAACTCGCGCTACTGCTGCTGCTCTCCCCCTTGCTCGTGCTGCTACTCTGCTCTGATTTAGCTACACTTCATTCGACTAAGTCGACTTTTGTGTCAGTCGATTTTCAGGGGGTGGGGGGGGGGCTCGCCGGAGTTAAGGAAGAACCACCAGCAGTGGGGAGGGGGGCTTACCGGAGAGGTACCTCGCTATCTATCTTAGGGTTTAGGGTGGGGGTGGTGGTCACCAGCGGTGGTGGGGCGGTGGCGTGGGGACCACAGGAGAAAAAGCTCGGCGCGCGGGGGGGGGGGCGAGGGGCCTAGAGGGCTGGCCGGGGCGTTGGCAGACCGGCGGTGGGGAGTTGTTTTGGGGCGGCGGCGGACCGGCGGTGGGTAGTTGTTTCGGGGCGGCTGGGGACCGACGGTGGGGTGTTGTTTTGGGGCTGCGAGGCGGTGGCGGACCGACGGTGGGGAGTTTTTTCGGGGCGGCGAGGCGGCGCGGGGGCCAGTTGTTCGGCCGGTGATGGCTGGCGGCTCAGGGGGGTGCAGTTTGAAGAGGAACTGCAGGCCTACCTAAACTAGATGTGAAGTGCCTCTCTGCTACCTTTGCGTTCAGTTTCGACAGTAACATTCAGATTCCATAGTAAATTTCAGTTTCGACAGTTAAGTTCAGAGTCAACAGTTTTTACCTCGTCTGTTGTAGTCAGGTGGTTTTTGGTGGTAATGTATTTTACATCATCTATAGGAGATGCTATTAGAATCCCACTTGAGATTAAGGATGTATGTCTTGTGCTGCTTCAGCCTCAACGTCTTACGGCTCACCGGAGCTGCTCCAATGATGGAACAATCCATCACAACAGAGCAGTGCCCTGGACGCCATCTACAGATTCCTCTGATCTTCCTCCACACCTTCGACAACCTCCTCTGCCTCAACTTCTTCAGCGACCAACCGAATGATGCTGAGGTCGACACGGCTACGGCAAAGAGGTTGTACACTTGTCGCATCACTTATTACTCTACATTCATGTCGATCCATTAGGGCTATTTTCGTTCAACGGAAAAACATAGTAATAGGAAATTTTCCTATGGCACTCTGTTGTTCAATTATTCATGCATTTTGTTGAAAGGAATGGAGCAAAACATCCACCTGGACCTACTTTTCAAAATCCTATGCATGAAAACAAGACCAAGTGCATTAGTGGCAGAATAACATTCTAACTGTACACGCTTTCATATGGTTTCACTTTATTTTGGCCATGTTCCTTTGCATTCCTCTGCTCCAATTCCTGTGAACCACACACCCAATTTGACAGAAATCCTGTGTTCACAAATGCTCTGTTTCCCATGTGCATTCCTAACCTGTTCCGGTGCTTTTTCCTCCTATCCCTGCGTTTTTAGAATCATGCAAGCCAAATGAGCCCTTACAGAATTACTTCGGTTACAGGTAGGTGTCGAAGAAAACTTTGTGTGGTTTGTCCTGCTCCTGCCGCGATGTTGTCCACCTCACCTGAGCTGCTCCATCGATAGAAGCATCCACCAAACAAAACATCACGACTCCCGACCGTCTTTCGCCGCCTTAAATCTCCTTCCCTGCCACCGGCACCCACGGCAACGACATCACCATCATCGAGTCAGCAGATGAACCTAAGGAGTACATGGGTCTACAAGAGAGGTCACACTCTTTTGTTTCTGCTTATGTTATGCATTGCTTAATATTACCTACTACTTTGTTATCCCATTCACCTCTTAGACTCCAAGTCAGGTCCAAATTGATGTTCAAACTTGAGTTATAAATTAGTTGTGGGGCACATATCAAGCCAGCAATGAATAGTATCTCTGTCTAATATCTGGTTCACCTAGGGTATGCCTATGTTGTTCATATTGGGTGGGAAACAAATAGTAAAGCAATCATCATCTGTTTTTTATTAAATTAAAGAAATCATCAGCCTGCTATCATTATTTTTGGATCCATCCATTGGTTGTTACCATTACTCTAGATTTCTGCATGCTCTCCTTACATAATCTCACTATATTTTTTTGTATGCATGTCAGATATTGTACACAGTCATGCTGAACATGTAGAGAAAAAGAGAAGAGTTTTGTGTGGCAATACAATGTCATGTAGACATCACTCCATGGTGGGTTCAATGGCAAACCCTCCCCCCTCTCCAGATTGTAATCCAGAGGAAGATATGTGTTCTGAGGCGGATTCAGATGCAGCTGACCACTCCTATTTACGCCCAAGGTGTTTGCTCTAACTTGGCATGATGATGTTAATTAGTCATATCATGCATATGTTGCCTTGCAGTGCCTACTTTTGACATCATATATGTCATCTACTTAGTTTAGAAATGTTCTGTAATGCCACCTGTTTATTTTCAATATCATATATGGGAATTATGCAGTCTCATGTCTTTTAGCCAGCCATAATATATGTGAAATGTGCAATGCCATCCTGTTTAACCAGGCATCATATATTTGAATGATATCTTGCCCATCCTTTTCTTCATTACATTTCCATTTGTCGACAATGTTTGTACATTAAACTACTCTTCTTGTGAATCAGCCATTTGAGTGGGTGATGGAAAAATCTGGAGTGAAAACAAGGCCTTCAGAGTAGACAATGCTACCTGTCGAAGCAGATCTCTTGCTAGGTCCCGATAGCTCCTCAGAGATGGATTCAGAGACAGATGACCATTCCTATTCTCCCACCGAGGTGTATGCTCTAACTTGGCACGGTTATACTGCTCATATCATGCACACGGTGTCTTGCATTGCATAGTTTAGACATCATATACACAATATTCAACACCATGTTCTTAGTTCAGACATCATATATGCGAATGCCCTCTGCTTAGCATATAAATCACATATGTGAATTAAATCATGCGATCCTGATTACTTAGATAACATGTATGTGAATTATGTCATGCCATCCTATTTAGTTAGTCATCATATCTTTGAATTATGTTATGCTATGCTATCCAGTTTAGATAGACATCATATATGTGAAATTATGTCATGCTATTCGTTTTGGTTAGACAATATACATGTCAACTATTTCATGCCCTCTTTTTTCCACACTATCTATTGCATCTGTCTCTCATACAATGTCTATACATTCAACTATGTTTCCTGTTTATCAGCCATTTGAATTGGAGCGGGTGATGGCAGTATCTAGCGGAGTAAAAACACGGTCTTCAAATAAAATAGTGCTACCTCTTTGTGGAGATAGCACCCCGGTTGTACATGCACGAGAACTAGCCCTACCACACACAACCCAGACTCTCGCAGATTTACCCCTACTGCGATGGACAAAGAACCAGCTTCACCTAATCTAACCCCAACCCCAACAGATAGTAACCCAGTTCCTGTTGACACAGCACCATCTCCACCACAGAGCTCCCAAACAAGAGCAGTTAGTAAGGAAACTCAAGTGCCCAAAGTGCCAGTACTACGAAGGCGAACCCCAACTCCACCAGTTGGCATACCTATTCCTATGGAGGAAGCACAACTAGCCATTATGAGTTTAGCATCTATCGCATTTGATGTTGTTAAATCCTATGTGCGTATCTTCCCATCATGGAAATATTATACTGAAGATGAAGGAAAATGCCAGTTGCAGGTGTTTGTCCAGGAGTTATGTGTAAGTAATGTTATTCATGGTAATTACTTTGCTTTGTCCCATACATTCTACTTCCATGATGGTTATAATACATCAAAATTTCCCATTTTTCTCTATAGAGAAGGACCAATTTGGAAACTCATGATGAGGTAACCTGTGCTAATACCTCTGCTATCTTCAAGAATGCTTGGTGACAGTATCGGAATTACCTGAAGAAAACATACTTCACTGGCAAAGAAACTCATCAAATTCCCTTATGTTCTCCTGAGACACATTTACTGGACGATGACTTGGAGCGCCTTGTTTTGTATTGGTCCTGAACCAAGAAAGCGGTAAGGTCTATGAGCTCATTTTATTTTAAGTACTATATGCTTGTGTCTTATTGTACTCTGTTCATGTAGAACAAGTGCTTAAACCTGAAGATCAACTGTTCTCATTTAAGATTCCATTGCTATCGTGCATACTGCTTTGCTCTTGTATCACTTTATTTACTCATACAAACTTATTTTTAAATTGAACGATCCAATGGAAAATCCAATGGCACAACAGGTATGTTTACGCATGTTTCTTTAACAGGTTTGCTCTTATAAATAACTCTATTGATTTCAGTTTCAATTGTGTATACAGTTGACTTCTCATATCATGCACATTACTAGCATCACAACAGGGCCAAGAGTGTTGTTGTACATGCAGACCCGTGGTACCCACCTGAAATCTTGTTGTGCTGTGTAGTTTCCACCCTTTGTATTCTTTCAGTGCTGCTTTTTCTTGAACTGATATGATTTGAACCGTGTCTCTATTTTGATTTGGCAAGGCAATGCAGTGACCATAGGACATAGATATTTGTTTGTTTGATGCTTTTATAATGTACTACTTGGCAATAGAAGACTTGGTAGTTTAATCTTGTCCACCTTACTAATGAACTGGTTCACTGAAAGGAGTTTCACATACTAATACATGCTAAACCTGTTATCTGTCTTCTTGTTTCTTCTTTTAGAATGCTGACAGAATATTGGGGAAGAGTGCCTTATTAAGCAATGGTAAAGGATGTAATGCAGATAAGGTTTAGGATCGAGAGACATCCTTGTTGGTCTCCAACAAAGCTGATCAAACAACTAAGGAAACTATCTTGAAGACAGTGAGACAACCCCAAAGTCCTGTCTTGGTTTACTGTTTGAGTTACTGGCCACTACCTATCGGGGAAGCTGATCTGACCCACGAACACCTATGGGACCGGCGGACCGAGCCCCTTTCGGTTCAGTGGGGGGCGGAGGCCGCACGAAGAGCAGATCGAGGCGAAGCACACGAGCAGTTTACCCAGCTTCGGAGCTCTCCGGAGAGATAATACTCCTACTGCTGCTTGTCTGATTGTATTGTGTTCTTGCTAGGGAGCGCTGAGAGCTACAAGACCTAGCGTGAGTGTTCTCTGGTTTCGAATGAACCGACCCCTTCTCTACGTTGCGCATGGGCCTCCTTTTATATGCTCAAGGGGTCACCGACAAGTGGCAACGTAGACAAGGGCAAAAAGGGAAAATGAGTTACGGTTGGTACAACTACTTGTACAGTGTAACGTACCTAACCTTGACGGCAGGGTACAAAGGCATTAAATGCCCGTCTAAGTCGACTAAACAGTGCAGAAAGGGACCGTCAGGGGCGCCACCGCTCGCCACGATGGCAATCTTGTCAGCACCGCTTACCACCGCGCTCCGCTGGCCGCTGACTCTTGCCACGCGCTACCGAAAGGTCCCATGGCGACACGCTGGTGGATGAGCCGGAGCGGAGGAACAGAGTGGTAGTCTGCGCGCTGTAAGCGCTTTGCCGCGTCGTTGTTTTGTCGCGTCCGGAAGCTTGTCGCCTCCGGCCTTCCCGCAAGCCTCTTGCCGGGCCTTGTCTTCTAGATGTCTTGAGTGGCCTTCCCGGCAAGCTGCTCTTGCCGGGGCCTTGTCTCCTTGGCTTAAATACTTTGTTCTTGAATGGCTCCGAAGGAACTACGGAGGACCTTGGCGGTCACCAGGCAAGCCTTGCCGCGGGGCGCTGCTACTGCCCGTGCACGAGTTCGGGATACTAGGGTATCCCTACTCTAGTACACCGACAGGAGCCCCCGGGCCTGGGCCACACACGGTGTCGAGCGCTGTTGGGCCAGGCCCAAAACAGTGCACGGGCACATGCGGCCTTGGTTACGCCGTAACTCACTCCGGTCCCACCACGCCCTCCACGCACGACACGCATCGATTGAGGCGTCATGGGAGAGATTGTGGGGGGTTTCTTTATTCGGAAAAGCGGAACGTCCGCCCCCTCCCTCTTTATAAGCAGAGGAAGCAGGGGCAGAGCGCCCACCTCGCCAGTTGCTGTCCAATCTCGAAAAAACCACCGCTGCTCCCCCCCCCCCTTCTTCCCACGTCTGAAGAGAGCAGCGCTCCGCCCCCCATCGCCACCAAGACCACCAACGACGCCGGTCTCCCCACCGCCCGCCATGGCTCAAAGCCGACAAGGGAAGGCGTGAAGTCGGCCGAGGCGCAGCTGCTCAAGGGCGCTGCAAAAGGAGAGGGTTATCTTCCCCCAGCTCGCCGCAAGGGAGCTGAGGGAGAACTACTACCTCTTTCGGTCGACGGAGACGCTGGCGATCCGCTGACGAAGGTACTCCCACCGCTGCTTGAATTAGCCCCAACTGGGTACCCTTTCTTCGCACTGTTTTTCTATTGCGGGCTCTGCCCGCCCTTCTCTGAATTTTTCTGCGATATCATGAACACCTACAGGTTCCGCCTACTTGATTTCACCCCCAACGCTGTCCTGACCATGGCAGTTTTCGCACATCTTTGCGAAAATTTTGTCGGAGTCCATCCCAACGTAGCCCTTTTCCGCCACTTCTTCATGCCTCGAGTAGAGAGAGGAGAGCCTCTTGTCGGAGGAATCGCTTGGATCTCAAGGATCGGCAAGAAGGAAGCCTATCTGGAGGGAGAGCTCCGCAGCAAGTGGGAGGAATGGAGGGCAGATTGGTGTTGGATTGTAGAGGAGAACCCGCAGCCCTTTACCGCTCAGCGCCAAACCCCAATAGTACACGGCAACGATTGGAGCAACTTGGCGCCGGAAGATGCTAGATTGAAGATTGCCGTCACCCGGATCCTGCGCCTCAGGCTTGCCGGACTCACTATGGGCGCCGTTGGCGCAGATTTCCTACGCCGCCGCATCGCCCCCTTGCAGGAGAGGAGGAGACCTGCTTGGGAGTTCCAGAATGCGGCGGATATCATGAGGCTGGGCCCGGGCCTCAACTTCAATTTCACCGTCTTGGAGTTGGATGCGATGCTCCTGGAGCTGTTCAAGCATGACCCTGATCATCCCGAATGGTTCAGGTTGCCGAGGGGAGTTGTTCCACTGTGCAACAATTCCTCGCCAACCGCATCCGCGTAATGATGCCGCCAGCGACTCGCATGGAATTGTTCCAACCTGGCAAGAGCCTCGCAGATGACGCCGTGCGGGTGTTCTTCGACAGCTTGAAGAAGTGCCGATCCGCCCGATGAGCGTAAGGGCCTCACCGCGACAAGATCGACGACGAGATGCAGCGACGCCACCGGTTGGAAGAGGCGGCAGAGCTGCCGCTACCTGGCGATTCGGGTTCACCGTGGAGGAGGCAGAGGCAGCGAAGCAGCAAGCCTTGTCGAGCGAAGGAGTTTGCCGCAAGGAGGATCTTGCAGAACTCAAGCCGAGTCGAGTGAGAGCCCGGGCGCCTCCTCCCCACCATCTAGCAGCTTGCCGCGAGCGGAGCCCCCAGGTCCACTCAAGAAGGCGTCTTCGCAAGGTCGAGACAAACGGGCGGCAGACGGGCTAACAGCCGTCGCGCGCGCTGACGCGCTTCCACCGCTGCAAGCACTGTTGCTGCAGGAGCACTCACGCTGCTGCAAAGAATCGGAGCGGGCCTCCAGGTCACAGCCGCAACTCCCGCCAAGCGGTCAAGGGAACCCTCCTCCGCCTCGTCGCGCCGGAGGCGAGCCAGAATCCGATCTCTCCGCGCTCAGCTCCGACGAGGAAGAAGAAGAGTAAGCTTCTGTGTTGTACTTGTAGTTCTTCAACTTTCTTGCTTTGTCTTGTATCTGATTTGCTTCACTCTGAACCCTTTCGTTTTCAGGACGCTGGCCCAGAGAGCGTCGAAGAGAGCCAAGACCCCGGTGGTTGTCATCGAGGACGATCCCCCCGCGGCAGCAGGAGGCGCGTCCGAGACCACCTTGCCGGACGCGGCAACTCTTCCTCAAAGCAGCCCCCAGCACAGCCCCCAGCGTAAGTATATGGTTTACTTCTTACTGTCGGGCGTGCATGGGTGCCCTTTCTTTGCTGATATCAGACTGTTGGTTTGTGTAGGAGCAGAGCAGCCTCACCAAGAGTTCCCGGACGCCGCTCCCGACGTACTCATCTGCGCCGACTACACCGCCAAGGGAGGATCCCCGCAAGGGGCGTTCTCCGGCAAGGAGGCTTCTCCGGCAAGGGCAGTTCTCCGCAAGGGATAGCACCAACGACCCTCCGGTGGATGAGACCGCGGCTGTAGATCCTATCGCAGGTAATCCTCTTGCCTGAAAACTTCCCTTGGGTTCTTTTTCTTCTGATTTTCTTTTTGAACATTTGCTTGACTGTTCTTTCTTTTTTGGTCGCCGATCCATCCGCGCAAGGCCGATGGAGACCGAGGTCGCCGCGAGGAGGACGGCGCGGCAATACCGACGACGCCGCCGCTTATTGAGGAAGAAGCCGGCGCTGACGAGCCCGCCGGCGAGGAGGCCGCCAAGGCTCCCGCCGCAGAAGCTGGCGAGGGGTCCGGCGATCGCACTGATGGCCCCGAGGCCGCAGGAGCGCTAGGCGCTACACCGACCGCCGATCCCTCCGCCGCCCTGCCGCAGCGCCGAGTTCCAAGAGCCCCAGCCGGCGCTTACTTGAAGGCCGGGCGATGGCGTTTCATCAAGCTTCCTGGGCGCCGAGCTCTGTGGCGCCGGTCAAGGAGAAACTTTGACGAAGAGCTGCTCGCCTCACTGGCCGACGCTGGTCGACGCCAAGCAGCAGCAGCAAAGTCGAGGAGGAGCAGCCGAGGAAACTGTTGTCGCCTACCGCACACGACAAGCCAAGATGGAATCCCGGAAGCGCTTGTCGCAAGGCGGAGCAGACATAGAGAAACGCGCGGAGGAGCTCCGGGCATCAATCGTGAAGCTCTCCGGCCTTGGCAGAGGAGCGGAGCAAATCGTCGAGGCGCGCAAAGCCTTCATCCTCGAGAAGGCTGAGGTTGAGGAGCAACAACGGCTTGCCGCCAAAAAGCTATCGGCGCAGGAAGGTGAGCTGGCGCAGCGGAAGATCAATCTTGACAGCCATGAGGAGGAGCTTACAGCATGAGCAAACATTTGCGGGCTCTCAAGGAAGCAAAGGACGCCGCTGCAGCCGCCGAGGCCGCCAAGAAGGAGCTGGAGACGAAGGTGACGAGCTGGAGGCCAGTCTCAAGAAGGGCGGTGAGGAGCTTGCTGCACTCAAGCATGAGCGAGAGAAGGACGCTTACACTTTTGGCGAAGCTGCAGGGCTGCCTCGCCGAGAGGAGCAAGGAGCTCAGCGCCGCCAAGGACTCCAAAGCAGATCTCGAGCTGAAGCGACCACCTTGACTCGGACGCTGAAGGCGCCAGGAGCGGAGGTGGCCTTGTTGGAGAAGATCAAAACCGACGAGGCATCTGGGCGAAGTCTTGTTGCCGCCTGAACACCTTCAGAGAGAATGTGGAGCACTGGACCGAGGGTCTCGTGAATATTGCCGCCGCCATCGACGTGGAGCCTGGCAGAGCCGGGATGGTGGATCTCGGATATCCCTCCGATGAGCACCTCCAACCCAAAGGCCAAGCTCAGCTTGTTCTTCAAGGCGCGGTGACGGCTCTCCAGCGACTCCGGGAAGAGATTCCAAAGCAGCTGGCCGAGGAGTCGCGCCAGATCTGTGCGGGAGCTCTCTAGAAGGTGCTGATGAAGGTGGCCTTCCGCAATCCAGGCCTCAACCTCACCGGCGTCCTCAGGTCCTTGCCGCCGGATGCTGATGTGGAAGCGCTCAAGGCCCTTTTCGCACCCATTGTGGACAAGGTGGGCAAGATCAAGAGGGTTGATGGCGACCGCGTAGATTAGGCCGCCCATTTTATCTTTTCCTTGTCGCTGCTGGTCATGTTATGAAAACAATCTATTAGAGCTGCGACAAGCTATCTTGTAATATATACTTTATTTCGGGTAGTAATTGCAATGTTATTTCCTTTACTTGATTCCTTCCATTGTATGTTTTTGCCCTACGCTTTTAGGGAACTTGTCGGCGCGGGCACCTTTGTCATGAAGCGCCGAAAAGGGACGTCAAAGCCTCGTTGGTGGTGCCGCTTCCGACAAGCAACCTTGTCGCAACTAGTTGCAGCTCACTTAAATTGTTGAGCGGACTCGAAAAAAAGTAAGGGCGCAACTAGCTACGAGTTGGTTCCTCCGCGCACAGGTTTTCCATACAAAGCACGGTCGTTTGAGGAAGATAACTTAAAAATTTAAAAACTGATTGCTCAAAACTTTGGCAACTTAGCTTTTCTGTCGTCTGCTTCCCAGTAAGGCAAAACTTCCTTGAACGACGCCTGGTCCATACCATTATCTTCTCCTTCCCCCCCGGCAAACTTGTGTGCGAGGGAGCCTTCCTTTCTTTGAGAAAGAGAAAGAAGAGAAAATAAAGGTATGGAGCCTTGCGGCTCGTTATTGCTTACGGGAATAGGTGCTGCACAAAGTGTCAGATAATGCATGCAAAAATAAAGTAGAAAGCATGAAATTGACAAGATGTGCGGAGCACATGAGCTTTACTTATGCACGGGATCTGCGCCCGGCTTTGTACAAAGGATTACATGCAACATTGGCAAGACTTGTACAAAAGGTGGTTGCCGGAACAGGTTCCGACAACCGCGCCCTACGGGTAAAACTTACGAAGATGCTCAATATTCCATGAGTTGCTCACCGGATTGCCATCTTCGGTCTCATGGCGGACAGCGCCAGGCCTAGTGACTCGTCTCACCCGGTAAGGGCCTTCCCACTTCGGCGTCAACTTGTTAGAATTCTTGGCGGACTGAACGCGCCGAAGAACAAGGTCGCCTTCCTCGAGACTTCTGGCACTAACTTTGCGGCTATGGTAGCGGCGCAAAGCTTGCTGATATCGAGTAGCTCATACAGCGGCCTGAAGACGGTCCTCCTCAAGGAGCAGCGCATCATCTTGTCGCAGCTGCTCTTTCTCAAGCTCATCATAAGCGAGCACTCGAGGCGACCCAGATACGAAGTTCCGTGGGGAGAACTGCCTCGCCCATAGACTAGAGCGAAGGTGTCCGCCAGTGGCTCGATTTGGCGCCGTCTCGATCGACCAAAGAACCACCGCAGCTCCTCAATCCAGTTTCTTCCGCACTTGTGCAGCACCGTCGAAAGTCCTGGTCTTGAGCCCACGCAGCACTTCAGCATTTGCCCTCTCTCGCTGACCGCTGCTTCTCGGATGAGCAAGCGAAGCGAAGCAGACCTTGGCGCCAAGATCTTGGACGATCGCATGAAGGTGCGATCGGAATTGTGTGCCGTTGTCGGTGATGATCTTGTTAGGAATCCCAAAACGGCAAACAATCGACCAAGAACTTGACCGCCGACCGTGCTGTCACTTTCCTCATCGCTTCCACTTCCGCCACTTTGTGAACTTGTCGATTGCAACGCATAAGTACTCAAAGCCCCGACAGCTCGGGAAAGGGGCCGAGGATGTCGAGCCCCGCATCGAAAATGGCCGGGATAAAGGGATCGTCCGGAGAGCTTGAGCTGGTTGGTGTATCTGCTGGAATGGAACTGCACGCTTCACACTTGGTTACTTGTGCAGTTGCATCTCGGAGGGCTGTCGGCCAAAAGAAACCTTGCCGGAACGCTTTGTCGGCAAGTGCTTTTGCGCCAATGTGGTGACCACATATGCCTCCGTATCTTCGCCAACAGCTTCATCCATCTTCCCGGTGAATACACTTCAATTTCACACCGTTGAGTCTTCTTCTGTACAGTGTGCTGTCGACAAACTGGTACATACTTGACTGCCGGGCTACACTTTCCGCTTCTTCTTGCTCTTCGGGAAGTTCTCCTGTCTGAAGGAAACGGACGATCTGCTGTGCCCATGTTGGAGCTTGCGGCTCGACAACAAGTACTAAAGGCATATCTGCTGCTGCGGGAACATCCGCTTCTACGGCGAGAACCTGCGGCTCAGCCGGAGCTTGACGTTCCCCGGCAAGCTTGCCGGAGCAAAACTTGTCGGGAGTGTCTGCTTCAACGAAACAAACCCTAGGGCTTGTCGGAGCAGATGCTCCTCAAAGACTCTTGGTGTTGATCTTGGGACCTTCTTGGCGGCGGCTTCGGAAGCTCTGCCGGAAAATAGTCACCGAAATCAACTTCCTCTTCTTGTTCTGTCCGCTTGATGGCGTTATGATCGGTTGAGTCAGCTTGAGCACAAAAATCCCTGGTTCCATTGTGTAACTTGAGGCGGCGACTTTGACAGCCATCAGCTATATCGTTCGAGCTCTTGGAACATGTTCCATCTGCAGGCCGTCAAAGTGCTCTTCTAGCTTTCTCACTTCATCAACATAGGCTTCCATCAACGGACTCTGATAATCTTTGTTCACTTGGCGGACGACAAGCTGTGAGTCACCCCTGACAATGAGCTTCTTGATCCCAAGGTCTACCGCGATCATAAGACCGGCAAGCAAACCTTCATACTCTGCAGTATTGTTTGTTGCTTGCTCCTTGGGAAAGTGCATCTGGACTATGTACTTGAGGTGCTCTCCGTGGGTGCGACAAGCAGACGCTCAAGACCGCGCTTTGCAGCGAGAAGGCACCATCAAAGTACATAAGCCACTCTTTGCTCGCTTCCTTGACGGGATGCTCGTTTCGAATTTCTTCATCTTATGCTACGTCCATTCTGCTATGAACTCTGCCAGGGCTCTGCTTTGGATAGTTGAAGTGCTCTCAAACTTGAGACCAAAGCTTGACAGTTCCAGTGCCCACTCGACAATCATGCCCGTTGCTTCTGGATTTTGCAATATCCTTTTCAGCGAAAGCGAGTGACGACTGTTATCTCATGTGCTTGGAAGTAATGGCGCAGCTTTCTCGAGGCCATGAGGAGGCCGAAAAGCAATTTCTGCACACCAGAGTACCTTGACCTAGCCCCCTGCAGAAGGGAACTGACAAAGTAAACTGGCGCTGCACCATCCTTTTCTGCATCTTTTCACATGCCTGCGCAGATCCATCCTTGTCAAGACCAGAGCTTGCCGGTGAAGCCCCCTGCTTGTCGCTGGATGTGTCTGCCATGGTTGCCGGCTCATCACCTGCCTCCCTCTCCACTACTAACACAACACTAACCACTTGATTGGTTGCCGCCATATATAGCAGCAACTTCTCTTGTGGCTTAGGTGCGACAAGTATTGGAGTGGAGGACAGGTACCTCTTTAAGTCCTGCAGCGCAGCCTCCGTCTCCGGAGTCCATTTCATTGGACCTGCCTTTTTCAATATTTTGAAAATGACAGGGCGCGCTCTGCAGACTTAGAGATAAACCTGCTGAGAGCAGCCACGCAACCGGCAAGTCTTCGTACATCCTTGACGCGCTTTGGTGCTTCAATCTGCTCAGTGGCCTTGATCTTGTCGGGATTGGCTTCAATTCCCCGCTGAGAGACGAAGAACCCGAGAAGCTTGCCAAAGGGGACTCCAAACACGCACTTCTCGGGGTTGAGCTTGAGGTTGATCTTGCGCAGATTTGCAAAGGTTTCATCTAAATCTTGAATCAGAGTTGTCCTGTCCTTGCTCTTGACCACTATGTCATCCATGTAGGCTTCCACATTTCTGTGTATTTGCGGCTCAAAAGCGTGATGGACTACTCTTGCAAATGTTGAACCGGCATTCTTTAAACCGAAAGGCATCCGTACAAAACAGTATGTGCCACATGGGGTGATGAATGCGGTCTTCTCCTCATCCTCTTCTGCCATGAAGATCTGATGATATCCTGAGTACTCATCAAGAAATGAAAGCAAATCACATCCGGCCGTGGAATCAACAATCTGGTCGATACGTGGCAAGGGAAATGGGTCTTTGGGACAAGCTTTATTAACATCGGTAAAGTCGATACAAAGCCTCCATTTTCCATTTGCCTTACGCACGACCACAGGATTGGCCAACCACGTAGGATGGAGCACTCCTCTGACAAGGCTAGCTGCTTCCAATTTCTTGATCTCTTCTGCGATGAACTCTTGGCGCCTACCGCTCGCTCGACTTTCGCTTGACGGGCCGCGCGTGAGGACAGACGGCAAGATGGTGCTCAATTACTTTCCTGGGAACACCGGGGATGTCAGACGGTTGCCATGCAAACACGTCGACATTCGCCCGCAGGAAAGCAACGAGCGCGCCTTCCTATTTAGGGTCGAGAGTGGCACTGATGGTGAAGGTACCACCAGTGCCGTCCTCCTTGGCGGACACCTTCTTGGTCTTTGGCGGTGCTGCCATCGTCTTCTTACACTTGCCGGTGGAGCTCGATGGTGCGTCCTCGACGGTAGCGCAGCACTCCGAAGAGGTGCGCTTGCCGGAGTGGGCATCATAACTCTTGCCGGACTTGGTCTTCTTCTTCCCCCCGGGAGCTTCAGCGGCAAGTGATTTGCTATCTATTGCAGCTGCTGCTTCCCGGTAGATCTTGTCGGCGCAGATAAGAGCATCCTTCTTGTCGCCAGGAACAGAGCTAACACTTATCGGGCCTGGCATCTTGAGCATGTTGTATGCATAATGAGAGGCTGCCATGAACTTTGCGAGTGCTGGACGGCCAAGTATTCCATTGTAAGGCAATGGAAAATCAGCAACGTCAAAAGTGACCCTCTCAGTCCTGAAGTTCAACTCGCTGCCAAACGTCACCGGCAACGTGATCTTTCCCTTCGGTTTGCTCCTTCTCGGATTGATTCCTTGGAATGTGCCGGTCTCTTCGAGCTCGCCCTCGGGGATCTAAAGCTTCTGGAGCACCACGGAGGAGATCAGATTTAAGCCGGCCCCGCCGTCAACTAGCATCTTGGTGACCTTGAGGTTGCGGATAGTTGGTGATACCAACATCGGCAAGCACCCGACCGCAGTTATGCGATCAGGGTGGTCCTCAATATCAAAGATGATAGGCGTGCTGGACCATTTCAGGGGCTTGCGCGACTCGACAGATGGTTCTGCCGCATTGACTTCCCGCATCCACTGCTTGAGTTGGCGGTGTGAAGTATGCAGAGAAGCACCACCGTCAACGCACAAGACCTCTGTGGCTTTCTGGAACTCCTGCTCATTGGTTTCGTCATCTTCTATGTCTTCATCGTCGTCGTCATCTTCATCCTTGTCGCGGCCACGGGGAGGTCTGTCTCCTTGCCGCTGCTTGGCCTTGCCGCAGCGTCCTCCCCGGCCGGGGCGTTTCTTGCTAGCTCCTCCAGCGCCTTCCTGGGCCTTCTCCTTGTCGCGTCGCTCGTACTCAGCCTTCTGCTGCTCGACAAGCTGCTCGACCTTCTTGCAGCTCTGGAGGTCATGACCCTTGGTGCGGTGGATCTTACAATACTGCTTGTTGGAGCCGTCCTGCTTGTCGGCGATCGCCACAACTGACAGCTTGGTGCTCAAGGCAACCTCCTTGCCGGAGCTACCAACTTTGGCTTTCTTGGCGCCACCTCCGCTTCGGACTGCTCGACAACTAGCACATCTCTGCCTTTCTTCCTTCGTTGTTCGCCGTCGGCTTTTCTTTGCCGGGCGGACTCTCACTATCGATCCTGCTGCCTCCACATTCTCTCCGGGAGTCTCCTCCTTCCTCAAAGACGCGCACACTTGTCGGCCAGTGGCATATAGCTCACCGACGCCCTTGATCTTGAACATCGCCATCTCCTCCGATCCTGCGGTTCCAAGACGTTTCGATGGAACGCGCTGATTACCGCGCAGGGTGGGCATTTGGGATGTTGTGCTGTACACGGTTGAATCTCCGAATGAACTTGCGCAGGGCTCTCCTTCCTTCCGGCGAAAGCAGATGAAGGTCGCTCTCTTATTATGAGGTTTGTGGCTGCTCGTGAAGGCGCCAACAAACCGATGGCATAGATCCGCCCAAGAGGATATGGAGTTGTCCGGCAAGTGCATGAGCCAGGATCTGACATTGGGCTTGAGTACCAGCGGGAAGTAGTTGGCCAGGATCTTGTCGTCTCGCCCCCCGGCAGCTTGCACCGCAATGGTGTAGATGCTGAGGAACTCCGACGGATGCGCCTTGCCATCGTATTTCTCCGCACGCTCGGCTTGAAATTCTTCTTGCTGGGCCATGGACTTGCCGCAGCTCACGAGTGAACGCAGGGCAACCTATCACAGACGGCAAGTCGCCTGGTTCCCCTGGCGCATGCATGTCGACAGAGGGCCCAGCGCGCTGGTCTGATTGACGCCACGCTTCTCTTCGGCGCTCGATGCGAGTTCGAGCGTCTTCTTGTTGTCGTTCATGAAGAACTTGGCGCTGATCGTGACGAGCTCGTGGATCTGATGACGCGGTGGAGTCGCTGTCGAGGTGGATCCGGCGAGTCAGCGATCTTGGCCTTTGGGGTGGAGAGTGCATGGTGGTTGCACCCTCACAGGTTTCGTCGCCACCGACTCGTGCCTTGTCGCCTTGCCGCGGCAGCGATGTTGTCGGTTGCCGCGGAGTGTCGCCGTTGGCAAAGCCGATGAGACTCTGGATGGTGGCCCTCCATTCATCGACCTTGTCGGCTGTTGGAGGGTAATCTAGAAGCACTTGAGCTCTCGCTAAAGCTTCGCTGGAGTGGTAGGTGGCGATGGCGAACGGTGCAAGGAGCGGATATGCTCGGACTTCTAACTATGTTAGAAGGAGCAGATATCCGCCCAGCGCATCGATGCCTCGCTTCGTGCCAGCATGTTGGCGTGCACGCTGGTCTTGAGGGCCTCGGGATCCACCAGCTCGATCTTGATCCAACGAGCGATGGTACTGTGAATACCATGATCTGCCGGTCCGCGCTCCTCGAGATGGGCGCTGTGCGTGTACGGACGCCGAGGTCTGCGCGGCCTTGTCCTTGGACTTGGCAGCATCATGAGCTCCCTCGTCGACGCCCGTTCTTCCCGCTGGTCTCACCCCACCACCCATTTGCTCGGTGGTGGTGGAATCGACGATGGGCGGCTCCGCCGCCGCCAAGCCTTCTTCTTGGTGGCATGTCGATGAAGATGATGAAGATATTGCTCGTGAACGCCGGATCAGGTTCACACAGCCTCGACGCTCCCTACCGGGCGCGCCAAAGATGTCGGGAAGTTGATCGACCCACGAACACCTATGGGACCGGCGGACCGAGCCCTTCGTTCGGTGGGGGCGGAGGCCGCACGAAGAGCAGATCGAGGCGGCTAACACGAAAGCAGTTTACCCAGCTTCGAGCTTTCCGAGAGATAATACTCCTACCGCTGCTTGTCCGATTGTATTGTGTTCTTGCTAGGGAGCGCCGAGAGCTACAAGACCTAGCGTGAGTGTTCTCTGGTTTCGGATGAACCGACCCCTTCTCTACGTTGCGCATGAGCCTTCTTTTATATGCTCAAGGGGTCACCGACGGTGGCAACGAGACAAGGGCAAAAAGGAAAATGAGTTGCGGTTGGTACAGCTACTTGTGCAAAGGTAACGTACCTAACCCTCGACGGCGGGGACAAAGGCATTAAATGCCCGCCTAAGTCGACTAAACAGTGCGTAAAGGGACCGTCGGGCGCCACCGCCGCCACGATGGCAATCTTGTCAAGACCGCTTACCACCGCGCTTCTCGCTGGCCGCAAGACCTCTTTCTTGCCACGCGCTACCGAAAGGTCCCATGGCGACACGCTGGTGGATGAGCCGGAGCGGAGGAACGGAGTGGTAGTTCGCATGGCAAGCGCCTTTGCCTTGTCGTTGCCTTTGTCGCGTCCGAAGCTTGTCGCCATCGGGCCTTCCGGCAAGCTCCTCTTGTCGGGGCCTTGTCTTCTAGATGTCTTGAGTGGCCTTCCCGGCAAGCTCCTCTTGCCGGGGCCTTGTCTCCTTGGCTTAAATACTTTGTTCTTGAATGGCTCCGAAGGAACTACGGAGGACCTTGGCGGTCACCAGGCAAGCCTTGCCGCGGGGCGCTGCTACTGCCCGTGCACGAGTTCGGGATACTAGGGTACCCCTACTCTAGTACACCGACACTACCGCTTGCACAAGCTATTCAAACTCACTGTCTGAATCAGTTCGGTTTCTTGAGTCTCAACTACAAGCTGAAAGACATCGATCAGCTATGCTGCGACAAGAAGCGGAAGGACCGCGGAAGTCCCTGGAGGATTCAGATGCATACTTTCTGGTGCAACAGCAAGCGTTGGAGGATTTTAGCGCCAAACAGTACAAAGATAATAAGCTTGCTAAGCTTATTGCCAGCATGGTGGATACCCAGGATAACGTTTCTTGAGCACTTCTGAAGTTGTTTCAGTTATGGACTTGTTTTGCCGCCGCGTTTATTTGCACGAGTGGCCAATTTTGATGGCCAGTGTATGTAATATGCTGCTTTGTTCCCTATATTTGTACTCGTGGCGAACTTTGATGCCCAGTGGATGTAATATGTGTAATAGTTATAATAGGCTAGCGTTAGTTGCTTGCTTATTTATTTCCTTATTGTCTTGTTTAGTTGTTTGCTTGTAATCACTGCAGTTCCTTTTCCGCATTTTTCTAGTGGCCACAATAACCTATTTTTGGTAACTAGGCCACAATAATCATCATGGCAACACACAGACTGTTGTAACCATGGGCCTCCTGCGGGCCATAGGACCCATGGGCCTTCAAAGGGCCTTAGGATCAATGGACTTTCTACGGGCCGTATGATCCATGGTCCTTCTACGGGCCATATGATCCATGGGCCTTCAACGGGCCGTATGACCCATGGGCCTTTTACGGGCCGTAGGATCCATGGGCCTTCTACGGGGCGTATAATCATTTCGCCAAACATGGGCCTTACTATTCGTGGACCATAACGGGCCGTTAATAGGCCGTATTTGATAGCGCTATGAAAACAGCCCAATGGGTTAATGGGCCACAAACGGGCCGAATGTAACCATGGGCTGAATTTGGCCCACAAACGGAACAGGCGAGTAACGGACCGTAACTAACCGAATTCTAGAAATGAGCCCAAGAATAAATGGGCCCTTAGAAGGCCGAAAGGTAACACGGGCTGGAAACGGCCGACGGAATAAACGGCCGTTAGTGGGTATAAAGCGATACACTGTTCATTATGGGCCAGTTTCATCTCGGGCCTTTAATGGGCCCAGAGTTACAAAGGGCCTCATATGGGCCGAAAGATATCATGTGCCATACATGGGTGATAAGTCCATTTTGCATCATGCTTTTATATCGATATTTATTGCATTATGGGCTGTTATTACACGTTATGTCACAATACTTATGCCTTTTCTCTCTTATTTTACAAGGTTTACATGAAGAGGGAGAATGCCGATAGCTGGAATTCTGGGCTGGAAAAGGAGCAAATATTAAAGACCTATTCTGCACAACTCCAAAAGTCATGAAACTTCATGGAGGCAAGTTTTGGAATATATAAAAAATACTAGAGTAAGAATCAACCAGAGGGGGCCCACACCCTGCCCACAAGGGTGGGGGCGCGCCCTACCCCCTGGGCGCGTCCCCCTACCTCGTGGGCCCCCTGGCAGGCCTCCGATGCCCATCTTCTGTTATATGAAGTCTTTTACCCTGGAAAAAATCATAAGCAAGCTTTCGGGAAGAAATACCGCCGCCACGAGGCAGGACCTTGGCGGAACAAATCTAGGGCTCCGGCGGAGCTGTTCAGCCGGGGAAACTTCCCTCCGGGAGGGGGAAATCATCGCCATCGTCATCACCAACGATCCTCTCATCGGGAGGGGGTCAATCTCCATCAACATCTTCACCAGCACCATCTCCTCTAAAAACCTAGTTCATCTCTTGTATCCAATCTGTCTCAAAACCTTAGATTGGTACCTGTGGGTTGCTAGTAGTGTCGATTACTCCTTGTAGTTGATGCTAGTTGGTTTATTTGGTGGAAGATCATATGTTCAGATCCTTTATGCATATTAATACCCCTCTAATTATGAACATGAATGTGATTTGTGAGTAGTTACGTTTGTTCCTGAGGACATGGGAGAAGTCTTGCTATAAGTAGTCATGTGAATTTGGTATTCGTTCGATATTTTGATGAGATGTCTGTTGTCTTTCCTCTAGTGGTGTTATGTGAACGTCGACTACATGACACTTCACCATTGTTTGGGCCTAGAGTAAGGCATTGGGAAGTAATAAGTAGATGATGGGTTGCTAGAGTGACAGAAGCTTAAACCCTAGTTTATGAGTTGCTTCGTAAGGGGCTGATTTGGATCCATATGTTTCATGCTATGGTTAGGTTTACCTTAATACTTCTTTTGTAGTTGCATATGCGTGCAATAGGGGTTAATCATAAGTGGGATGCTTGTCCAAGAAAGGGCAGTACCCAATCACCGGTCCACCCACATAGCAAATTATCAAAGTAACGAACGTGAATCATATGAGCGTGATGAAAACTAGCTTGACGATAATTCCCATGTGTCCTCGGGAGCGCTCTTCTCTATATAAGAGTTTGTCCAGGCTTGTCCTTTGCTACAAAAAGGATTGGGCCATCTTGTTGCACCTTATTTACTTTCATTACTTGTTACCCGTGAGAAATTACCTTATCACAAAACTATCTGTTACCGATAATTTTAGTGCTTCAAGAGAATACCTTACTGAAAACCGCTTGTCATTTTATTCTGCTCCTCGTTGGGATCGACACTCTTACTTGTCGAAAGGACTGGGTCATCAAGACTCTTTTCTGGCACCATTGCCGGGGAGTGAAGCGCCTTTTATAGGTGGAATTTGGTAAGGAAAAATTTATATAGTGTGCTAAACTTTACTGTCACTTGTTACTATGGAACATAATCCTTTGAGGGCTTGTTCGGGTATCTTCACCCGACCAAGAGAGCAAAGAGTTGCTCCTCAACCTACTGAACCTACTGAAAATGTTTACTTTGAAATTCCTTCGGGTATGATAGAGAAACTGCTAGCTAATCCTTCTACAGGAGATGGAACATTACATCCCGATTTGCACCTAATCTATGTCGATGAAGTTTGTGGATTATTTAAGCTTGCAGGCATGCCGGAGGATGTTATCAAGAAGAAGGTCTTCCCTTCATCTTTGAAGGGAAATGCATTGACATGGTTCAAGCTATGTGATGATATGGTATCATGGAACTACAACCAATTGAAATTGGAATTTCATCAGAAGTTTTATCCTATGCATCTTGTTCATCGTGATCGTAATTATTTATATAATTTGGCCTCGCGAAGGAGAAAGCATTGCTCAAGCTTGGGGGAGGCTTAAGTCAATGTTATATTCATGCCCCAATCATGAGCTCTCAAGATAAATTATTATTCAAAAAATTTATGCTCGGCTTTCTCTCAATAATCGCTCCATGCTCGACACTACTTGTACTGGTTCTTTTATGATGAGGACTATTGAATTCAAATGGGATTTATTGGAAAGAATTAAATGCAACTCTGAAGATTGGGACCTCGATGAAGGTAATGAGTCAGGTATAACACCTAAATTTGATTGTGTTAAATCTTTTATGGATACCGATGTTTTCCGTGAATTTAGCACTAAATATGGACTTGATTCTGAGATAGTAGCTTCTTTCTGTGAAATCTTTGCTACTCATGTTGATCTCCCTAAGGAGAAGTGGTTTAAATATAATCCTCCCATTGAAGTAAAAGTAGTTGCACCTATTAAAGTTGAAGAAAAGACTATCACTTATAATGTTGATCCTGTTGTTCCTACTGCTTATATTGAGAAACCACCTTTCCCTGTTAGAATAAAGGATCATGCTAAAGCTTCCACTGTGGTTCATAAGAGTAACACTAGAACACCTACACCCCTTGAGCAAATTAAAGTTGAACCTAGTATTGCTATGGATAAAGATCACTTGGTCGATAATATTGACGGGCATGTTATTTACTTCTGCGACGAAGCTGCTAGAATTTCTAGACCAGATACTAAAAATAAACTTAGAACGGTTGTAGGCATGCCTGCTATTTTTGTTAAAATAGGAGATCATTGTTATCACGGCTTATCTGATATGGGTGCTAGTGCAAGTGCAATACCTCATTCCTTATACAAAGAAATTATGCATGATATTGCACCTGCTGAGATAGAGGAAATTGATGTTACAATTAAGCTTGCCAATAGAGACACTATTTCACCAGTTGGGATTGTTAGAGATGTTGAAGTCTTGTGTGGGAAAGTTAAATATCCTGCTGATGTTCTTGTTCTTGGTTCCCCAGACTTTTGTCCCATTATATTTGGTAGACCCTTCTTGAATACTGTTAATGCTAGGATAGACTACAAAAAGGATGTTGTTACTATTGGTTTGGGGGTTATGCCTCATGAGTTTAATTTTGCTAAATTTCGTAGACAACCCCATGATAAAGAATTTCCTAGTAAAGATGAAATTATTGGTCTTTCTTCTATTGCTATACCTCCTAATGATCCGTGAGAACAATATTTGCTCGACCATGAAAATGATATGTTTATGAATGAAAGAAGGGAAATAGATGAAGTATTCTTTAAACAAGGACCTATTTTGAAACACAACTTGCTTGTTGAAATCCTAGTGGATCCTCCTCCACCCAAGGGTGATCTCGTGTTTCAACTTAAACCTTTACCTGATACTCTTAAATATGCTTATCTTGATGACAAAAATATATATCCTGTTATTATTAGTGTTAACCTTTCAGAGCATGAAGAAAATAAATTATTGAAAACTCTGAAGAAGCACCGTGCTGCTATTGGATATACTCTTGATGATTTAAGGGCATTAGTCCCACTCTATGCCAGCACAAAATAAAATTAGAGAAAGATGCTAAACCGGTTGTTGATCACCAACGACGGTTAAATCCTAAGATGAAAGAAGTGGTAAGAAAAGAAATACTAAAGCTTATGGAGGTAGGTATAATTTATCCCGTTGCTGATAGTCAGTGGGTAAATCCTGTCCATTGTGTCCCTAACAACGGAGGTATTACTGTTGTTCCTAATGATAAAGCTGAATTGATCCCACAAAGAATTGTTACAGGTTATAGAATGGTAATTGATTTCCGCAAATTAAATAAAGCTACTAAAAAGGATCATTACCCTTTACCTTTTATTGATAAAATGCTAGAAAGATTATCCAAACATACACATTTTTGCTTTCTAGATGGTTATTCCGGTTTCTCTCAAATACCTGTGTCAAAACAGGATGAAGAAAATACCACCTTTACTTGTCCTTTCGGTACCTTTGCTTATAGACGTATGCCTTTTGGTTTATGTAATGCACCTGCTACCTTTCAAAGATATATGACTGCTATATTCTCTGACTTTTGTGAAAAGATTGTTGAGGTTTTCATGGATGATTTCTCCGTATATGGAACTTCTTTTGATGATTGCTTGAGCAACCTTGATCGAGTTTTGCAGAGATGTGAAGATACTAATCTTGTCTTGAATAGGGAGAAGTGCCACTTTATGGTTAATGAAGGTATTCTCTTGGGGCATAAAATTTCTGAAAGAGGTATTGAAGTTGATAAAGCTAAAGTTGATGCTATTGAAAAGATGCCGTGTCCCAAGGACATTAAAGGTATAAGAAGTTTCCTTGGTCATGCCGGTTTTTATAGGAGGTTCATTAAGGACTTCTCTAAAATTTCTAGGCCTCTGACTAATCTCTTACAAAAATATGTTCCTTTTGTCTTTGATGATGATTGTGTAGAAGCATTTGAAATACTTAATAAAGCTTTGATTTCTGCACCTATTGTTCGGCCTCCTGATTGGAATTTACCCTTTGAAATTATGTGTGATGCTAGTGATTATGCTGTAGGTGTTGTTCTAGGAAAAAGATTTGATAAGAAATTAAATGTTATCCAGTATGCTAGTAAAACTCTAGACAGTGCCTAGATAAATTGTGCTACTACTGAAAAAGAATTTTTAGCAATTCTATTTGCTTGTGATAAGTTTAGACCCTATATTGTTGATTCTAAAGTAACTGTTCACATTGATCATGCTGCTATTAAATACCTTATGGAAAAGAAAGATGCTAAACCTAGACTTATTAGATGGGTTCTCTTGCTACAAGAATTTCATTTGCATATTATTATTGATAGAAAGGGAGCTAAGAACCCCGTTGCAGACAACTTGTCTAGGTTAGAGAATGTTCTTGATGACCCACTACCTATTGATGATAGCTTTCCTGATGAACAATTAGCTGCCATAGATGCTTCTCGTACTGCTCCATGGTATGCTGACCATGCTAATTACATTGTTGCTTAATTTATACCACCTAGTTTCACATACCAGCAAAAGAAAAAGTTTTTCTATGATTTAAGACATTACTTCTGGGATGACCCACACCTTTATAAAGAAGGAGTAGATGGTGTTATTAGATGTTGTATACCTAAGCATGAATAGGAACAGATCCTACGCAGGTGTCACTCCGAGGCCTATGGAGGACACCACGCAGGAGATAGAACTTCACATAAGGTATTACAATCCGGTTTTATTAGCCTACTCTCTTCAAAGATGCTCGTAAGTTTGTCTTGTCTTGTGATGAATGTCAAAGAATTGGTAATATTAGTAGACATCAAGAAATGCCTATGAACTATTCACTTGTTATTGAACCATTTGATGTTTGGGGCTTTGATTATATGGGATCGTTTCCTTCCTCTAATGGGTATACACATATTCTAGTTGCTGCTGATTACGTTACTAAGTGGGTAGAAGCTATTCCAACTAGTAGTGCTGATCATAACACCACTATTAAGATGCTTAAGGAAGTTATTTTTCTGAGGTTTGGAGTCCCTAGATATTTAATGACTGATGGTGGTTCACATTTTATTCATGGTGCCTTCCGTAAAATGCTTGCTAAGTATGATGTTAATCATATAATTGCATCTCCATACCATCCACAATCTAGTGGTAAAGTAGAACTCAGTAATAGGGAGCTCAAATTAATTTTGCAAAAGATTGTTAATAGATCTAGAAAGAATTGTTCCAAGAAACTTGATGATGCATTATGGGCCTATAGAAGTGCATATAAAAAATTAAAAATCCTATGGGTATGTCTCCGTATAAAATGGTTTAGGGAAAATCATGTCAATTACCTCTCGAACTAGAACATAAGGCATATTGGGCCATTAAAGAGCTCAATTATGATCTCAAACTTGCTGGTGAGAAGAGGCTATTTGACATTAGCTCACTTGATGAATGGAGAACCCAGGCCTACGAGAATGCCAAACTCTTTAATGAAAAAGTTAAAAGGTGGCATGACAAAAGGATACAAAAGCACGAGTTTAATGTAGGTTGAGGGAGTCCTAGATTAGGGGGTGTCCGGATAGCCAGACTATGACCTTTGGCCGGACTCCTGGACTATGAAGATACAAGATTGAAGACTTCGTCCCGTGTCCGGATGGGACTTTCCTTGGCATGGAAGCCAAGCTTAGCGATACGGATATGTAGATTTCCTACCATTGTAACTGACTCTGTGTAACCCTAACCCTCTTTGGTGCCTATATAAACCGGAGGGTTTTAGTCCTAGGACGAACAACAATCATACCATACGCTAGCTTCTAGGGTTTAGCCTCTCTGATCTCGTGGTAGATCTACTCTTGTACTACACATATCATCAATTTTAATCAAGCAGGAGTAGAGTTTTACCTCCATCGAGAGGGCCTGAACCTGGGTAAAAACATCGTGTCCCTTGTCTCCTATTACCATCCGCCTAGACGCACAGTTCGGGACCCCCTACCTGAGATCCGGCGGTTTTGACACCGACATTGGTGCTTTCATTGAGAATTCCTCTGTGTCGTCATCTTTAGGCCTGATGGCTCCTTTGATCATCAACAATGATGCGCTCCAGGGTGAGACTTTTCTCCCTGGACAGATCTTCATATTCGGCGGCTTTGCTGCTGCGGGCAATTCTCTTGGCCATCCGGAGCAGATTGAAAGCTACGCCCGCCACCAGTCAGATTTGGAATTTTGAACTACACGGCCGACGTCGCGGAGACTTGATCTTCGACGGGTTCGAGCCACAGCCAAGCGCGCCAAGACCGCATCACGAGGGCATGATCTAGCTCTGCCGCGAAAGGTGTCTGGAGGCCGCACCGATGCACGCTCTAACCTTTAGCTCGAGCGATTGCACCGATCGAGGGCGGGTGGCTGGACACCGCCTCGGGGCTGCAATCTCTCTGACGATTGAGCCGTACACCTACCCGTCCTTTGCGGCTCGTGACTCCTCTCCGGACTCCGAGCCTTCGGGCCCCATAATCGAATCCGATTGGGCGCCGATCATAAATTCACCGCCGACATCTTTCAAGATTTTCGCCCTTGGCAACATCCTGAATTCACTAAAGTCTCTCTCTTTATCGGAGAGCCCTGGCGGATTATGGTCAGGAAGGTTGGGATGCGGACGACGAAGAAATTCAAAGCCCACCCACCACCCACTTCGTAGCCACTATCGATGATTTAACCGACAATCTCGACTTCGACTCCGAAGACATCGATGGTATGGACGATGATGCAGGAGACGACCAAGAACCAGCGCCCACAGGGCACTGGAAGGCCACCTCTTCATACGACATATACATGGTGGACATCCCAAAAGATGGGAATGGCGATGGAACAGCGGAGGATGACCCCTCCAAGGAACAGCCTAAGCAACGGCGTCAGCGGCGCCGCTCTAAATCCTGCCACAGCAAAAACGGTGATTCCGACACGGGAGACAATAACACCCCGGACAGTGCCGAAGATAACCCCCTCCAGCAGGATTCAGCGCAGGAGGATGGAGAAGCCAGCCCTAATGAGAGAGCGGCAGAAAGAGAGGTAGAGGACGATAATTACATGCCTCCCTCCGAAGATGAGGCAAGCCTTGACGACGAAAAATTCGTCGTGCCCGAGGATCCCGTTGAACAAGAGCGTTTCAAATGCAGGCTCATGGCCACGGCAAGCAGCCTCAAGAAAAAGCAGCAACAGCTTAGAGCTGACCAAGACTTGCTAGCTGATAGATGGACTAAAGTCCTTGCGGCCAAAGAGTATGAACTCGAGAGCCCCTCCATGAGCTACCCAAAACGCAGGCTGCTACCCCGATTAGAGGAGGAAGCACCCAAACCTACATCACCAGCGCATGATACGGCTGACCGGCCACCTCGTGGCGCAGAGAGGCCTCTCGGCCCTCAACTCAAGCCGCACTCAGGCGCCACTCAAAAATACCAAGGCGCTGGGAAATCGCGGACCTGCGAGATATATTGGAGGACAAGGCAAGGCAAACAAGATCGATCTACGGATCGCGTGGGCACCTCATGACACGTGACGATAACCGTCACGTCGGATATGGCAACTCCGGCCGGGCCGAACACAGTAGACAAAGCTCATTTGAGCTGCGTCGATATAGCCCAATATCTGAGGCGCCAAGACACCCACTATGCTTCACAGATGAAGTGATGGATCATCAAATCCTCGAGGGTTTCAAACCCGTAAACATTGAATCATACGATGGAACAACAGATCCCGCGGTTTGGATCGAGGACTATCTCCTTCACATCCACATGGCCCATGGCGATGATCTACGCCATCAAATACCTCCCACTCAAGCTTAAAGGACCAGCCCGGCATTGGCTTAACAGCTTGCCGGCAGAGTCAATTGGTTGTTGGGAAGACACGGAAGCCGCATTCCTCGACAATTTCGTGGCACATATATGCGACCACCGACGCCGATGACCTAAGCCACATAATTCAGCAGCGAGAGAATCGGCCGGACAATTACGGACACGGTTCCTAACCAAGAAAAATCAAATCGTCGATTGTCCGGATGTAGAGACCCTTGCATCCTTCAAACACAACATCCGCGACGAGTGGCTTGCCCGGCACCTAGGACAGGAAAAGCCGAAATCCATGGCAGCCCTCACAACACTCATGACCCTCTTTTGCGCGGGAGAGGACAGCTGGCTAGCTCGTAGTAACAACATGACCAAGAGCCCTGGTAATTCGGTTACCAAGGACAACAATGGCAAGTCGCGTCGCAACAAGCACAAGCGCCGCATTAATGGCGATAATGCTGAGGATACGGCAGTCAATGCCGGATTCAGAGGCTCTAAACCCGGTCAGCGGAAAAAGCCATTTAAAAGAAATACTCCGGGCCCGTCCAATTTGGACCGAATACTCGATCGCTCGTGCCAGATACACGGCACCCCGAAAAACCAGCCAATCACACCAACAGGGATTGTTGGTTGTTCAAGCAGGCAGGCAAGTTAAATGCCGAAAACAATGACAAGGGGCTGCATAGCGATGACGAGGAGGAGCCCCGGCCGCCGAACAATAGAGGACAGAAGGGCTTCCCCCCGCAAGTGGGGATGGCGAACATGATATACGCAACCCACATACCCAAAAGGGAGCGGAAGCGTGCACTAAGGGACGTATATGCGATGGAGCCAGTCGCCCCAAAGTTCAACCTGTGGTCTTCCTGCCCGATCACTTTTGATCGAAGGGACCACCGCACTAGCATCCACCATGGCAAATTCGCCGCATTGGTTCTAGACCCAATCACTGACGGATTTGATCTCACTAGAGTCCTAATGGACGGCGGCAGCAGCCTGAACCTGCTTTATCAGGACACAGTGCGCAAAATGGGTATAGACCCATCAAGGATTAAACCCACGAAGACGACCTTTAAAGGTGTCATACCAGGTGTAGAGGCCAACTATGACGAGCTCGGTTACACTTGAAGTGGTCTTGGATCCCGGATAACTTCCGGCGAGGAGTTAATCTTGACATAGTCCCGTTCATGGCGGCTATCACGCCTTTGCTTCGGACGAACCGCATTTGCAAAGTTCAATGCGGTGCCGCTTTCACGCATATCTCAAGCTCAAGATGCCAGGTCCTCGAGTCATTACTCTGAATGGAAACACCGAACGCTCTCCGGACGGAGGAGCACACACGCCCTCGCGGCGGAAGTACAAAGCAACCTCTTAAGGCAATTCTCGAGTCCGTCTATTAAGCGTCCGGACACCGCAAAGCGCGCCGGAGTAACCTACAACAAGACCGCTCGGCACGTTCCGAGCACGCATAGCAATGCGCCCAAAGCCCCCCTCGCGAAATTGCGAAACCAGATTACGCGTACATAATTACGCCTGGAAATACCATGGGCATAGGGAAGGGGCACGACCACGGCATGCCCAGAATGCGGCTCAACAGCACCAGGGGCTCCCGATTGTGTCATTCTTTTCTTTTCTTCTTCTTTTTTTTTACTTTCAGGACGCCGTTCTCACGAAGCCCTGTCCGGCAGTAGAATCGTCGAACACACGATGCAACAGCCAGGGAAGCAGAAAGCTACGTCGAGTGTCCAGGTGGTCCCTATTACGAGCAGTATACCTGTTTTACACACCATCCCGCGGCTTACCCCTGGAGGGGGACATGTTAAAAAGTTTCGTCCCTTGCTTATCGCACTATTTGTATCGTTCTGCTCTTACTGCAGCCCTTTTGAATAAACAATACATAGCTTCTGCCTATTATTGAATTCCCTTTTTTCTTTATATATGTTCATTTATGACATTGTGCAACCGTACACTTTGGTACGGGCAATACACCAGGGGCTTAAGTACCCCACAATATGGTGTGATAGTCCGAACACTTTCACAAGTGCGGCACCCCGAACTTATAGCATTATATGCATCGGCTCCGAATCATGTCTTGGGTCAATAGTTGGGTTTGCCCGGCTCCCATGTTTTGGTACCTTATGTTCCGTTATATCGGCTAAGGTAGCGCTGGGAGAACCACTGCGATTGTGCCCCCGTTGAGCTGGGTTAAGCACCTCAGTGGAGAAAGCTAAAACTGACTATCATGATAGGGCGAGAGCCGGTCGCTGTTCGAGGGGTTTTCGAGTCCCTAAAGGTTTATGCCGCTTAGAGCGAGGAGTCAGCATTGTCCGGCCTAGGCGTGGATAGCGCCCCGAACTCGGTCTTCCGAATACCAGGGGCTTCGCCGAAATTTAAAATTATAGAATTCTATGGCTAAGTGAGAGTGTTCAAGCATTATAGTCCGGTTGCCTTGTTCGCTTGCGTTGGCGCCTCCTCAAGGACCCAAGAATGGGAACAAGAGCGCTCAAGTTTATCGAACACCCGGCAGACTCGTGGCATGGGGCTGGTGACGACTCGCCATCTCTCAAATTTAATACACGGCCGCTGAAGGTAATATTTTAAATTCAAAAGTGTTGCTTAGCGCATACGAACAAGTTTTCAGCGTACAGGATAACAAATGAGAGTCTACTAAAAAATTACATCTTTGGAGCATTTATCCACTATAAGGCGGGCACCCTTCAGGACGCCCTCATAATACATTTCAGGCTTGTGATGCTCCTTGCGCGGTGGTGGTCCGTCCGTCACAAGCTTCTCAGCGTCCATCTTGCCCTAGTGCACCTTAGCATGGGCAAGGGCCCTACGGGCACCTTCGATGCAGATGGAGCGCTTGACGACTTCAACCCATGGACAGGCATCCACCACCAGCCTCACCAGCCCGAAGTAGCTCCCAGGCATGGCTTCCTTAGGCCACAGCTGAACTATGAGGCCTTTCATGGCCTGTTCGGCCACCTTATGGAGCTCGACCAGCTGCTTCAACTGGTCGCATAAGGGCACCGGGTGTCCGGCTTCAGCATACTGAGACTAGAACACCTTCTCCGTCGAGCTTCCCTCCTCGGCTCGGTGTAATGCGGCAGCATCAGACACACTGCGGGGCAGATCTGCGAATGCTCCTGGAGAGCTCCGGATTCGGGTAAGTAACAGATAATTCACTTTCACATGCTTGCATATAGAATGCCTTACCCGCCGCTATCTTCTTCATCGCCTAAATTTCCTGGAGGGCTTTTTGGGCTTCAGCCTTAGCGGCTTTGGCTCTCTCAAGGGCGAGGCGAGCTCGGACTCGAGTCTTTGAGTCACGCCCAAACTCGTGTTTTTCACGAGAGCCACGGAGCTCTTGCCGCACGTCCGCCACCCACGCCTCCTGCTTCTCTTGCTCGGTGCGCTCATGGCCGCATTGCTTCGGCCTTGGACACCGCTTCCTTCAGTGGTCGCCACCTCGCTCGTGGCCCCCGCAGATTCACGTTATTCTGTCATCTTTGCAACCACATCTTTTAAATACTCCCATAAGGTATTACTTACCTTCCTTGTCCTCGAGCTGCTGTTTGGCAAGTCCGAGCTCGTTCTCGGACCGCTCGAGGCTCTGCTTCAATGCATCAACCTCCGCAGTCAGTGCGGCAGAGGTCAGCAGCGCAGCCTGCATTCCCATATTGACATACTTATGTTAGACTCTTGCGTATATCTTTTGGATCCTCAGTTCGGCTTTTTCTTTCCGAACACCAAACTGAGCATCGGGGGCTACTGTCTATGCGGTAATATTTTTATATATCTTAAATACATACCTCAAAGCCTGTTAAAAGGCTGGCACAGGCTTCGGTCAGCCCGCTCTTGGCGGACTGAACTTTCTGGATCACCACACTCATAACAGTGCGGTGCTCCTCGTTGATGGAAGCGCCGTTAAGCGCCTCCATCAAATCATCCGGTGCCTCCGGTTGGACAGTGGTCACCGGCGTCGCAGTCTTTCCCTTCTTACGAAGGGGTCACCTGCCGGACTCCGGAACCACTGAAGGTTCTGGTACGGAGTCCGGCACAGGGCCGGACTTGAAGCCCTTCGTGGTTTTATCCCCTTTGCACCCAGAGTCCGTGAGGTCGCCTTGCGGCGCCTCCTGGACCACCTCCTCCTGGCTGGGCCCCTTTTGGGACTCCACCCCGGCGTCATCCGCGGCGGGAGGAGACGAGGCGGTCGGAAGTGAGGTGCTATTCACATCCGACGAATCCAGGGAGCCGCTCTCGACGAAGCGTCGAGCCTGTCTTTGGGCGGGCTGCATGGTTATACTTGGCGTTAGAAGATGTTGTGCGACAAATGAAACGCCATGAGTTATTCTGGTGTCCGGACATTTACGATTTCGCCAGGGGCTTGGTCCTTGGTGGCCACTCCTCTCCGCCGTCGTCGGCGTTGGTGGTGTAGTCCGAGGAGGGTCCTTCCTTCTTGGACCCTCCGGCCTCCCCGATTAGGCGGCCTTCCTTTCTTCTCTCCCCGGCGGGAGAGGCCTCTTTTTCCTCCTCCTCGTCTTTGCGGGAGGAGTCCGCCTCGGAGTCATCGAACGATGAGTCCGACAACACCTGGCGTCGGGAACTCCTTCGGGTCCCCGTGGACTTCTTCTTGGCCTTCTTCTCCGGCACCACGTAAGGTGCCGAAACCAGCAGACCCGTCAATCGGGCGTCCGCTGGGTCTTCTGGCAAGGGAGCCGGACAGCCAACCTGTCCGGACGTGTTCTGCCAGTCTTGTCAAAGGTGAGGGAGTTTTAGATCCCGCATAGAGTCAAACTATGAAAAAAGAGTCCCGTAAAGGGTAGAATAGCTTACCTCGCTGGCTTGATGCCGCGAGTTGAATCCGCGATCTTCTGTAGCGGATGCAGGAGCCTCGGCACCCTTGAACAGCACCTTCCAGGCATCTTCGTACGTAGTGTCGAAGAGCCGGCTCAAGGTTCGGTGCTGTGCCGGATCAAACTCCCACAAGTTGAAGGCTCGTTGCTTGCATGGGAGTATCTGGCGGATGAGCATAACCTGGACTACGTTGACAAGCTTGAGCTTCTTGTCCACCAGGTTTCGGACGCAGGTTTGGAGTCCGGTCAGCTCTTCCGAATTACCCCACGTCAGGCCTGTCTCTTTCCATGAGGTGAGCCATGTAGGGAAGCCAGATCATAATTCGGGGGCCGCTGCCCATTTGGAGTCGCGCGGCTCGGTGATGTAGAACCACCCCGATGGCCACCCTTTTACGGTCTCCACAAAGGAGCCCTCGATCCATAGGACGTTGGCCATCTTGCCCACCGTGGCACCTCCGCACTCTGCTTGGCAGCTGCCCACTACCTTCGGCTTGACATTGAAGGTCTTCAGCCATAAGCAGAAGTGGGGCTGGATGCAGAGGAAGGCCTCGTACACGATGATCAACGCCGAGATGTTGAGGATGAAATTCGGGGCCAGATTGTGGAAATCTTGGTCGTAATAGAACATGAGCCCCCGGACAAATGAGTGAAGTGGAAACCCTAGTCTACGGAGGAAGTGGGGGAGGAACACCACCCTCTCATGGGGCCTGGGGGTGGGGATGAGCTGCCCCTTGTCGGGGAGCCGATGCGCGATGTCATCGGACAACTATCCGGCCTTCCGTAGCTTCTTGATGTGCCCCTCCGTGACGGAGGAGGCCATCCACTTGCCTCCCGCTACAGACATAGTTGGAGAAGGTTGAGGTGGGATGTGCGGACGTGGGCGCTGGAGCTCGAGTGCGCGGAAATGGATAAGCAAAGGAGGAAGAAAGCGTGTGTGAAAAAGTGGATCCTTATCCCCTTATATGGACGGACAAAGCTATGCGTCCCCACCGGCCTGATAAAACTCGCTTATCTCCCAAGCGCCGTAATCAATGGCGCGGTTGGGTTACCCACACCCGTATTGATGAGAATCCCGGAATAAGGGGACACGATCTCTGCTTTGACAAGACGTGCAAGGAAACTGCCTCACTAAACGCGCTGAGGTGGGACAGTAAAAATGATTCGAATAAAGGCTTGGCCGTGGTGTGATGTCAAGCTGCGGAATACGTCAGCAGATTGAACTTGTGGAAATATTATTCTCTCTACGGTGGTATGTGGAACTTATTTTGCATTGCCGGACACTATCCTTGTGTTCAAAATCTTCTATGAAGTATTAGGAGGAGGAACCCGCCTTGCAATGCCGAAGACAATATGCGCCGCCGGACTCGTCGTCATTGAAGCCTGGTTCGAGGGCTCTTGAGGAGTCTGGATTAGGGGTGTCCGGATAGCGGACTATGACCTTTGGCCAGACTCCTGGACTATGAAGATACAAGATTGAAGACTTCGTCTCGTGTCCGGATGGGACTTTCCTTGGTGTGGAAGGCAAGCTTGGCGATACAGATATGTAGATTTCCTACCATTGTAACCGACTCTGTGTAACCCTATCCCTCTTCGGTGCCTATATAAACCGGAGGGTTTTAATCCGTAGGACGAACAACAATCATACCATAGGCTAGCTTCTAGGGTTTAGCCTCTCTGATCTCGTGGTAGATCTACTCTTGTACTACCCATATCATCAATATTAATCAAGCAGGAGTAGGGTTTTACCTCCATCGAGAGGGCCTGAACCTGGGTAAAAACATCGTGTCCCTTGTCTCCTGTTACCATCCGCCTAGACGCATAGTTCGGGTCCCCTACCCGAGATCCGCCGGTTTTGACACCGACATAGGTGATTATGTGTGGCTATTCAACTCTCGGTTAAGATTTTTTGTAGAAAAAATTCTCTCTAAATGGGAAGGGCCTTACGTTATCGAGGAGGTCTACTGTTCCGGTGCCATAAAAATCAACAACTTCGAAGGCACAAATCCGAAGGTGGTGAACGGTCAAAGAATCAAAGATTATATCTCAGGTAATCCTATAAATGTTGAAACCAATGTTATTGAAACCGTAACCCCGGAGGAATACATAAGGGACACTTTCCAGAACGCTTCAGACTCCGAAAAGGAATAGGTATGTGGTACGGTAAGTAAACCGACTCCAAAACAATGCTAATAGCAATTTTTCTCTATTTTGGAATATTTAAGAAAATAGAAAAATAAGAAGTAGTTCGGGAAGGACATGAGGCGTCCACGAGGGTGGAGGGCGCACCCTACCCCCCTGGGCGCGCCCCCTGCATCGTGGGCACCTCGTGTGCCCTCTGGACTCCGTTTTCTTGCACGATACTACTTTTGGTCGATAAAAATTCATTATATAATCTCCCAAAGCTTTTGACCACTGTACCACGCAAATATCCTCTGTTTTTGTTTTGAGTTGTTTTTCTGACAGATCTAGATCACCATGACGTCTCCAAGTGCCCCCAAGGACAAGTTCTTCGAGAAGGTCATCGACCCCTACCTCACGGAAGTGCTGCAACATCCTCAAACCATTGAGATACGTGAGGGGTTTCTGCACATCCGCGATGTGGAGGGGCCAAGGAGGACCAGAAGCGTGGAGACAAGGCTTGAAGCAATGGAGCAACAAGTTTTCAAGTGCCAGGAGATGGTGGAGCATGTACTCGACGCCAATCACATAATGATCACGGAGTTCACCAACAACCGCAAGCTGGACGCCAAGGACATTGGGGAGGCCATCTTCAAGCTTCACGAGAAAATCGAGCACCTACAAGCCCAGATCTATGACCTGCAAAACCAAAACTATGAGTATGAATATAGATTCAAGAGGATGAGATTGGCTGCAGATTTAAGGATCCCGGAGACTCGATCATCCTTCTATGATGGTGAGCCTATGCCTTGGAAGAGGGACGACAAGCTTACATCATCAACAACTCCATCATCATCACCTCCGAAGAGAGAGAGATAATCACATGGGTATAGGCACCCCCCTTGGCAACTGCCAAGCTTGGGGGAGGTGCCTCGGTATCGTATCACCATCATACTCCTATCTTTACCGTTTTTCTTAGTTCGATCCTTTGAGTAATATCTTGATCTAGTAGAATAAAGTTTTAGTAGGATCTAGTTTTGAGTTTTGCTTTATGATCCTTCTATGTAATCGAGTCTGTGAGCTATATATAATAAATATTAGTTTGGAGTCAAGGGCTGTGAGGGAATAAAATAAAAAGAAACAAAAGAGATCATATTGATCTTATGGAGAGTAATGACTTCACATATAAAAGAGTATGATTAATAAAAGTTGTTGAGAGTTGACAAACATAGTTTTGGTCATCGTTGCAATTAATAGGAAGTAATAAAGAAAGAGAGGTTCTCACATATAAATATACTATCTTGGATATCTTTTATGATTGTGAGCACTCATTAAAATATGACATGCTAAAGAGTTGATGTTGGACAAGGAAGACAACGTAATCGGTTATGTTTTCTTATATCTGAAATAAAGTATATTTTCATGGATCATCCAACATGTTTAGCTTGCCTTTCCCCATCATGCTAGCCAAATTCTTTGCACCAAGTAGAGATACTACTTGTGCTTCCGAATATCCTTAAACCAAGTTTTTCCATAGAGTCCACCATACCTACCTATGGATTGAATAAGATCCTTCAAGTAAGTTGTCATGTTGCATGCAATAAAAATTGCTCTCTAAATATGTATAATTTATTAGTGTGGAGAAAATAAGCTTTATACGATATTGTGATGTGGAAGCAATAAAAGGTCCATATCACAAGTGGCAATATAAAGTGATGTTCTTTTGCATTAAGATTTCGTGCATCCAACCATAAAGGCACGTGACAACCTCTGCTTCCCTATGTGAAGGGCCTATCTTTTACTTTTGCCTTATACCTTATACAAGAGTCATGGTGATCTTCACGTTTTCCTTTTTATATTTTATCCTTTGGCAAGCACATTGGGTTGTAAAGATCCTGATATATATATATATCCAATTGGATGTAAGTTAGCATGAATTATTATTGTTGACATTACCCTTGAGGTAAAAGGTTGGGAGGCAACACTATAAGCCCCTATCTTTCTCTGTGTCCGATTAAAACTCCATACCCATAAGTATTGCGTGAGTGTTAGCAATTATGAAAGACTAAATGATAGTTGAGTATGTGGACTTGCTGAAAAGCTCTTATATTCACTCTTTCCGATGTTATGATAAATTGCAATTACTTCAATGACTGAGATTATAGTTTGTTGGTTCTCAATGAAGTTTCTGATTCATACTTTACATTGTGAATAGATTATTACTTGAGCATAAGAAATCATGTGACAATATCCTTATATGTTGCTGTTATAAGAATGATCATGATGCCCTCATGTCCGTATTTTATTTTATCGACACCTCTATCTCTAAATTTGTGGACATATTTTTTGATATCGGCTTCCGCTTGAGGACAAGCGAGGTCTAAGCTTGGGGAGTTGATACGTCCATTTTGCATCATGCTTTTATATCGATATTTATTGCATTATGGGATGTTATTACACGTTATGTCACAATACTTATGCATTTTCTCTCTTATTTTACAAGGTTTGCATGAAGAGGGAGAATGCCGGCAGTTGGAATTCTGGGCTGGAAAAGGGGCAAATATTAGAGACCTATTCTGCACAACTCCAAAAGTCCTGAAACTTCACGGAGGAAAGTTTTGGAATATATAAAAAGTACTCGAGAAAGAATCAACCAGAGGGGGCCCACACCCTGGCCACGAGGGTGGGGGCGCGCCCTACCCCCTGGGCGCGTCACCCTGCCTCATGGCCCCCCTGGCAGGCCTCTGATTCCCATCTTCTGCTATATGAAGTCTTTTACCCGGGAAAAAAATCATAAGCAAACTTTCAGGAAGAAGCACCGCCGCCACGAGGCGGAACCTTGGCGGAACCAATCTAGGGCTCTGGCGGAGCTGTTCTGCCGGTGAAACTTCCCTCCGGGAGGGGGAAATCATCGCCATCGTCATCACAATGATCCTCTCATCGGGACGGGGTCAATCTCCATCAACATCTTCACAACACCATCTCCTCCAAAACCCTAGTTCATCTCTTGTATCCAATCTTTGTCTCAAAACCTCAGATTGGTACCTGTGGGTTGCTAGTAGTGTTGATTACTCCTTGTAGTTGATGCTAGTTGGTTTATTTGGTGGAAGATCATATGTTCAGATCCTTTATGCATATTAATACCCCTCTTATTATGAACATGAATATGATTTGTGAGTAGTTACGTTTGTTCCTGAGGACATGGGAGAAGTCTTTCTATAAGTAGTCATGTGAATTTGGTATTCGATCGATATTTTGGTGAGATGTATGTTGTCTTTCCTCTAGTGGTGTTATGCGAATGTCGACTACATGAAACTTCACCATTGTTTGGGCCTAGAGGAAGGCATTGGGAAGTAATAAGTAGATGATGGGTTGCTAGAGTGACAGAGGCTTAAACCCTAGTTTATGAGTTGCTTCGTAAGGGGCTGATTTGGATCCATATGTTTCATGCTATGGTTAGGTTTACCTTAATACTTCTTTTGTAGTTGCGGATGCTTGCAATAGGGGTTAATCATAAGTGGGATGCTTGTCCAAGAAAGGGTAGTACCCAAGCACCGGTCCACCCACATACCAAATTATCAAAGTAACGAACGTGAATCATATGAGCGTGATGAAAACTAGTTTGACGATAATTCCCATGTGTCCTCGAGAGCGCTTTTCTCTATATAAGAGTTTGTCCAGGCTTGTCCTTTTCTACAAAAAGGATTTGGCCATCTTGCTACACCTTATTTACTTTCATTACTTGTTACCCGCTACAAATTACCTTATCACAAAACTATCTGTTACCGATAATTTTAGTGCTTGCAGAGAATACCTTACTGAAAACCACTTGTCATTTCCTTCTGCTCCTCGTTGGGTTCGACACTCTTACTTATCGAAAGGACTACGATCGATCCCCTATACTTGTGGGTCATCAATGGGCCAGAAGTTACAATGGGCTGGAATCATATTGGATGGCCCAGATGAAGCTACCAAGCTTAATTCTGATAGGCCGTAAATGTCCTATATACGAACAGGCCGTTAACAGTCTTTCCGTGGGCCGGCCCGTTACCTTTTGACCAAGTCAAATGGCCTGGCCTTTTCACTGGAATGGGCCTCTGTTGGGCCATGCCACGTGTCGACGTATCATAGGCGCCTGCTGTCCAATGAGTGGATGACATCTGTCCCAATGGTGAGCCAACACATGTTTCCTCTGGCCAATGAGAATTTTACACGTGAAAAATCCCCATTGGTCCGGGCTGTTAACGGGTTATAGGATCCAAAACCGGTCTCGATAGCTTAACAGCGACCTGTTACGGTGGATGCCACGTGTCGGTTACCCTTGACGAAAACACTTCCATGACGCACCATTTATCGTCATGGAAGTGGACACTTCCGTGATAATAATTTTGGTAATGTCATGGAACACTTCTACGACAACACATGTATGACTATCTTGATTCGGTCATAAAATCGTCATGGAACTGTGACAAACACTATCATCACGGAAGTGTATTTTTTTTAGTGTATACTCTCGACTTCGGAGTTGGTGGCTGAATATGCTCCCAAAGTCTCCGGTTGAGAATTCTCCAGAGGACCCTTGGGTGGAGCTACCTGCTCGGCATTTGTCCCCGGGTCATATGTGGTCTTGTTTGCGTCCTATGCGTCCTTAGATAAATGCGCTTGGACGTATTTGCTATTGGATGTAAAATTCAGCACACAGTGTGACGATGCATAACAAAATTACTACAGTTGGAATCCCACCTGGTGTAGGTGGGTGCAACATGTGATGCCTCCTCGGTAGCTTGCTATCTAGCTAAACTACGGACTCTTCCCGATGGATCCCTTGGAGCAATCAGATTGGTTTTCCGGCATTTAGAGTGGTGGCCCTTGGGGAGATAAGTTAGAGTACTCAGGGCCGTAGGACCAACAGATCTTTTTCGAGATGAAGCTCGAGGAGCACTTACTGTAGAAGATGGCAAAACTCCTAGTAAATCAGGAAGAATGACCACTCGAGATCCATCAATGCTCTCTTTATTAAAAAAAATCCATCTTTGGATCAGGGACATCTCAGAATCCTCGTGAAAGCCAGCGTCATCTCACGAGCTATGACTCTGGCTGTGGAGCCGGACAATTCAGTGTTGCGATCCATCGCTTCCATCCCTGCTCGGATATGTTAAACAACTAATGAGAGGTATCGCTGGTACGTGTCGGTGCTAAACAAACGGTTTTTAACCCCTTTCTGCGACGCCACTTGGAACCGTCGCCAAGTGAGTGTGGTTGATAGGGGGTCCTTCCCACACGACCCGGAAACCATTGGGGATATGCCCTCCTGGCACACACGCTCGGCAAAGTGAGGTCGTGTGTGACCGGCGAGCACTCAAATATAGAAATACGTACGGTAGTGCTAAAAAAATACAATTATACAGGCGAAATCTTTTCCGGTCGTAAGTACATCCCCACGATCGATCACCGCTAAACGTTTTTGTCAGATATACATCCCACGCAATCACTACAAGGAAAACGTTTGCAAGGTGGCGTAACGCAAACAGTTTTGAAGAGAATATCGTGTGAGATTGTTCATTGATCCAACACAGTTTAATCCTAGAAAGTGTGTGCGTTGCCTGAGGTCATCGCCCACGCTGTTTTCTCATTAACCTTTTGCAATAGGAAAACCCAATTAGCAAGCTAATTGGCCAATTAGCGGGCTAATGGCCCTATTATTACTAATCCTTTTACTAGTCTAATTGAGATTCATATTAGGCACATAATATATTCCATTTCCATATTAAGGAAGCATGATTTCATAATTGAAATACATCGGAGTACAACATGATATAGCTTCAAAGACTCAGCTAACCCGTTACACAATCGCATCAAAGACAAGTTTCACATGCAACATCTAGAACCTTTCAAAATTAGCATCATAGACTGTACATAGAGAGATGCATCTCACCTGGAAAACTGCTGAAGCGGAAGGCAAATATTGAGCCGTCATTCATGTTGAAGGTCTTTGCAACTTTAGGCCAGTGCCTGTGGATGATTGACCGTCCATCCTTCGACCTCTTCAGAACACTTCAATATTGAACCGTGGGTGTTGTATGAAAACTTTCCTCGCCTCCGACCACGAGAGGTGGTTTGAGAGGTAATCATCGATGAACCACGAAAACAAGGATGTGCATAAATATCTTCTCTATACTGGAAACGGGGCAAAGGAATAAAAAGGCAAGGTATAATAGTTAGTACCATCTTGTAAACCTCAGTGCTTCCCATTGTTTCCCTACAACACATATAAGGTAGTTAGTCATCAGGTTAAGTAAGGGTTTGCATGCTATCAGTAAAATATGTTGATGAAAAATAAGCACATTGCAGATTCATCAGATTAATTCAAGCCACATGGAAAACCCATTTATCCAAACCAAGCATGATTAAGAACTAGGAAATATAGCACTTGTATAAGTTTCTCATGTATTAAGTGCAGCCAAATTCGATTTATTCCTCACATGGTATACAATAAGAGAATGCAGCCACAACAATTGAACATCGCATTGTAGAATTGAACCAAGCAGTTAACTAAACACCACAACAAATGAACCAAACGTTAACTGAGCACCACATTGCACAATATAACATACTCCTAATAGAAGATCAGACAGTTAACCAAACCAAGCATGCTTAACAACTTGGAAATATAGCAATTGTATTTGTTTCTCATGTATTTAGTACAGCCAAATTCAATTTATTCCTCACATGGAATACAATAACAGAATGCAGCCACATCAATTGAACATCACATTGCAGAATTGAACCAAGCAGTTAACTAAACACCACAACAAATGAACCAAATGTTAACTGAGCACCACATTGCACAATATAACATACTCCTAATAGAAGATCAGACAGTTAACCAAACCAAGCATGGTTAACAACTTGGAAACCCTGAAGAATTGAACATCACATTTGCCGATTTGATCCAAGCAGTTAACTGAACACCACATTGCACGACAACGAGTTGAGCTGCGGGGATGCCTGCAGCTGAGGAGGAGCAGGCTCAAGGCAAAAAATCAAGAGGGAAAACTATTGGGGATGGCTCACCTGGTGGCAGCAATTTTGGAGTGAGCGGATGGAAGAAGGAAAGAAGAAAGGGGATCGGGGCATCTAGCAAGAGAAAAATGTCAGAGTGCGAACGTGTGTGTGAGACTGTGAGTGAGAGAAATATTCTTTTTTAAGCGTAGAGTGAGAGATAAGGGTGTGTGAGCACTGAGCAGTGGTGTATATCTTCTTAAGCGTGTTGGGCTAAAACCAATTAATTATATCATACCAGCACAAAAAAACGACTTTAAGTATATAGTGCATATACGCGTGTTTAGCCCAAATTACATAATTTTCCGTTAAAACATTCAGTACATTATTCGTATGATTAAAAATCCATCACATATACAAATGCGTCATATTGGGAATCAAATTTAAGAATATGAGACTCTCCGTAAAAATATCATACATATATTTAACATGAACGAAATTATTATGGTGTGATGTGTCCGTTAGTCCAAATAAGTCAACATTCCATGACAAGCCATACCCACAATAAAAACATGATAGCCTGACCACACGTCACTCCTGAACTATTCTACACGAACGCGCCCTCTTGGTATTTTCTGAAAGACGAAAGGAGAATTCCTCTTATGCGGTAAAAACCACTACACAATCAACCGGCAAAAGAACTTAATATTTTCTTTTTTAAAACAAACTTTCTTCCATACTAGCCTGCACGTATGTGTGGGCCACTTTGCTAGTTGGTTGAAAAATCAAATCTTTGTCCTTGGGTGCATGCTTAGGTCCCATGCAAGAAATGGGAATGAATTTCAAACACCAGGGCACCGTTGATTGCCGGCAAAACATTGAGATGCCTGGTTTTTAAATTCTAGTAAATCCAAAACTCGTCTGAAATTCATGAAACTTGGCATGCTATCATGGAGCAACATCAACATACCATGGTAATTTTTTTGTCCCATTTGGGGCTGGTTTGGGTATATGCTTCTCACAAACCAGAGCTTCACAACAAGCATGATGGTTTCGGTAGGGAAGGCCCAACCTTTTGGGACGAAACGATATCCATTGTCTCTTATTGCTTTCAAAAATTTTCTCGTGCCAACATAGAACAACAGGGGTGTTGTGTTATTTTTTGTAATTTTTCGGGGTTCATTTGGACATTTTTATGCATTAAGTGAGTTTTCAATGCATTTATGTGCATAATTCAAATTTAAACTACATGTACATGCTCCCGTGCATATAAATTGGTTGAAAAATCAAATCTTTGTCCTTGGGTGCATGCTTAGGTCCCATGCAAGAAATGGGAATGAATGTCAAACACCCTGCTACCATCACTCGTCCACAAACAGTGAGATACCTTGTTTTTAAATTCTAGTAAATCCAACATTCATCTGAAATTCATGAAACTTGGCATGCTATCATGGAGCGGCATCAACATGCCGTGGTAATTTATTTGTCCCATTTGGGGTAGGTTTGGGTATATGCTTCTCACAAACAGAGCTTCTGACAACAAGCATGATGGTTTCCATAGGAAACATCCCACCTTTGGGGACGAAACGATATCCATTGCCTCTTATTGCTTTCAAATTTTTTCTCATGGCAACATAGAACAACATGAGTGTTGTGTTAATTTTTGTGATTTTTCGGGGTTCGTTTGGACATTTTTATGCATTAACTGAGTTTTCAATGCATTTACATGCATAATTCAAATTTGAAACATGCACATGCTCCAGTGCATATAAATTGGTTGAAAAATCAAATATGTGTCCTTGGGTGCATGCAGGAAATGGGAATGAATTTCAAACACCAGGGCACCCTTGATTGCCGGCAAAACATTGAGATACTTTGTTTTTAAATTCTAGTAAATCTAAAACTCGTCGGAAATTCATGAAACTTGGCATGCTATCATGGAAGGGCACCCGACATGCTGTGGTCTTTTTCGTGTCCATTTTGAGAGTAAGCGCACTGGAATAATGACAGCCAACAAAGGCATTTTGAAAAAAATAGCTACCACTTTAATATCTCAAACGTTTGTATAATTTAAACCATGTGCATTCGGTTAACCATTCACGTGACGCCACGTGTCTTGGTTTTAATGGCTATAGGAGGTGCCGTGTGGACAGCTACTTGACTGAACGAGAGGCGTGCGAGCGCGTCTGGTGCGCAGGCTCACTGGCAAGCGTACAAGTTGTTCAACGCAGGATCTGTGCTCTCTTAAACGCAAACGGTTCAGATAATGGTATGCAAATTAAAGCCAAACTTCGGCGCTAAGACAAGAGACACTGCGATTTGTCAAAGTATGCAGCTAAAAATCAATAGCACTATCTATTTTTTGCAACTAAAATTCAGTAATCAAGCATAGATTACATTCATACTAGAGATTAAGAAGTCGTTCTCACCGGGAAGCGAGACAACCTTGAACCACCGCCCCCCTCGCTCCCACTGGTCTATATTAATGGAGCCGCCGAGCGGCCGCACCCCCGCATCCTTGCCACACACACAATTCCTCTTGCTGCACCCGCATCCTCGATGCCGCTCTGAGTCCTCAAAGCCGACAATGTACGAGGATGCCGCCGAAGCGCCCCATCGGAGGGAGTGGCGACGCCGGGGCAGCTGAAGTGCCGGAGCACGGCATGAATATGGAGACAGAGGTTTCCGTCGCCGCCGACGAGGTGGAGAACGAGCCTGCCAACAAGTGGAGGCGGGTCGAGAAAGAACTGCAAGCGACTCCAGCAGGCATAAACTTCATCAACAACCTCCCCGATGATATGTTAATAGTCATCATATCCCTCCTCCCAATCAAATATCGAGCAAGGATAGCCGCCCTTTCCCATTGGTGGCGCACCCTATGGGTCCGCACCCCTGTCAACCTCCTCGACGCCCACAAGCTCTGCCATGGCTATCGCCAAAGCTTGGATGCGTTCTCCTAGATCCTCGGCAGTCACGATGGCCCATTCAAAGGCCTTATCACGGGCAAGTTCCGTTCCAATGGCAAGGACCGAGCCAAGCTTCACGAGTGGTTCCGATCCCCCGCCATAGATCAGCTCGAGAAGCTAAGTTATAATGATGGGCATATGCGCTTGCGGCCAACGTCCGCGCTCCGCTTCGCGCCCACGCTGCGCCTCGCCAAGTTCATGAAGTGCCATTCCCCCTCCCCTAATGACACGCCTTCTCTTTTTCTACCACGACTGAATTACCTCGATCTCGTCGCCGTTCGCATCCCAAAGGATGACATGGAGAGCCTGCTTCGCGGCTGTACTGTACTCGAGTTCCTTCGTCTTCAGGTGATGAATTGGTCGAGTACCTTGCACATCACCTCCAGAACTCTCCGGACTATTTATGTCTGTTGCTGGTGCTCCAACGAGAGATCACAAAAGGTGGACACAATATGGTCATCCAGGACACACCTTCACTTGAGAGATTACTTGTAGTTGATCAACAAGCTCCAACAAGAATAAATGTCATTTCTGCACCGAAATTAAAAGTGGTGGGCTACTCGTCTGTCAAATACTACAACTTTCAGGTACTACAGTCGCTTTATATACCTCTCCTTCTTGATATCAACGTTATTTCTAGTTTTGAAGATGTATGTTTGTCTGTCATTGACGTCTACTACACAACCTTCTTCTTGTAGACGTTGTTGGGCCTCCAAGTAAAGAGGTTTGTAGGACAGTAGCAAAATTCCCTCAAGTGGATGACCTAAGGTTTATCAATCCGTGGGAGGCGTAGGATAAAGATGGTCTCTCTCAAACAACCCTGCAACCAAATAGCAAAGAGTCTCTTGTGTCCCCAACACATCCAATACAATGGTAAATTGTATAGGTGCAATAGTTCGACGAAGAGATGGTGATACAAGTGCAATATGGATGGTAGATATAGGTTTTTGTAATCTGAAAATATAAAAACAGCAAGGTAACTAATGATAAAAGTCAGCGAAAATGGTATTGCAATGCTTCGAAACAAGGCCTAGGGTTCATACTTTAACTAGTGCAAGTTCTCTCAACAAGGATAACATAATTAGATCATATAACTATCCCTCAACATGCAACAAAGAGTCACTCCAAAGTCATTAATAGCGGAGAACAAACGAAGAGCTTATTGTAGGGTACGAAATCACCTCAAAGTTATCCTTTCTGATCGATCTATTCAAGAGTGCGTAGTAAAATAACACGAAGCTATTCTTTCCGTTTGATCTACCCTAGAGTTCGTACTAGAATAACACCTTAAGACACAAATCAACCAAAACCCTAATGTCACCTAGATACTCCAATGTCACCACAAGTATCCGCGGGTATGATTATACGATATGCATCACACAATCTAAGATTCATCTATTCAACCAACACAAAGAACTTCAAAGATTGCCCCAAAGTTTCTACCGGAGAGTCAAGATGAAAATGTGTGCCAAACCCCCATGCATAAGTTCACAACGTCACAGAACTTGCAAGTTGATCACCAAAATATACATCAAGTGGATGACGTGAATATCCCATTGTCACCACATATAAGCACATGCAAGACATACATCAAGTGTTCTCAAATCCTTAAAGACTCAATCCGATAAGATAACTTCAAAGGGAAAACTCAATCCATTACAAGAGATAGAGGGGAGAAACATCGTAAGATCCAACTATAATAGCAAAGCTCGCGATACATCAAGATCGTGCCGAATCAAGAACACGAGAGAGAGAGAGAGAGAGAGAGAGAGAGAGAGAGAGAGATCAAACACATATCTACTGGTACATACCCACAGCCCAGAGGGTGAACTACTCCCTCCTCGTCATGGACAGCACCGGGATGATGGCCACTGGTGATGGATCCCCCCTCCGGCAGGGTGCTGGAACAGGGTCCCGATTGGTTTTTGGTGGCTACGGAGGCTTGCGGCGGTTGAACTCCCGATCTAGGTTTCTTTTCGGGGGTTTCTGTATTTATAGGAATTTTTGGCGTTGGTCTCACGTCAAGGGGGTCTCCGAGTCGTCCACGAGATAGGGTGATGCGCCCAGGTGGACGGCATGTCAATTCGACTCTGTTTGGTATTCCTTTTCTGTAAAACTCAAAAACAAGGAAAAAATAGAAACTGGCACTGGGATCTAGGTTAATAGATTAGTCCCAAAAATCATAAAAAATAGAATATAAATGCATATGAAACATCCAAGATGGAAATATAATAGCATGGAACAAAAAAATTATAGATACGTTGGAGACGTATCAAGCATCCCCAAGCTTAATTCCTGCTCGTCCTCGAGTAGGTAAATGATAAAAACAGAATTTTTTATATGGAATGCTACCTATCATAATTATCAATGTAATTTTATTTATTGTGGCATGAATGTTCAGATTCGAAAGATTCAAAACAAAATTTTAATATTGACATAAAAATAATAATACTTCAAGCATACTAATAAAGCAATCACGTCTTCTCAAAATAACATGGCCAAAGAAAGCTATCCCTACAAAATCATATAGGGTGGCTATGCTCTATATTCATCACACAAAATATTTAAATCATGCACAACCCCGATGACAAGCCAAGCAATTGTTTCATACTTTTTGATGTTCTCAAACTTTTTCAATCTTCACACCGTACATGAGCGTGAGCCATGGACATAGCACTATAGGTGGAATAGAATGGTGGTTGTGGAGAAGACAAAAAGGGGAAGATAGTCTCACATAAACTAGGCGTATCAACGGGCTATGGAGATGCCCATCAATAGATATTAATGTGAGTGTGTAGGGATTGCCATGCAATGGATGCACTAGAGTTATAAATGTATGAAAGCAAAACAAAATAAACTAAATGGGTGTGCATCCAACTTGCTTGCTCACGAAGACCTAGTGCATTTTGAGGAAGCCCATTATTGGAATATACAAGCCAAGTTCTATAACAAAAATTCACACTAGTATATTAAAGTGACAACATAGGAGACTCCCTATCATGAAGATCATGGTGCTACTTTGAAGCACAAGCGTGGTAATAGGATAGTAGCATTGCCCTTCTCTCTTTTTCTTTCATTTTTTAGTTTTTTTGTTTGGGCCCTCTTTTTTTGCCTATTTTTTTATTTTTTTCGTCCGGAATCTCATCCCGACTTGTGGGGGAATCATAGTCTCCATCATCCTTTCCTCACTGGGACAATGCTCTAATAATGACGATCATCACACTTTTATTTACTTACAACTCAAGAATTACAACTCGATGCTTAGAACAAAATATGACTCTATGTGAATGCCTCCGGCAGTGTACCGGGATGTGCAATGAATCAAGAGTGACATGTATGAAAGAATTATGAACGGTGGCTTTGCCACAAATATGATGTCAACTACATGGTCACGCAAAGCAATATGACAATGATGGAGCGTGTCATAATAAACAGAACGATGGAAAGTTGCATGGCAATATATCTCGGAATGGCTATGGAAATGCTATAATAGGTAGGTATGGTGGCTGTTTTGAGGAAGGTAATGTTGGGTGTTATGGAACCGGTGAAAGTTGCGTGGCACAAGAGAGGCTAGCAATGGTGGAAGGGTGAGAGTGCGTATAATCCATGGACTCAACATTAGTCATAAAGAACTCACATACTTATTGCAAAAATCTATTAGATATTGAAACAAAGTACTATGCGCATGCTCCTAGGAGGATAGATTGGTAGGAAAAGACCAACGCTCGTCCCTGACCGCCACTCATAAGGAAGACAATCAAAAAATAAATCATGCTCCGACTTCATCACATAATGGTTCACCATACGTGCATGCTATGGGAATCACAAACTTTAACACAAGTTTCTCTCAAATTCACAACTACTCACTAGCATGACTCTAATATTACCATCCTCATATCTCAAAACAATCATAAGGAATCAAACTTCACATAGTATTCAATGCACTTTATATGAAAGTTTTTATTAATCCCTCTTGGATACCCATCATATTAGGACTAAATTAATAACCACAGCAAATTACCATGTTGTTTTAAAGACTCTCAAAATAATATATGTGAAGCATGAGATTTCATCTATTTCTTCAAAATAAAACTACCGTCGTGCTCTAAAAGATATAAGTGAAGCACTAGAGCAAATGACAAACTACTCCGACAGATATAAGTGAAGATCAATGAGTAGTCGAATAATTATGTAACTATGTGAAGACTCTCTAACATTTAAGAATTCAGATCTTGGTATTTTATTCAAACATCAAGCAAAACTAAATAAAATGACGCTCCAAGCAAAACACATATCATGTGGTGAATAAAAATATAGCTCCAAGTAAGGTTACCGATGAATGAAGACGAAAGAGGGGATGCCTTCCGGGGCATCCTCAAGCTTAGGCTCTTAGTTGTCCTTGAATATTGCCTTGGGGTGCCTTTGGCAGCCCCAATCTTAGGCTCTCGCCGCTCCTTATTCCATTGTCCATCGAATGTTTACCCAAAACTTGAAAACTTCACAACACAAAACTCAACAAAAAACTCGTAAGCTCCGTTAGTATAAGAAAATAAATCACCACTTTTGGTACTGTTGTTAACTCATTTTTTATTTATATTGGTATAATATCTACTGTATTACAACTTCTCTATGGTTCATACCCTCCGATACTACTCATAGATTCATCAAAATAAGCAAACAACACATAGAAAACAGAATCTGTCAAAAACAGAACAGTCTGTAGTAATCTGTAACCCTTGAATACTTCTGTAACTACAAAGATTCTAAAATAAATTGATGGACGTCAGGAATTTTTCTATTAATCTTCTGCAAAAATAATCAACTTAAAATCACTCTTCTGTAAAAAATGACAGCCAATCTTGTGAGCGCAAAGTTTCTGTTTTTTACAACAAGATCACATTAACTTTCACCCAAGTCTTCCCAAAGGTTCTACTTGGCACAAACACTAATTAAAACATAAAACCACATCTAACCAGAGGCTAGATAGATTATTTATTACTAAATAGGAGCAAAGGAAAAGAACAAAAATAAAATTGGGTTGCCTCCCAACAAGCGCTAACATTTAACGCCCCTAGCTAGGCATGATGATTTCAATGATGCTCACATAAAAGATAAGAATTGAAACATAAAGAGAGCATCATGAAGAATATGACTAGCACATTTAAGTCTAACCCACTTCCTATGCATAGGGATTTTGTGAGTGGGAGCAAACTCAACAAAATAACTATCATGTGAGGCATAATCCAATTGAAAATTAAAATCATGCTGACAAGTTTCATGGTTATCATTGTTCTTTATAGCATACATGTCATCACAATAATCATCATAGATAGAAACTTTGTTCTCATAATCAATTGGAACCTCTTCCGAAATAGTGGATTCATCACTAAATAAAGTCATGACCTCTCCGAAACCACTTTCATCAACATAATCATCCAACAAAAGAGGCATGCTATCATCATAATAAATTTTCTCATGAAAACTTGGGGGACTAAAAATATCATCTTCATCAAACATAGCATCCCCAAGATTGTAGCTTTGCATATCATTAGCATCATGGATATTCAAAGAATTCATACTAACAAAATTGCAATCATGCTCATCATTCAAATATTTAGTGCCAAACATTTTAATGCATTCTTCTTCTAACACTTGAGCACAATTTTCCTTTCCATCATTTTCACGAAAGATATTAAAAAGATGAAGCATATGAGGCACCCTCAATTCCATTTTTTGTAGTTTTTCTTTTATAAACTAAACTAGTGATAAAACAAGAAACTAAAAGATTGGATTGCAAGATCTGAAGATATACCTTCAAGCACTCACCTCCCCGGCAACGGCGCTAGAAAAGAGCTTAGTTGACAGGGTGTTAGTGCCGCTTATCTATCCTCCCCGGCAATGGCGCCAGAAAAGAGCTTGATGCCTACTACACAACCTTCTTCTTGTAGACGTTGTTGGGCCTCCAAGTGCAGAGGTTTGTAGGACAGTAGAAAATTTCCCTCAAGTGGATGACCTAAGGTTTATCAATCCGTGGGAGGCGTAGGATGAAGATGGTCTCTCTCAAACAATCCTGCAACCAAATAGCAAAGAATATCTTGTGTCTCCAACACACCAAATACAATGGTAAATTGTATAGGTGCACTAGTTCGGCGAAGAGATGGTGATACAAGTGCAATGTGGATGGTAGATATAGGTTTTTGTAATCTGAAAATATAAAAACAGTAAGGTAACTAATGATAAAAGTGAGCGAAAACGGTATTGCAATTCTTCAAAACAAGGCCTAGGGTTCATACTTTCACTAGTGCAAGTTCTCTCAACAAGGATAGCATAATTAGATCATATAACTATCCCTCAACATGCAACAAAGAGTCACTCCAAAGTCTCTAATAGCGGAGAACAAACGAAGAGATTATTGTAGGGTACGAAACCACCTCAAAGTTATCCTTTCTGATCGATCTATTCAAGAGTCCGTAGTAAAATAACACGAAGCTATTCTTTCCGTTCGATCTATCCTAGAGTTCATACTAGAATAACACCTTAAGACACAAATCAACCAAAACCCTAATGTCACCTAGATACTCCAATGTCACCACAAGTATCCGCGGGTATGAATATACGATATGCATCACACAATCTCAGATTCATCTATTCAACCAACACAAAAAACTTCAAAGAGTGCCCCAAAGTTTCAACTGGAGAGTCAAGACAAAAACGTGTGCCAACTCCTATGCATAAGTTCACAAGGTCAGAGAACTCGCAAGTTGATCACCAAAACATACATCAAGTGGATCACGTCAATATCCCATTGTCACCACAGATAAGCACATGCAAGACATACATCAAGTCTTCTCAAATCCTTAAAATCCGATAAGATAACTTCAAAGGGAAAACTCAATCCGTTACAAGAGATAGAGGGGGAGAAACATCATAAGATCCAACTATAATAGCAAAGCTCGCGATACATCAAGATCGTGCCGAATCAAGAAGAAGAGAGAGAGAGAGAGAGAGAGAGAGAGAGAGAGAGAGAGAGAGAGAGATCAAACACATAGCTACTGGTACATACCCTCAGCCCCGAGGTTGAACTACTCACACCTCGTCATGGAGAATGCCGGGATGATGAAGATGGCCACCGGTGATGGATCCCCCCTCTGGCAGGGTGCCAGAACAGGGTCCCGATTGGTTTTTGGTGGCTACAGAGGCTTGCGGCAGCAGAACTCCCGATCTAGGTTTCTTTTCGGGGGTTTCTGTATTTATAGGAATTTTTGGTGTTGGTCTCACGTCAAGGGGTCTCCGAGTCGTCCACGAGATAGGGGGACACACCCAGGGGGTAGGGCGCGCCCTCCACCCTCGTGGACGGCTCGGGACTCTTCTGGCCCAACTCTTTTACTCCGGGGGCTTCTTTTGGTCCATAAAAAATCATAAAAAATTGGCACGTCAATTGGACTCCGTTTGGTATTCCTTTTCTGTAGAACTCAAAAACAAGGAAAAAACAGAAACTGGCATTGGGCTCTAGGTTAATAGGTTAGTCCCAAAAATCATATAAAATAGCATATAAAACATCCAAGATGGATAATATAATAGCATGGAACAATCAAAAATTATAGATACGTTGGAGATGTATCAGTCATCCAGCAAAGCTTCACCCAGACTCTGGGCATAGTGAAGGTCTTGGAACTAGAATCTGTCGGCCCCAACCTGGACCAAGTTGTCAATTGCCTGAGATGCTTTCCGTGCCTAAAGAAGCTGTATATCGAGGTGATATTCCTTTCCTGTTAAATGTTAACCATAAGGGAGTTCAATTTTTTGTACCTTTTCCCAAGTTTACAATGACAATGTACTATGATTTCTGAAGGAATTTTGGAGGATTTTAGGACATACACCCCACCCCATATTGGTTGCTTCATTCATATGGTTACAATCGTCCATAAGCATTTATCCTTTGGATTCATCTATACTAGTTTTCTTAGGGAATTTTTCATCCAATCCAACCTCTTGCGAGGAAGGCTACATGTTTCTAGATTGTAATCAAATGCCCATGTTAATCATGCCAGATCGAAGATTGCACGTTGGTGCATTTAAAAATCCTGCAAACCAAATGGGCGTGTAGCAGTGTTCAAAATTGCATGTAGGTACTAACACATTCTCTTATTTTGCAGATAATAATAGACCCGGAGGTGGATAATTTTTATAATGACAATCACATCGAATGCCTGGATATGCATCTCTCAAATATTACTTTGAACTCCTATCGAGGGACCTTACTAGAGATTACACTCGCCAGGTTCTTTCTTGCCAGAGTAAAGGTGCTGAGAGTACTGAGGTTGAACACGCATTTAATTAGGAAAGATCAATGGTATGATTATCAGAGTCGGCAGGTACTGTGGAATGGAAGTGCCTCAAAAAATGACAAACTTCGTATTGGAAGAGCATATGGCAAAGCAATTGGAAGTTATTGTGTCAAACCCATACATGACTTGTCAGCGGCTGATCCCTTTTCAGAAATGACATAGCTTGCAATGTTTCAATTTGGATGTTGTAATCTTTGAATTTGAACCTTGCAATATTTATGGTATTTGATTGAACCGTTTCTGTTCTCTTGTCTCAATGCAAATAGTTCATCCGGGTGAACCGCATGTCGTACATCGCACACACCTTGATCTGGCTGACCGTTTCTTTTGTGTTGCCTAATCACAAACAGTTCATCCGAGTGAACTGTATGCTGTACATCGCACAAACCTTGATCTGTCTAACCGTTTCTTTTGTGTTGCCTAATCACAAACAGTTCATCCGAGTGAAGCGTATGCCGTACATCGCATACACCTTCATCTGGCTGCCCGTTTCTTTTGTTCCTCCTCATCAAAAACGGTTAATTGAACTGAACCGTATGCCCTGAATCGCACACACAACTAAAATCTGAATCGTGTTTGATGCATCCGTCATCACTAACGTTTTGCGCCTTTTTGATGGTTTTTTACACCACCGTTTGCGATTATTGCATCACACACAGTTTCGTTGAAGGGTCTCTGATCGTTGTGTGCATTAGCAGCATCCTGCACTTGTGTATAAATACACTGCTCGTATGGAAGGGGTGTACAAGTTAAAGAACTCACTGCCTTAATGGGTTGATAACAAGAAAACTTGTCCATGAAATTTTGCCATGCAAAATCCTCTTCCTCCCATTTGTATATACCTGCTAGTATGGCCGCTACGGCTTCTTGGTCCTTAAAGCCTTTTTTCACGGACCGAGTGGCACCGTCAGTTCCATTGTATCTCCGTGGTGGTGGATACGTTGCTGAAGAGGCTGGACGCCGCGAAGGATAACATTTTCCATCACATTGATGGCAGTCAGCTTGTGATAGGCTAAGCATGACATTTGAGCTGCTAGGGAAACCACCTCGGTATCCTCCTCCTGAGAAGGACTCCTTAGCCACCAGTTGAATCACGTCTTTGGAGGTGTATGAGAAAAGACAGGAAGTCCTGGATGGGCCGGGTCATAAAGCGGGACGTCGTCTATATAGAACCACTCAGTGTCCCATGACTTGATATCCTCCTTGGGATGCCTAGGAGATAGCCGGTCCCTGCGATCCAACATAGTTTGGCTCCTCCGACCTCATGGACTACTCCATCTCGGGAACAAGTGTTTAAGCAAAAATATTTCCGCTATAGCCCAAAGTGAGCCTCGCAACCAAGGTTTGCAGAGGGCGACTGCTACTTCTTGAGCTTGTGTTGGTTTTCCCTTGAATAGGAAACGGTGATGCATTAACATAGAGATAAGTATTTCTCTCAGTTAAGAACCAAGGTATCAATCCAGTAGGAGGAACACACAAGTCTCCAATAATAGCACATGCACAAACAAATAAATACTTGCACCCAACACGATAAAGGGGTGCTAATCCCTTCAGGTTACTTGCAAGAATGAGATCTGATAGTGATGGATATAAAAGATAAATAAAAGTGCAAACAAAATAAAAGTAAATAAATTGCAGCAATGTATTTTTGTGTTTTTGAGTTTGTAGTTCTGAAAATAATATGATAACAGATAGACCCAAGGCCCATAGTTTTCACTTGAGGCTTCTCTCTTGAAACAAAGCCTACGGTGGGTAAACAAATTACTATTGAGCAATTGATAGAAAAGCGCATAGTTATGAAGATATCGAAGGCAATGATCATGTATATAGGCATCATGTCTGAGACAAGTAGACCGACTCCTGCCTGCATATACTACTAATACTCCACACATCGACCGCTATCCAGCATGCATCTACTATATTAATTTAACAAGAATGGAGTAACGCCTTAAGCAAGATGACATGATGTAGAGCGATAGATCCAATCAATATGAACAAACCCCACCTTTTTATCCTTAATTGCAACAATACAAATACGTGTCATGTCCCATTCTGCCATTGGGATTGAGCACCGCAAGATTGAAACATTACAAAGGACCTCTCTGATTGCAAGAAAAATCAATCTAGTTGGCCAGACCAAATCAATAGATCAGAGAGAAATACAAATTTATATAAATCATGCATAAAATAGTTCAGAGAAGACTCAAATAATATTCATAGATAATCTGATCAGAAACACACAATTCATCGGATCTCAACAAACATACCACAAAAGAAGATTACATCGAATAGATCTCCAAGAACATCAAGGAGAACATTGTATTGAAGATCAAAGAAAGAGAAGAAGTCATCTAGCTTCTAACCGGGGACTCGTAGGTTTGTTGTAAACTAGTCACACATCATTGGAAGACAGCAAGGTTGATGTAGAAGCCCTCCGTAATTGAATCCGCTTTCGGCAGAGTATCGGAAAAGGTCCCCAGATGGGATCTCACGAAGACATAATCTTGCGGTGGTGGAAAATTATTTTTGGTGTGCCCATGGTCTACAGGGAATATATGGCTATTTATAGAAGAAAAAATTAGGGTTGGAAGTGCCACGGGGGATCCACAAGCTTGGGGGGCGCCCCCTGGGGCGCACCCCCTGAGCTTGTGGCCACCTCGTGGCTCTTCTAGGCTCCTCCCGAAGCTTCCAGGGTGTCATGTGGTCCAAGAAAAATTGTCAAAAAGTTTTGTTCTATTTGGTACTGATTTTCTGAATAGACAAAGACAAGGAAAAAATAGCAACTGGCACTGGGCACTAGGTTAATAAGTTAGTCTCAGAAAATGATATAAAATAGCATAATAATGCTTGTAGAACATCCAAGATTGATAATATAATAACATGGAACATTAAAATATTGTAGATACGTTGGAGATGTATCAAGCATCCCCAAGCTTAATTCCTGCTCGTCCTCGAGTAGGTAAATGATAAAAATAGAATTTTTTACGTGGAATGCTACCTAACATGTTTATCATGTAACCTTTCTTTATGCGGCATGAATATTCAGATCCATAAGATTCAAAACAAAAGTTTAATATTGACATAAAAACAATAATACTTCAAGCATAATAAAAAGCAATCATGTCTTCTCAAAATATCATGGCTAAAGAAAGTTATCCCTACAAAATCATATAGTCTTGTCATGCTCCATCTTCTTAACACAAAGTATTTATCATGCACGACCCCGATGACAAGCCGAGCAATTGGTTCATACTTTTTAACGTGCTTCAGCTTTTTCAACTCTCACGCAATACATGAGCGTAAGCCATGGATATAGCACTATTGGTGGAATAGAATATGATGTTGGAGGTTGTGTGGAGAATACAAAAAGAAGAAAGTCTCACATTGACGAGGCTAATCAATGGGCTATGGAGATGCCCATCAATTGATATCAATGTAAGGAGTAGAGATTGCCATGCAACGGATGCACTAGAGCTATAAGTGTATGAAAGCTCAAAATAAAACTAAGTGGGTGTGCATACAACTTGCTTGCTCATGAAGACCTCAGGCATTTGAGGAAGCCCATCATTGGAATATACAAGTCAAGTTGTACAATGCAAAGTTCCCACTAGTAATACATGAAAGTGACAAAGTAGGAGACTCTCTATCATAAATAACATGGTGCTACTTTGAAGCACAAGTGTGGGAAAGGATAGTAGCATTGTCCCTTCTTTCTTTTTCTCTCATTTTTTTGTTGGGCACTTTGGCCTCTCTTTTTCTTGGGCTCATTTCGCCTCTTTTTTGGGATATTTGGCCTCTTTTTTATTCCTCACATGGGAAAATTCTCTAATAATGAGTATGATTAGCACACTTCTATTTACTTACAACTCAAAAGAAAATTACAATTCGATACTAGAACAAAGATATGACTCTATATGAATGCCTCCGGTGGTACCGGGATGTGGAATGATCTAGCGTGACATGTATAAGAAATATGAACGGTGGCGGTGCCACAAATACTATGTCAACTATATTATCATGCAAAGAAATATGACAATGATGATATGTGTCATAATAAAATGGAATGGTGGAAGTTGCATGGCAATATATCTTTGAATGACTATGGAAATGCCATAATAGGTAGGTATGGTGGGTGTTTTAAGGAAGATATAAGGAGGCTTATGTGTGATAGAGCGTATCATATCACGGGGTTTGGATGCACCGACGAAGTTGGCATCACAACTCAAGGTGAGAAGGGGCAATGCATGGTATCAAAGAGGCTAGCAAATTGCAAAAAGGTAAGAGTGCGTATAATCCATGGACATACATTAGTCAAAGAACTTGAAGGAAATATGCCCTAGAGGAAATAATAAAGTTGTTGTTTATATTTCCTTATATCATGATAAATGTTTATTATTCATGCTAGAATTGTATTAACCAGAAACTTAGTACATGTGTGAATACATAGAAAAACAGAGTGTCCCTAGTATGCCTCTACTTGACTAGCTTGTTAACAAAAGATGGTTAAGTTTCCTGACCATAGACATGTGTTGTCATTTTATGAACGAGACCACATCATTAGAGAATGATGTGATGGACAAGACCTATCTGTTAGCTTAGCATTATGATCGATTAGTTTATTGCTATGGCTTTCTTCACGACTTATACATGTTCCTCTGACTATGAGATTATGCAACTCCCGAATACCGGAGGAACACCTTGTGTGCTATCAAAAGTCACAACGTAACTGGGTGATTATAAAGATGCTCTATAGGTGTCTCCGATGGTGTTTGTTGAGTTGGCATAAATCAAGATTAGGATTTGTCTCTCCGTGTATCGGAGAGGTATCCCTGGGGCCTCTCGGTAATGCACATCACTATGAGCCTTGCAAGCAATGCGACTAATGAGTTAGTCACGGGATGACGCATTACGGAACGAGTAAATAACTTGCCGGTAACGAGATTGAACTAGATATGGTGATACCGATGATCGAATCTTGGGAAAGTAACATACCGATGACAAAGGGAACAACGTATGTTGTTATGCGGTTTGACAGATAAAGATCTTCGTAGAATATGTAGGAGACAATATGAGCATCCAGTTTCTGCTATTGGTTATTGACCGGAGATGTGTCTCGGTCATGTCTACATAGTTCTCGAACCCGTATGGTCCGCACGCTTATGGTTCGATGACGATTTGTATTATGAGTTATGTGATTTGATGAACCGAAGTTTGTTCGGAGTCCCGGATGAGATCACGGACATGGCGAGGAGTCTCGAAATGGTCGAGACATAAATATTGATATATTGGAAGGTTATGTTTGGACACAGGAATGGTTTTGGAAGGGTACGGACATTTTCTGGAGTATCGGGGTTACGGAACCCCCGGGAGTTAATGGGCCTTCATGGGCCCTAGTGGAGAGAGGAGGTGGCGGCCAGGTGGTGGCGCGCACCCCCCAAGCCCAAACCGAATTGGATTAGGGTTGGGGGGGGGCCTTTCCTTCTGTCCTCCTCCTACTTCCCTTCTTCTCCTAGTGGGAATAAAAAAGGGGGGCCGAATCCTACTTGGACCGGGATTTCAAGTAGGACTCCCCCATGGCACGCGCCCCCTTGGGCTGGCCACCTCTCCTCCCCCCTTTATATACGTGGGAGGGGGCACCCCAAAGACATACCAAGCCTTAACTTAGCCGTGTGCGATGCCCCCCTCCATAGTTACACACCTCAGTCATATCGTTGTAGTTCTTAGGCGAAGCCCTGCGTCGGTAACTTCATCATCACCGTCGACATGCCATCGTTCTGACGGAGCTCTCCCTCCCTCAACTAGATCAAGAGACTGAGGGACGTCATCAAGCTGAACGTGTGATGAACACGGAGGTGCCGTACGTTCGATGCTTGGATCCGTTGGATCGCGAAGACGCTCGACTACATCAACCACGTTAATAAACTCTTCCGCTTTCGGTCGACGAGGGTATGTGGACACACTCTCCCCGCTCATTGCTATGCATCTCCTAGATAGATCTTGCATGATCGTAGGTAAACTTTTTGAAATACCGCGTTTCCCAACAGTGGCATCAGAGCCGGGTCTATGCGTATATGTTATATGAAAGAGTAGAACACAAAGAGTTGTGGGCGATAATAGTCATACAGCTTACCAGCAACGTCTTACTTTGATTCGGCGGTATTGTTGGATGAAGCGGCCCGGACCGACATTACATGACCGCGTTCATGAGACTGGTTCTACCGACGTGCTTCGCACACAGGTGGCTAGCGGGTGTCTATTTCTCCAACTTTAGTTAAATCGAGTTTGACTACGCCTGGTCCTTGTTGAAGGTTAAACAAGCACACTTGACGAAAAATCATTGTGGTTTTGATGCGTAGGTAAGAATGTTAAAACATGCAACAACAAAGTAGAGGACGTCTAACTTGTTTTTGCAGGGCTTGTTGTGATGTGATATGGTCAATACGTGATGATATATAAATTGTTGTATGAGATGCTCATGTTTTGTAAAAGTTATCGGCAACTGGCAGGAGCCTTATGGTTGTCGCCTTATTGTATGAAATGCAATCGCCATGTAATTGTTTTACTTTATCACTAAGCGGTAGCGATAGTCGTGGAAGCAATAGTTGGTGAGACGATAACGATGCTACGATGGAGATCAAGGTGTCAAGCCGGTGACGATGGTGATCATGACGGTGCTTTGAAGATGGAGATCAAAGGCACAAGATGATGATGGCCATATCATATCACTTATTTTGATTGCATGTGATGTTTATCCTTTATGCATCTTATTTTGCTTAGTACGGCGGTAGCATTATAAGATGACCAATCACTAAATTTCAAGGTATAAGTGTTCTCCCTGAGTATGCACCGTTGCTACAGTTCGTCGTGCCGAGACACCACGTGATGATCGGGTGTGATAAGCTCTACGTTCACATACAATGGGTGCAAGCCAGTTTTGCACACGCAGAATACTCGGGTTAAACTTGACGAGCCTAGCATATGCAGATATGGCCTCGGAACACTGAGACCGAAAGGTCGAGCGTGAATCATATAGTAGATATGATCAACATAATGATGTTCACCATTGAAAACTTCTCCATCTCATGTGATGATCGGACATGGTTTAGTTGATATGGATCACGTGATCATTTAGATGACTAGAGGGATGTCTATCTAAGTGGGAGTTCTTAAGTAATATGATTAACTGAACTTTAATTTACCATGAACTTAGTAGCTGATAGTATTTTGCATGGCTATGTTGTTGTAGATCAATGGCTCGTGCTACCGTTCCTTTGAATTTTAATGCGTTCCTAGAGAAAGCTAAGTTGAAAGATGATGGTAGCAACTACACGGACTGGGTTCGTAACTTGAGGATTATCCTCATTGCTGCACAGAAGACTTACGTCCTCGAAGCACCGCTAGGTGCAAGACCCACTGCAGGAGCAACTCCGGACGTTATGAACGTCTGGCAGAACAAAGCTGATGACTACACGATTGTTCAGTGTGCCATGCTTTACGGCTTAGAATCGGGACTTTAATGACATTTTGAACGTCATGGAGCATATGAGATGTTCCAAGAGTTGAAGTTAATATTTCAAGCAAATGCCCGGATTGAGAGATATGAAGGCTCCAATAAGTTCTACAGCTGCAAAATGGAGGAGAATAGTTCTGTCAATGAACATATACTCAGAGTGTGTGGGTACCACAACCACTTGACTCAACTGGGAGTTAATCTTCCTGATGATAGTGTCATTGACAGAGTGCTTCAGTCACTGCCACCAAGCTACAAAAGCTTCGTGATGAACTATAATATGCAAGGGATGATAAGACAATTTCCGATCTCTTCGCAATGCTAAAGGCTGCGGAGGTAGAAATCAAGAAGGAGCATCAAGGGTTGATGGTTAACAAGACCACTAGTTTTCAAGAAGAAGGGCAAAGGGAAGAAGTGGAACATCAACAAGGACAGCAAGCAAGTTGCTGCTCAAGTGAAGAAGCCCAAGTTTGGACCTAAGCTTGAGATTGAGTGCTTCTATTGAAAAGGGACTGGCCACTAGAAGCGGAACTGCCCCAAATATTTGGCGGATAAGAAGGATGGCAAAGTGAAAGGTATATTTGATATACATGTTATTGATGTGTACCTTACTAATGCCCGTAGTAGCGCCTGGGTATTTGATACTGGTTCTGTTTCTCATATTTGCAACTCGAAACAGGGGCTACGGATTAAACGAAGATTGGCTAAGAACAAGGTGATGATGCGCATGGGAAATGGTTCCAAAGTCGATGTGATCGCCGTTGGCACGCTACCTCTACATCTACTGTCGGGATTAGTTTTAGACCTAAATAATTGTTATTTGGTGCCAGCTTTGAGCATGAACATTATATATGGATCATGCTTGATGCGAGACGGTTATTCATTTAAATCATAGAATAATGGTTGTTCTATTTATATGAGTAATATCTTTTATGGCCATGCACCCTTGATGAGTGGTCTATTTTTGTTGAATCTTGATAGTAGTGATACACATATTCATAATGTTGAAGCCAAAAGATGCAAGGTAAATAATGATAGTGCAACTTATTTCTGGCACTACCGTTTAGGTCATATTGGTATAAAGCGCATGAAGAAACTCCATGCTGATGGGCTTTTGGAATCACTTGATTATGAATCACTTGATGATTGCGAACCATGCCTCATGGGCAAGATGATTAAGACTCTGTTCTCCAGAACAATGGAGCGAGCAACTAACTTGTTGGAAATAATACATACTGATGTATGCGGTCCGATGAGTGTTGAGGCTCGCGGCGGGTATTGTTATTTTCTGACCTTCACAGATGATTTGAGTAGATATGGGTATATCTACTTGATGAAACATAAGTCTGAAACATTTGAAAAGTTGAAAGAATTTCACAGTGAAGTGGAAAATCATCGTACCAAGAAAATAAAGTTTCTACGATCTGATCGTGGAGGAGAATATTTGAGTTATGAGTTTGGTCTTCATTTGAAACAGTGTGGAATAGTTTCGCAACTCATGCCACATGGAACACCACAGCGTACTGGTGTGTCTGAACGTCGTAACCGCACTTTATTAGATATGGTGCGATCTATGATATCTCTTACTGATTTACCACTATCGTTTTGGGGTTATGCTTTAGAGACCGCTGCATTCACGTTAAATAGGGCACGACCTAAATCTGTTGAGATGACACCATATGAACTGTGGTTTGGCAAGAAACCCAAGTTGTCATTTCTTAAAGTTTGGGGCTGCGATGCTTATGTGAAAAGGTTTCAACCTAATAAGCTCGAACCCAAATCGGAGAAATGTGTCTTCATAGGATTCCCAAAGGAGACAGTTGGGTACACCTTCTATCACAAATCCAAAGGCAAGATATTCATTGCTAAGAATGGATCATTTCTAGAGAAGGAGTTTCTCTTGAAATAAGTGAGTGGGAGGAAAGTAGAACTTGATGAGGTAATTTTACCTTCTCCTGAATTGGAATATAGTCCATCACAGAAATTAGTTCCAGTGATACCTACACCAATTAGTGAGGAAGCTAATGATGATGATCATGAAACTTCTGGTCAAGTTACTACCAAACCTCATAGGTCAACCAGAGTAAGATCCGCACCAGAGTGGTACGGTAATCCTGTTCTGGAGGTCATGTTACTTGACAATGACGAACCTACGAACTATAAGGAAGCGATGATGAGCTCAGATTCCGCAAAATGGCTTGAGGCCATGAAATCTGAGATGGGATCCATGTATGAGAACAAAGTGTGGACTTTGGTTGACTTGCCTGATAATCGGCAAGCCATAGAGAATGAATGGATCTACAAGGAGAAGACTGACGCTGATGGTAATGTTACTTTCTACAAAGCTCGACTTGTTGCGAAAGGTTTTCGACAAGTTCAAGGAGTTGACTACGATGAGACCTTCTCACCCGTAGCGATGCTTAAGTCTGTCTGAATCATGTTAGCAATTGCCACATTTTATGATTATGAAATTTGGCAAATGGATGTCAAAACTGCATTCCTTAATGGATATCTTGAAGAAGAGTTGTATATGATGCAACCAGAAGGTTTTGTCGACCCAAAAGGTGCTAACAAAGTGTGCAAGCTCGAGCGATCCATTTATGGACTGGTGCAAGCCTCTCGGAGTTGGAATATACACTTTGATAGTGTGATCAAAGAATATAGTTTAATGCAGACTTTTGGAGAAGCCTGTATTTACAAGAAAGTGAGTGGGAGCTCTGTAGCATTTCTTATATTATATGAGCATGACATATTGTTGATCGGAAATGATACTGAATTTCTGAATAGCATAAAAGGATATTTGAATAAGAATTTTTCAATGAAAGACCTCGGTGAAGCTACTTATATATTGGGCATCAAGATCTATAGAGATAGATCAAGACGCTTAATTGGACATTCACAAAGCACATACCTTGATAAAGTTTTGAAGAAGTTCAAAATGGATCAGTCAAAGAAAGGGTTCTTGCGTGTGTTACAAGGTTGAAGTTGATTCAGACTCAATGCCCGACCACTTGAGAAGATAGAGAGAAAATGAAAGTCATTCCCTATGCCTCAGCCATAGGTTCTATCATGTATGCAATGCTGTGTACCAGACCTGATGGGTGCCTTGCTATTAGTTTAGTAGGGAGGTACTGTCGTGGAATTGTCACGGCAGATGTCCTAGTGTTAGGACTTAGACGTGGA